>OY041599.1:25827375-26339373 GCA_955876795.1 Eupithecia tripunctaria
CTCGAATGTTATCTAAATGTCGCGTCTTGAAGAATTGAAGTCGGTTTGCAGATTTTAAACAAGCCCAATTATTGATTGGAAGTTCCTTGTTAACAAGCCACCCACCACCTGATCCCGAACACGTCAATCTGACCAACATTGAACCAATTGATGACAAATGGTGCAATCGACATATGGAAGGCGTGCAAAGGTCGTCTGATTATTTACATTACTTACAAGTAGGTACGGACGAAGTGGAGAACGCAATTTAGTCATTTTAGTCATCTATTTATTTTTTTAATTAGAACGGTGATTGCCAATTACACTAACTCTTGGCAGTACAGGGTTCTTACAATATTACTTACAAAGATCAAAACCAAAACATTAATTAGAACCTTATTCGGGACGAGTGGAAGCTCGTTTATTTTTATATATCGTCATACAGGACTGACTTAAACAATTACGTTTCCCACTTAATCAATACTTATAATGTAAGAATCTAAATATAAACTATACCCAGCTCTAAAAAAAGAAATTAAACTTAAAAAAATCATAGAAGAAAATGATCAACTTACGACTCTATTAATTAGTATAATTTCTCCTATTGAATTTAAAGAGGAAAAATAATTATTCGTCATCGACACCGCTTCCGTCAATACAAGGGTATTGTTGACCAGTTACAACAAAAGATATTAGAAATTGAGCATTATAACATCATTTTAACAAACAACAATCAAATCGACAAACTGCAAAAGAGAAGATTGGTAAATGCAGTGGGTTATTTGGCTAATGCGTTACTCGGTGTCCTTGTCGACTCATTTGCAAAACAATACTAGTAGGACATTGAAAAAATATCACAGAACAAAGTTCATCTAAACTTATTAGGTACTGAAAAACCGAAACAGCGTCTTATTAGCTCAATGTAATATCATGAAAAGGAAAGAGGACATCATAAATAGTAATTTTAAGTCCCGCAGCAGATAGGAAGTACGCGCCACAGAATGCGCCAGGTACAAATAGAGCTGACTCAATTTATTATCACTATCCTTTTCAGCAAATGTGATCTTGACTAGCCTAAGGCGCATTCAAGATAGTTTACTAGATGTAGTATTAACTGATATATCACACGGCCATTTAGATTTGAACCTGCTTCCGCCAGAACAGCTAGAAAAACCAGTCAGCGTCATATCCAGTCACCCACGAGGAGAGCTCATGCCAGCAGACGACAAGGAATCTAGAGCTCTATAACATGGTACACGCTATACAATTATTTTTCAATCCTTATTGCTCGAATAAACTAAACTAACACTGGTGTCTATTCAGATGTTGCCAAACCTAAATTAAACTAATTTGACAGTACTAAAAATTGTCGCTGTCCTTGTCATAACGTTCAAAATAATAAGGATGGCATCATGTTAAGTCCTGTCAGATTAGTTTAGTCTAGTTTTTGCGACATCTGAATAGACACCACTGTCTCGATCAAACTAAACTAACACTTATTTTTGTAGTGCGAAGAGGCTGGGCTGTTAAAGCGTTAACTCGAAAATTGATTCAATTTGCCAAGCACTGTTGCCTAATTATAATAATTTTCATGTGTCACGAGCAATTCTATACCACGGTAAGCACATCGGCGTCTCGTCATGCGTTACACGCATGACGATTTATATATACGAGTAGTATAAATAATGCTGGACAATTCACAGAGCATTATTGAGCCCCAAGCTTGTGTTATGGGTACTAGATAACTGATATACTTAATACAGTGAGTGTCAATAGTGACAAAGATATATATTTTTTGTTATACATAGATACAATCCAGAAAATCCTGAACAAATATCTTCAGATCGTACAAACATTTGTCCCAAGGCAGGAATCGAAACCGAAAAATTCCCAATGCTATGTGAATTGTCCAACATTATTAATTAATTAATTTATTTGTTTGTTTATTTATTTATTTGTTTGTTTGTTATTTTATTAATTATGAAAATGCTTTCCACTTCGCACATTTGTCCGTACGTGCAAAATGTAGCCAAACCGTTCATTAGTTAAGGCTTTGCCTAACGACTAATAAAAATCTGAGACTAACAAAACTCTGCGAATTTAGAATATAAAAAGCATGAACGACAGCGGTCGACTGCAGTCTAACAGACTAACACTAAACTTATTTTTTACTTAACTAACTCAATATTAACCTTTTGTTTCTAACGTAAAATGTTTCCCGTCCGATTTGAGGTTTTATGTTTTCCTAAGATAAGAAATACGTACAATTATATTAAAATGTGTGACATGGCGAAACCCTGACACTGTGACAGAAAATGAGATCGACTTCATCAAGACGGTTAGTAAGCTTATACTCAGAGATGTCTCAGTGATCAAAAGGTTTACTACCGGATCTGATCACTGACTGCTCCGAGGCTCTCTGAATATCAACCTAAGGCTTGAAAGGAACCGTCTGATGAAGTCGACGTTTCGATCTAACCCAATCCAAATCATGGTGGGCACCCAGAAGTTCCAGCAGCTTCTCGGGGATAGATTTGCTGCCTTGGTACCCAACGATGACGCCGACGAGACCCTGCACAATTTGGTCGAAACGTTGATGAGGGCATCAAGTTCTGCAAAAAGCAGCGCAATGGCAAGAAATCCAAATTCTCGGATCGAAGACTCTAAGGCATATGATGATAAGCATACGGGAAACCACCCAAGCGACTTCGTCAGAAAGGACCTTAACAAGCGAAGTGCGAAGATGGTACGGTAGAATAGAATAGAATAGAATATTATTTTATTTGTAACTTAATCAACAAAAGAAAACATATATGGCTTAAAATAAAAGACAAAGCATCTGTTGATTAGAGTCACAAAACGGTCTCTGTCTCAGCATGAGCTGGTTGTAAACACGTTACAATCAACGCTGGTCTTCCGACAGAGCCATTTGGTGACGTCACGGACGATAACACATCTACTAAGACACATAACAATCAACGAATAAAAACATACAAAAACAAAAAACAATAACGGTTGACAACTAACTCATAAAGAAACAAAAGAAACAAAGCACAAAAATACACAGCGGTACGACCTTCGGAGCTCTAACACACGCCTCGTTGAAGAAGCAACGGAGGGTCCAAAGTATTCACTTAGCAGTTTGGCAGGAGCCACCTGACAAAGCTTAAAAAGCACGACGATAGGACCGTTTTCTCGAAGATCGAGATATTCGCCGAGATAGAGGATTTCTATGGGCGATTATACGCTGCACATCTCTCTGAAATCGTGGCCAGTCGTTCCCAACGAGACAACCACGATTCCAGAGCCACCCTGACACGCCACTGTACCGACGAACTGCCAGACATCAGTCAAGACGAGATCGTGTTAGCTCTGAGGCAGCTTAAAAATGGAAAATCCCCCGGAGAGGACGGAAGAACATCAAGAGCTTTTGAGAGCCGGAGGAGTCCCTATTATACAAGAACTACAGAACCTCTTTAACGTCCTTCACAGTGGGAGAACTCCAAAGGCGTGGAGTGGGACTCACTCTTGACCCACGTCTATAAACTGATTTCACGAGTGGTCACGAACCGTTTCACCAGGAGACTCGACGAGTTCCAGCTACCGGAACAGGCTAGGTTTCGCGGAGGATATGGCACCATATACCACATACTCACAGTGTAGCAGATTACAGAAATCCGACTAGTATAATCAGCCCCTGTGAAAGGCCTTAGTAGACTATGATAAGGCCTTTCACTCTGTTGCAACCTGGGCTGTTCTGAAATCCTTACAGCGATGCCAAGTAGACTGTCATTATATCGAGGTGCTCAGATGCCTCTAAGACGTCGCCACCATGAGTGTCCAAACACATTCAACTGCGTAGAGGAGTGAAGCAAGGGGATTAAACTGTTCACGAGCGCGTTGGAAGATATGTTTAAGACGTTGGACTGGAAAGGCATTAGTTTAAACGGCGATTACATCTTACACCTGCGATTTTTTGATGACATAGTCTTAATGGCGAAGTCGCTGGGGGAGCTGAACCGGATGCTGGACGGCCTAGCTTCAGCCTCGCAACGCATCGGTCTCGGCATGATTTTCGATAAAACCAAAGTCATGATCAATGGCCTCATTGATCCGGGGCCGGTCGTCGTACATGGCCGCCCTCTCGAAATTGCTTTCGAGTACACTTACCTTAACAGTTCAAAGTCTTTCAGCGAGCTATGGAAAGAGCTATGTTCGCAGTATCTCTGAAAGATAGGATTCGTAATGAATACATCCGACGGATAACCAAAGTTATCGACATAGCTCAAAGAATTAGCTAGCTGATGTGGCAGTGGGCCGCCCATATTTCGCAAAGAACCGACTACCGATGGGGTATACGAGTTCTTGAGTGGAGACCGCGACTCGTACGGTACGGACGGTAAATATAGTATAGGGCGCCCTCCGGCCAGGTGGACGATCTGCGAAAGACTGCAGGCAGATGCTGGTATGTCAAGAAGAAGAAGTCTGAAGATAGGGCGCTATTGGGGGTGGCCTATGTCCAGCAGTAGACTAATACAGGCTGATGATGATGATATTAAAATAAAACAGATCGAAACTTTCACGTTTGATAAACGTGCCCTTGTGATTGTTTGTCTATTGTGTTTTTGTGTTTAGGCTGAGTTTATATACGGCGGTTGAAGACAGGGCACTAGCGAAAGCCAGCAGTGGACTTACATACAAGGTGGGAAAAATCTATGGGCCCTACAAGTACCATGGGGTACCTTACATTGTTTAGTTAGCTCATTTTACTGAGAGGAAACATTCCTTTATTTTTAAAAAGAAACAAAATTGCGTTCTATTATTTCTATACATATATTACGAGTATTTGTATAATGTTTTGTTGGTACGATTTCCAAACGAGACCAGCAATTTTAGAAGAAATTCGAATGCGATTTTGTTTCTTTTTTAATATAAAGGAATGTTTCTTCTCAGTAAAATGAGCTAACTAAATGATTTAAGGTAGTTCCCCTCCAGATCCCATAGATTTTAGCCACCGTGTTTGTACATATGGGTTGATAATAATTATAATTATGAATACTCTAAGTGTGCGATATTATTTATTTGTGCAACTCAATTATTTCATGCGCTCAAGAGATTCCCAGTTGAGCTTCCACTAGGCCATATTTACGAAAAACGGCGCGTGCAGCGGCCCCGTTATCGCAATGTACGATGATGTTTATAGATAGGCGGGCGTGAAGGATTGCGGTCGAACGATCAAGAGGTGGTCACTGACCGTGATTTTTCGAATATATTATGTCGTTTCGTATGTTTGATAGTAAAAATCCCTCAGGAGTAAAACTTCTATGGGACCACCTCTTGATCGTTCTCTATACAACAGTGAAAGAATCAGCAAAATCAGTTAAGCATTTCGGCGATATCGAGAAACATACACACAGATAAAAAAAACATACAGCTGAATTGAGAACATCCTCCTATTTTGGAAATCCGTTAAAAACCTGCACCTCCAAATGTGGTGCTGGTCGACTTGCATACGAAGAGTTCCGTACCTTAAACGGATTTACCATGAACCGAATGTGAACATAAAGCTAACATGACGCGGTCATCCATCCATGAACTGGCCCCACCACAAGTAGCCTAACTTGATTGAACTTAGTGATCGGTACGTTAGCAGGTACCATACTGGCGATCAGAAAAATATTTAATTTCATAAATTTAGTTAAACTGGTTGGGAGCGTCGGGCGTCGGGCACAGGCGCGTCTGCCACTGTGAGCCTTAGCTCTTGCTAACGGAGACATACAATGGAAATAGTAAAAAATCAAATTTAAAGGGTGCTTTGAAAAATAAATGTATTTTTTGGGAACCGTTCGTGTTGTTGTGCGAACCCAAACCGCTGTTTTTTTAAAGTCGACTCCGTATTTTTATTACAGTTAGTGAACTTGAATCGAAAATGCTCACGATGATATTGTTAGAAGCTAACAACTAGTTTGTTTATTAAAAAACACGAGCATTTGGCCAATAAACAGCGATAAAACGCTAGCGTACATAGGCGTTGTGGGCACGTGGGATCAAGAGAAAGAAGAAAGTTTTTATAGTCTAAGTTTTGCGAAAGGCTCAACCGTGCATAATGCCTAGGCATAATATAGCGCCATCATGCTGGATACAAAATAACCGAGACTTTACAAAAAAAACCCCTTTCTTAAGATTAAGATAAGACAATCTTAGAAAACAATAAGTAGGAACTCTATTGGGCTGCCCGCCTTTAATTGAATTATTAATAAGGTTAAATAGCTGAAAACCGCCCCTAAGCACCTGTAGAATCAAATCAACGAAGTAGCTCGCTGTCGGCGACCGACTTCGTGAAACGAATCCAGAATGTTGTAGTCTTTCCTTTTTATCCAGACAATCCTTATATATCCGTCTCGCTCGCACACCAAGTGGCAAAAGACTCTTGAAATAACCTCTGACAACCCAGAGACCACATACTGGGTAGGTACACAGACTCACAGGCGCAGTCAAATAATCTCCGTCTCGACCGATCAGGACGCGTCTATTCACTATCACGAAAAAGTTACTCTATTACGATTTTTTATATAACAGGACGTTTTTAAATAATTAGCATGTCACCTCAATGTATATAGTTGATGATGATGATGATGAGTACCAAGACTTAATGTCAGTAAAACGAAAAAAAAAGAAAAAACTTTATGAGTACAAGGTACATCCGATGATAAAATTCGATCAAACGATGTAATTTGCAAAAAAAACATGCGTTAACTTTTTAGACAAAAAAATCAAGACACTGAAATCGCAAACCACGACAAAAATATTAATTATTTCCATAAGACATGACACTGATGATGATGAGCTCCAAGAATAAAAGTCAGTAGAGAATTAATGTCAGTTAAACGAAAACAATACAGAAAATACTTTATGAGCACAACATCAGATTAAAACGGATAAAGAAAATAATCCATAAAATACAAATAAAGAATGAAAAATAAAGTCAATGTTATCTAAATACTACCTACAGTTTATCGGTCATAAATTAATTAAAGGAGTAATAGCCTTTTTTTGTCAGTAGTTCGGTTACCTTCCTCCGAAACAACGCACAAGGTAATTAATTATTATTATATTATCATTTATTTAATCAACCATTGTACCTGTAGAGTTATACCGCGCTTCTTATCTTGTTTTAAGGTCCATTATGCATGGCGTTGTCATCGGGAGTATGTAAAGGCCCTGAATCACGACGGCAGCGTCATGCCCATGATTCGCTACTAAAAGTACCGTACAAAAGACTTCGACGCGCCTGTGCCTTCTTACTAGACACAAAATGTAATTTCGTAGACCGTCGTAGCAAAGCACTCGATGGCTACTAGGTGGGATGGCGGCGGCGTGGCCACATTTAGAGCTATCAATAAATATTCACTCACACAATTCACTTTATATACAGGGTGGGGCAATCTTTTGGGTAATTGGGTATTAAGGGTAGCTACCGTTTCTTTTGTAGTTAGGTTTTGGTCTAATCTTCTGTTTTATTTGGTGAAAAAAATATTGTCATTTTTTAGTTTTTTGAAAAAAAGTACGGATCGCCCAAAAAATCACATGTGTCAAAAAAAAACAAGTTGGTCTTAATCGACTCTATTTCCAACCAGGAAAACTTTTCCCAAAGTAACATAGCAAATCAAATCGTAAGTTTTGGCAATAATTAAAAAAACAATTCCCATACATTTTCTAGGAAAAAACTAGTTAGTGATAACAACAATGTCATAAAACAGAAAACAGAAGGTTCCTTAGAACAAAACCTTCTAACTACAAAAGAAACGGTAGGTACCTACCCTTAAGGGGCCAAAAATTTGCCACACCCTGTATACATAGGTAAAAAAAAATCTAAAACTATTATAATAGCTGAATCTAAAACTATTATAATAGCAAACCAATCACCATAAACTTCATATACAGATTGGCAATAAACAAGCAGATCGCGTTACCTTTTTACTGTATACTACAGATATCTCCAGTGTGTGGAACAGGGTACCTGATCCTTCGGCTATCCAAGCGGTATAGCATGAAGGTAATTCAGGTCTACGCACCGACCTCGGCACATTCGGATGATGAAGTGGAGGGTATATATGAAGACATATCAAAAGCCTCACACAACACCACTAAGGCTCACTTCAACGTTTGTTATGGAAAGAGCTATGTTCGGAGTCTCTCTGAAGGATAGGATAGATCTTCGGTACGAATACATGGAGAACCAAATTTATTGACGTTGCTCAAAGAATTAGCAAGCTGAAGTGGCAGTGGGCCAGCCATATCTCGCGAAGAACCGACGACCGCTGAGGTAAACGAGTTCTTGAGTGGAGACCGCGACTGGCGCGTAGTAAGACAGCTAGCTAGGATGAGGATCTGAGAAAGACAGCAGGCAGATGCTGTAAACGACAGGGCACTATGGCGCTTATTATAGAAATACAAACACTCTGTCAAAATATCCACTGCCTCACTGCGGTTTACATTACGGTTCCTAAATACATCCCGCTGGCAGACAAATAAGAGGCTAAGAAATAGGTACAAATTTTAAGACCCTTACGCCCTTTAAAATCCTAACTCTATATATGACTACCTCCATTAACTCTTTGCTGCATTGTGTCAATCTATGTTAATGTAACAAGGTTGTGACCTACTTTTATCTGTTGTACCAATGTAGTCACCTGTTAACGCTAAATAAATGTTAAGTTATCTTTATCTACGAGTAAATAAATCATCAGTCCAGAACTGATCGTCAATCGTTCTATTCTATCCGTCTTCATTAATAGGTACAAAAAAGTTTTGTAAGCCTCTTGTTTACGTCTGTTGCCATGGGAACCGCTAAAGATAAATTGTAATGACTGAAATTATCATGAGACGAGAATGTTTTAGATACTTTTTCAGCGCACACATAAATTTCTCGTGAATCTTACTTTTATGGCACCACCTCAAATTCAACCTTTAGATCCGAATGTTATGAAAGAATCATCAAACTTCGATAAGAATTAGCGAAGATAACACCAAAATTGTTGTAACTACAAGTAGTCATGAGTTTTCTGATGTATTTCGTTGTTTTTTAAGCTTGCCGGGATAAATACTAATCCTTCGAGGATAAAACTTTTATGTGATCAATTCGGAACTATTCTCTATACAACAGCGAAATAATTTTTAAAATCAGTCCATAACTGACGGAGAAATCGGTGATCAGCATACATAGGTACAACAACATCACACTCGAAACGCATATACAGTCTCCGTTCCGTCGCGGGTAAAAAATACACGCAGACGAAAATAGAACCTCCTCCTACTTTAATTAAACTATTTAGTTTGTAATTATTGGACAAAGTTATTTATATGATTAATTAAAGTAGGTAAAATAGATGAGAACCCAGTGCCTAGATAAACCTAACATAGGCATTGTTAACCAACCGATGTAACAAAGTTTTAATGAATAAATTATCTATATCTCCTGATGTCGGTAAAAATAGTAGATGCGAGGTAGTAGAAATTTTTGTATGTTACGTCGATCGCTCATCGTAGAACGTGCTACGAAGGTCAACGTTAAAGTTTATTTCTCGTGATGGGGAGAAAAGTGGTAGCGGTAGAGTCTGTTCAAAAAGAGAAGAGTGAAGAGGCGTTACCAGGCGTTACGGTGAACTAACACTTTTAGTCGTACTGCAATGACAGAGTAGTGTTGTCAACCCAACAAAAGTAGTCAAATTGGCACACGAGCGCCCTTCACACCCCACAACTCTTCTCTTTTTGAACAGACTCTAGGGGAAAATTTGATGTATCACAAGAAAGATAACAAAGTTCACTACACAGTGGTGATATCTGCAGTTGCACTGTGTTGGGAAGTTTTCAAGTGCTCTGTGATGTCTTTTGAGAGGTATTATAAGCTTTGTGATCTCTTGTAACATTGTAGCATGTGCTACGGAGGTCTATTACATATACCTATTATATTCATTATAGGGCTATTTAACTACATTTCGCATTATCAGGAAGGAAGTATGAATAAGGCGCATACACGACTGAAAGTGGCGCCGCCTCCTATTTTATATTATGTATTATTACGTTCAATACAGGAAATTTTAATAATCCATCGTAGTGAAAGTTTGTATGGATGGATGGATGCCGCAGAGCGCAGCTAGTCTAAATTATGTATTCTAAATTATTTATCAATGCCTCTGTAGTTGTTTGAGGCTCGTATTATGAATGCTTGCCCAGTCATCAAACTAGGCTTGAGCAACGCTTTTCTATGGCATAAACGTCACTCAAGAAAAGCTTTATGACTGAGCAAGATTTAATACGGGCCTTAGTTTGTTAAGCTTAGGCAGAGATACGAAGTTGCCCTGTTTGGCCACCAAACTCTATTTTCGCATCTCTGCCTAAACTATACAAGATAAAACTATTACGAGATTTAAGAGGTATTGAAAAATAGCTTATGATAGATACCACAAGCAGTGCGAAGGATTTCTAAAAATTCCTGTGTTAAACAAAATAATAGGTGGCGCAGTCATATTGGCTCGGGTAGCGCAACTGCTCTCTCTATAATAATAATAATAATAAATAACATTAAAAAAAATATTGCTAAAAGAAATCATTTCAAAACATAAATTAACATAATTAATTTGTCTGACATTATAAATAAGTTTAGTATGTAGGTACTTATTGAAATTCCTGATTAAATAATTATGTAGCCTCAGTTGTCTAATCTAAACTAGACTGAGAAGTCTGTAATATACGCTCTGCACGAACACGCGCAATGTAAGACCACGTGTGGTCGTTCGGGTCGCTGACAGTAACTTCGTGAACGCTCGGCATTTTCCGGAGAAGAGGCGTGTCACGCCATACCTTCTCAATTTTAGTTTTGAGTTTGCTTGTTTGCTTGGTTGCGACTCAAAATTACTTTGGTATACTTATATTACTTTAAAAACAAAGTTAGTAAGGTTCAATAAAAATGGTTTATTTTGCCGCACATCCTTAATTTTAGTTTTGAGTTTGCTTGTTTGGCGCAGACTCAAAATAACTTTGGTATAAATAGGTAGTTTAAAAACTAAGTGAACAAGGTTAAATAGAAAAAGTTTATTATATTTGCTTTTAAAAGCTTCAAATTCGTGATTCGTTTTTCAAAACTACCTGCTTTATAGATAAAATGAACCTGTTCGATGCGCCCGCTATGTGGGTAATGGCTTACATTTAGTACATCAATTACAAGGTTAGTGTCCACTACGAAATTACCACCCGAATTGATCCACTTTACTGTTACACTCTTTGAGGTATATTGCAAGTTGGGCTTGTTAGTTTTTAAAAAACTTTTTAAAGTGTTACCTAAATTAACTGCCGTCAGCATGACCAATTGAGACATTTATTAACAGCGTTTTCAAGCGCGTTTTTTCGTTTTAAAAAGTAACCTATTAATATATATATATATATAAAGGGTCTCTCCGTCCGACCCGTCCTTGTTGAAAGACCCTTTATATATAAATTATATTTTGCTTTAAGATTGCATGGAAAAGTTTAAGGAGTGTAAGGTTTTAGGAAATATTTGAAAACGAAAGCTGACCAAATAATCGCGTACGAAACAAAAAACTAACTTAACAATTTTTTTCCGAATGTTTTTAACCTCTTTTTAAATTATTAATGCAATAACAAAACAATTACTTACTAATTATTACGGATTGTAACAAACAAACAAACATTCTATTAAAAATATTGGTTATTATAAGTAGGTACTCTTAAGTTAATTCGCGATTAAAGATTAGCTTTACAAAACACGAATTCATGTCGATTTTCAAAAGAAATACCTTCTCTTTGGTTTCTGGATAAATATAGTCGGTGATATCTTATTCCAAGAAGCACATAAAGCTGTCGTTTTGGGTGTGATTAAATCCCTCTCGCACTCAGGATCCTAGTAACAAATCAGATTGCCTGTGACGTGCCTTCTCGTAAGACTGCTTCGAGCCCTCGGTGCATAATCTATTATTACATCAGTCAGGATCCCGTGATCATTTTCGTTGAGCATAAAAAATCACAGGCGGGAGTACCTAATAACCCACTTCTAGGAGTCACATATTGCATTAATGTTGCACAATAACTGTGAAGTTCCAGATAAGTTGTGATAATAGTAACGGTAGTGCTGCTTCGTTTATGTACTCTATAAAAGTTTTACTGCTTTTGTTTTGGAGTCATCTGTAATTTGTTAAGTTAATAGGAGGATCCAGTCAGACTGGGCAGGGTTTGCGAAACTACGTCAAGTCTTCTCGTCATCCATACCGTGCGTCCTACGTCATGACCTACGGAACCAAACGATAGGGCTGGTCCACGAAAAAGCTTTGATTAGAGTCTCTCTGAAGGAATGGATTCATAACGAATACATTCGACAGAGAACCAAAGTTACCAACATAACTCAAAGAATTAGCAAGCTGAAGTGGTAGTGGGCCGGCCATATCTCGATGACGATTAGCGAAAGACTGCAGGCAGATACTGGATGCGTCAAGCAGAAAACAGGGCGCTATGGCGCTCATTAGGTGAGGCCTATGTCCAGTAGTGGACCAATATAGATGATAATGATAAAGCTGTGCTTATTTTATATCCGGTACATCTCGTGGCAAGACTATAAGACGCTGCGCTGCACTGGTTTTGTGTATTGTCAGTGTGCAGAGCAATAATTTTAAGTTGTTTATTTTGTGCAGAATAGCTACGAGTACAGCGGCCGCTGGGCGGTTCTGCAGCAGATCTGCCAGTTGTTCTTCAACGCAAACTTCGGCATCAACTTCTTCCTGTACTGCCTGAGCGGGCAGAACTTTCAACGGGCCTTGCTTCACACGCTTCCTTGTGTCCCGACTGCCGCAGACATGTTGAACAAGATCTTAGCGTGTTGCAAAAGAGAAACCACGCCCCCGCCGCCGTCTTCCCAGCCGCCGCGCAGAGAGAGTAAGATCCTGATCATGTTGATTCTAGGATGCTCACTCCTAGTATTATTATGATAACAAATAGTCGGTAGATATTTTCTAAACTAAAATCATTAGAAACAAGTAATTTAAGGAGTCAGTTAACTTTGTTAGTAATAGATCAAATCTTCTTTAGGCCCTAGGTTTGATAAAGATGATGCAAAGAGCCTCGAGATGGTTAGATAAAGGGGTTCCCGGTTTATATTCCGTCTACTCGACTTGGCTGCGTCGGGTCTATCTATCTAAGTATGAATGCCGCGCCGTGGGCTAGATACACCTGGCCTAGACTAGTACAGGAACGAGGCGAAAGGCAGAAACATTAGGTACGTTAGGTTATGTACATTATACAATAGTAAATTACTTAACGGCAATCAGCAATGTTCACGTATGTTACTCGTTAGTTCAGTATATTACTCAGGTTTTTAATTTGGCACCAAGTTATACTCACCAAAACATCTATTTATTCTGTCCGGTAGTACCGGTTTTTAATATTTAAGCTTTTTACAGGTACCGTTTCGGTGCTGACCAGCACGGACCAAGCTGCTATGGTTTTTTCAACGACCACCAATGAAAGAACCGATATAGGTGAGCCTTATGTGAAACGTTGGGAATTTGGCAGCTTGCGCGAGAAGCGCAACTTTGAGAACTTAAAAAGCGCTCGTTAACATTTTAATAGAATTTCACAAAACATGCGATTCAGAGCATTTATATATCATTTGAATCCTGGACAAATCGCTCCACTGAGACCCTCGACACCCTGGCCTGAGTTGGATCCGTCGCCATCTCCTCGTGAGTTTCAGAACGGAAACGCGCCTGCGCGTATTCCGACTGAGCCGCAGGCAGCAGGGTTTATCCCTTTTGTTATCGAAGACGAGAGGGAGCTGCCCTATTCTATTCCATATTATAACGTCCAACGGGCTATCGTCATGATGCGGGACAGGCCCAACCTGTTGCAGCCCATGGCTGCCTCCATGCGGGCCAGGCACGGGCGCCAGCCGCTGTGTTCGCGCGCCTCTCTTGCTTTGAGATTCCACACGTTGTGACAAATCGAGGACACTTCCTTGCCCGGACAACGGCCAACTCCTTCACCACGTGACCTACCCATACCTACACCACCACACCACAAATCTGCTTTTGTCAGATACGCCAAGTGATCTGACCAATTTCTACTTCGTCGACATGTACATTGAATTATAAGGCTTGATGATAGTTATCTTCGTTTTTGTTTGAAATTTAAAGAAATTTGGCACGAGTACTTAAACTACTGGGTACAGTGGTGGTCAACTAAGTAGAAACACCGACCTGGGTTTATATTTTGATTGCAAATTACCTTTATAACTAATTTTTAAAGTTTCATTGAGTATTTCTAGTAGAACAATCGATGTATCGGATATCGTATTGTATTGTTATATCAATACCTATAGTAAAACAACGGTTGTTTCCCCAAAACTGAAACTTTTTAGTAACATCAACGCCGGACAACTAATTAGAAAAACAAAAAAATCATCACTATATAATAATAAATAAATCAATTACAAAACAATATAGTAAATCATTTTTAAATTCAACAAAACCCTAATAGTTTTGGAAGATACTAATAATACTACATCCTTAGACGATGGGCTATTGGCAGACTGCTCACACACGCACTGTAACCTATGGTTCTGTGGGAAACGCTTTAACGATGGTCGGTTGTTGGTCATTGTCGTGAAATGTCTATCTTGCTGGCAAATTTACCTTGGAATATGGAATCAATGTCTCCCTAAAGAAATTATGTACTGATATTCATCCATCAGTCCTTCAATCTTTCTCACAGGACCAATCCCGTACCTATTTTTAGAAACATACCCACCATAACATTTCCACCACCGTGCTTATGTCTTTTTAGTGACCTACTTTACTCAAAGCCTCGTTTACTGATCGTCCCACAAATCGTTTCCATCTGAATCAATCAAATTGATTTTAGTTCACATTAAAGTATATAATAATAACCTTTTTTTTCATTGATGAATAGTCCAACTGCACAAAAAATCGTCTAGTAAAAATACTTGCGAGCGAATGCTCGTTAATTTTCTCTACCTCTATAATACCTAGTTAGTTACTAACAATAAAGAACCACTACTGTAGTGGTACTTGCAATCCTTCCTAACAATTTTCCTTCATCAAACCATCTACGAAATAGTTTAGAGGACACGTGTCGAGGATCCGCATAAGAAAACACCTTCTAATTAGATGACCACCACTGTATATCAAAAACTAATCTCTTTTACAATTTACATATGTACATACTTAAAAATAACATATCCCCATAACAAAACATCGCTACAGTTGCATTGTTTAAGTCTTAGGAAGGGCTAAAAGGAATAGGGAGGACACACTAGATTGTAATGTAACCTTAAAAAAATATATGTACGTACTTATATCACATAAATAAAAAATAATAATAAAAAAACAAACAAAAAAATAAAAAACAAAAATAAATTAAAAAAAACAATAAAAATATATATATATATATACACATATAGCTATTAAATAGAGATGGACCAAGTACTCGGTTAATACCTAACATTATAATTTTCACTGATAGCTCTCAAAATGACACTTACTCCATTAATGATAATAATCCTCACAAACTTAACATAAGAAAACACAGATTAACAGAAATTAATGCACAATTTTATATTAAATAAACATGTCTACTAAAGTCTGTATAATAATCATTAGGATAAGCATAGAGTCTAAGATTCTAAATTTGTTTATTTTAAGAAGGCGGACAAGAAGCCGCCTTTTATGTGATAAAAATGTCTAAGCATTGCAAGCAGATTCGGATCCGTAAGATTGAGTTGAGAACCGTCGCACCCGAAAAGTTAAATTGATCATGGAAGGTGTGCGAGTCGAGTTGAATTGAATATGCTGGCAGGGCTGGCTCGGAAACGTGCCAATTATAATTATTACTTATTTAGATTATAAGGTATTAATGTATAAAGAATCTTTTTTTTTTTGATCTGTGATTTAATATTGTTTGAATTGTAATCATTCGTAAATAACGAGGTTATTTGTTTTGATAATAATATATAATATATTGTTATAAACTTAATAAACAGGGGTTACTCCGAAGTTGCATTGATTAACATTGTACTTACTAATAAAAAAATATACTTAATCTAAAAAAAATGTAACTTTGTGTCAATATTATTTATTTTGGGTTTGCATTTAGAATATAAATAATAAGAAAAACAATTGAAGTTGCTGTAATTTTGTGTTTTGCAAAGAATACAAGTCAACCAGCCGTCATTACGTAAGTCTTGTCAATTGTGAACCACCAACCATCAACATTTGATAGTCGGCGTTTATTGAGAAATCGTCTGGGATCGGATAGGTTTTCTGTTTGGCTTAAAAGTTTTATCTGCGTTTTATAATTCAAAAAGGAAATAGACACGTTTTTCAAAATTGCTTTTTTTTTATTACTGTTAAAGGCCTTTACATTTTAACTAATAAATATAATCGACTGTGTCAATAATGTTTCTTCTTCGTATTTGATAATAAACGTAGCTTTTGGATACGTTTGTTTTATTTAAATCACCCTCAGGTAGGTTATTAAAGATTGTACAAATCATAGGTCCAAATACAATTTAAAAGATGATAAGTAGGCCTAGCACGGGGATTGTTGTCTAGGGTAGAATATAAAAAATACGTCACTTAGTCATCGAATGCGTAAAATGTTTGGAAGTCATCCCTTCAAGTTCAATAAATTTACGCAATGTATGACGATGATATGTCATTTTTCTATATTCTACCCTAGACAACAATCCCCGTGCCGGCTGATCGTAATAACTATTTATCAAACTGTTAATATATTAAAAATTTGACTTGTCTAAGTACTTATTTTGTATTTCTAAAGAAATAAACGATTTGACTTTGACTTTGATCAGAACGTTAGTTAAGTTCTATCATTAATATTTGAGTCAATTCAATCAGTTTTCGGAGTATAGCCTGGTAGATGTTCAGAGAAGGAAGATATAATGTTAATGTTTTCCTTCATATTAAATGTTTGGTGCTTTTTACTAAACATTTAAGACGTTTTTGTTGTATACATATAACAAACAATACCTATTTATATTATGAAAAAAGTGAGGAAATCACGTTTGGAATTGGAATAACGTTGCCTTGATCAAAAATGGCAATATTAAATATAAAAAACGCTGAAGAAGCATTGACAATACTAATAGAGTATACCTATATGTAGATGCAACTCAAGGTTTTATTCAAGTGAAATCTCTGAAAACGTGTCAATGTAGCCTATCGAGTTAGGAACCTGGTACTGGTACCTGGTAATCACACTAATATTATAAATGCGAAAGTTTGTATGGATGGATGGATGGATGTTTGTTACCTCTTCACGCCAAAACTACTGAACGGATCGGCTGAAATTATGCACACAGGTAATTCTAATCCCGGAATCAAACATACTTTTTATCCAATAAATCAGTTCCCGTGGGGAAAAAATCACCTTTAAACGTTTCCATAGGAACAACGCGTGCGAAGCCGCGGGGCACAGCATATTATAATTCGAAGAATGTTTTTATTTTTAATTGAAGTTACACACCCAAGACGCCGCTTCCGAAGAGATTTTCTAATTGAATGTTGGTAGTACCTTCCTTCTATGGTATGCTTCTAGTTATGTGGTGCCAGCTTAGAATTTGCACCACCCCAAATTTTCCTGCGAGTGTCGTATGAGGCGACTA
The DNA here is from genome assembly GCA_955876795.1 of Eupithecia tripunctaria. Taxonomy (NCBI): domain Eukaryota; kingdom Metazoa; phylum Arthropoda; class Insecta; order Lepidoptera; family Geometridae; genus Eupithecia; species Eupithecia tripunctaria. The sequence continues at coordinate 25,845,062 of OY041599.1, forward strand.
AGGGATATCTACTGAGGGCGGGTCGCAGAGTCTCCTGCAGAACGATTTTACCACCAAACTGCGATCCCCAACCCACATGCCCAGCGCCAGGATTATGGGCATTACCCCCCACAAGTTATAAAGGCCAATAAGGCGTTTATTAGGGTAAGGCCGGTATAGGCTGTAGATACGTTCCTTCAATGTAATAGGCTTGTCTGCGTATAGTACCATAGTATGGTAGTATGGTGTCTTGACACCATTATAAATCAATGACTTTTATATCTACGAGATATGGTTTATGTAGTGTAGAAGTTTCGGCACTTACATAGATGACTTGTAAGGCCTGTGCGCGATCACACGACAGATGCGGCCGCAGTATTGGCACCCGTGCACCCCGGCGGATAATGGTGGGTCTGCGTTTGTCATTAAACTTTTGGAACCTTGTTTCCCCATGAGCAGCAACTCAACAAAACTCAAAAACTCTCTTTGTGGCGCCACTCACGGTCCTCAGATTCCTCTTACCAGTTTCACTGATCTATTTTCAAAGCTAGGATATCACGTTTAGCAGAATCCTTGAAGCGTAATCTCGATCTACCGATGGGTCTTTTGGCGTCCCACTAGCTGTGTGGTGCTGGCTTATAATTTGCACCAACCCATCTCTTTCCGTGGGTTTTGTAAGATGCGACTAATGAACACGAAAAAAATAGTCGACTTGAGAATCTCCTCCTTTTTTGAAGTCGGTTAAAAAAAAATATTATCAGCATCGTCGAATTTGTCAAGAAGGAACTTTTCTAAACTGTAGTACAGAACGGATTAGAGGATCGTAGCGGGTCTACGAGAGTCGTAGAGTGCTACGAACCTCTACGACGTAGCAAGCTTTGCCATCACACAGTATATTTTAATGGTTCAGTAATTCGAGTTGCTATGAGCTTCCAGTTATTTAGTGTTTCTGTTTTTCTGCATTAATATTATCTATCCCGTTGATTATAAATAATTAAATAAATATTTGATTGTTTGTATTGAATAGGTTCTTAAACTACTGGACCGATTTAAAAAATCTTTTATTAGTAAAAAGCGTACTTTTCAGGGAGTGACATAGGCTATATTTTATCCCGGTATTAATAATAAATAAAACTAGAGGGAATGTAATTTGCCGCATATCATAAACCATTTTCTAATAAATTATGAACAAAATAACTTCGATCTATTTGTATTTTCGTACTTTTTGAGAATACGAGAATTTATGAGATTTTAAGCTAAACATCAATATTTTTTTTAATACTCTCAAAACACAATTTTTATAGAAAATGGTTTACGATTTGCGGTAAATTCTTTTCCCGTTACTTTTATTCCTTGTAAAGATTAAAAGATTAAAGATTAAAGATGTTTATTTGCCAGAATATATGTTACAATGTAGGTCTTGAAACTATATTATGTCCAGTTATATTCTACCTAACCTAGGCATTAAAATATTATTTTCGTAGAAACAACACAAATAATCACCCTTAATTAAGTTATGCAACTTTTGGGTAATTTAATAAAAAACCGTCAATATCCATCAAAACGTATAATTTCCGATAAAATACTACATTATTAACCAATATTAATATGAACGTACCTACATACTGCTTACTGTAAATTTTTATTTATTTTCCAAAATAAAAGTACATTACATTATAACGTTCCTGCCAAAATGTACAGCAGTTTCTCGGCAGTAGCTCTCATGTAAATAAAGCAGTTTCTGCTTACTTTATGCGTTGATGCTGAGATGTCCAGTTGAAAATATTTTATTGATGATTGCAAAGATAGGAACAATAAATACCGACACAAGTAAGCTTAGACCTTGTTTACGAAAACCGCGGGGCGTGTAGCAGCGCGTTGGGCATTGTGCTCTATTTACGGAGCAGCGGCCCCGTTATCGCACGTATAAATACAAACAAATGCCTGTAAAGTCGCTTGTCCGTAAACACACTCTACGAACGCCATTATGTTTGAAATCAGTTCGTCTCCGTATACAAGGAAGGGTCAGATTTGCTTAATTGAATAAAATTGACGGGCTTGATTGGGTAAAATTGACGGGCGAAGTGTAAGCAGATATATCCTGCCCAACAAAGAGAGGAATGCTTTGTTGCATTCCGTGACCCATCCGACGAGTGACTTTATTTGTTCACTTTTTGCGCAGTACTATTTTATCATACGTTCTTTATTTTTTCCCATATGATAGTGGATACCTATTATTTTATATGTTATCAAGTAAGGTACAGAATCTTAGTAAGGTGAGACCTCCGCACTAGTAAACGTGTTTCACGGCAGGACGCCACGCTCTTCCCAGGTTTAAGTTTTAACGTATTTTTTGTCAGATTGTATTGTAGTTAGGGTAGGCCTATATATTAGGGTAGGCTTGTGTATAGCATAGCAATGGACTAACATAGGCAGAATATGATAATCCTGCTCGATACTGAATTTGGCTCTGGTTCTGCTAAGTTAGTTATCATTGATTGCTTTGGGAAACATTCTACAACTTCTCATTTAACAATTTTTACAAGCCAATATCAATATAAATAAATAATGCTGGATAATTCACACAGCATTATCTATAACCCCAAGCTAAACAAAGCTTGTGTTTTGGGTGCTAGATAATTTATATACATAATACAATATACTACATAAATAGATATTTTTTATTATTCATAGAAAACATCCTGAACTCCCTAAACAAATATCTGCAGATCGTACACACATTTGTCCTGAGGCGGGAATCGAACCCGCAACCACCTGCGTCGCAGGCGGACCTTCGCCCACCGCGCCACAGGGATCGTCGAAAAGTAAAGTAACTTACCTCGGTGCATATTGGTCTGTTTGTAAAACATTTCCAAATCATGCTTTTAATTATATAGAGGTACGTAGCTACCCACATGTCACTCAAATTCCACCTCAGTAGTTTCCAACAGTAATGGTATGGTTGAGCACGTAATTAACTCGAAGATGTAGGTACGTGCGAGATGTAACCGCAGTGACCTACCTCATTACACGTATAGATAGATAGATAGATAAAACATTTATTTGCAACTGCAACACACAATACAAAAAAACACAATAAAAGGGAGGTACAAAGAACATAAAAGTAAATTGGGAAATAAATGAGGAACGATGCATGACGACAATATATCGGTACATAATTTCCTTTAACATTCAGACAATCAAGTACGAATACAGTATGTGTGTGCTGCAGCCTGACAAAAAGGCAATACTCAGCACAAAGCTTTGCTCAAAGAGCAAACACTGATTTTCAGTATTACCCTCTGAGGCGACCAGAAAAACGAGACACCAACAAACAAATAATGTGTGTTTGCATGTTCATTTATAGTATTCAAATATATAAAATAATAGCACATGAGAAAGATATGGTTATGTGTTTGTGTCGGTACAATTTTGTTGTAGGTAGGTACTATAATCAGCTAGAAAACCTTGGTTATGTAGAAGTAGCAGTAGCAACCCCAGTGCTTCCTACTTCTGGCAAACGAAGCGTGTAGGAATTCCCTCTTTCTGTTTCTGTAACAGCAAGGATTTAAAATGAGTTTTAAAAGTGAATTTAGTGTTGAGATTACGTAAGGGTGGAGGTATATTGTTCCAACACTTCGTTGCCAGATATCGAAAGCTACCTTTGAATGCTGTTGTTTTGTGGCTATGATAAAGTAGTGCAGATCTGATTGACCTTATGTTTCGAGTGGTATCTACAAATTTTAGCTTAGAACGCAGATACTCAGGTTTTTTGAATTTGACAACGTCAAAAATTATACCCCCAAGGTGCAACTCTCTGCGCGATTCCATATTGAGCATAGACATTTTGTTTAAGTAAGGAGTGATGTGACACCGAGGCGGGATAGTCAAACAAAATCGGCAACATGCGTTCTGCACACGCTGTACCACTTGCCGAGTCCGAACCAGTAATCGTGAACCATACACCACGTCACCATAATTCAACCTCGACAGGATCAATGCTTCGCAGAGAGCTACGCGAGACGCCTCTGAGAGCTGATTGCGAATGTTGTAAAGTACTTTGAGACGGTAAAAACAGTTCTTTACTAAGCTCAGTACGTGATTCTCGAACCTGAGCTGGCTATCGAAGATAACACCCAAGTTCCGCGCCTCATCTACCCTATCTACTGAGACTCCTTGGATCTTTACATCGGGGTTACAACGCATTTTACCAATTTGTTTCTTAGTACCCAAAACCATATACTTTGATTTCACGGGGTTTAGTACGAGAGCGTTGCGCATGGACCAGTCCGCTATTGCATTCAAGTCCTCATTTAACAAAGAAACAGCAAGCGCTAAGCGATGTGGTGAATCAGAGACATATACCTGGACATCATCCGCGTAACAGTGGAACTTACAATTTTTTATGACTTTAGAGAGATCCGCGCTGTAGATGATAAAAAGGAGAGGTCCCAGAATAGATCCCTGCGGGACACCCCGATCAATAAGCGTAGCACGTGAGCACAAAACGGAACCGTCATTTTTGACCAGTTTCACGGACTGTGTGCGACCACCTAGGTAACCTTCGAACCACCTGACTGACCTCTCACTTAAACCATAGTATGACAGCTTGGCAAGGAGAAGAGAGATGTTAAGACAGTCGAAAGCACGTGAATAGTCTAACAAAGTCAGGACTGTACTATGACCTCTATCCTGCTCCGCCAACACATTGTCAGTGACATCCAGGAGAGCCGTTGCCGTACCACGACCTTTCCGAAATCCTGATTGAAAAGAAGGCAATATACTGTTAGTTTCGACAAATTTAGTTAACTGGCTACCTGCCTTCTCAAGCAGCTTCGAGAGAAATGGTAAAATGCTTATCGGTCGCAGATCTTTATATTCAGTGGGGCTGTTGATTTTAGGTATGGGAGTGACAAGAGCTCTCTTCCATTGGCTAGGCACTACACCTGTCAAAATTGATCTATTAATAATCTCTGTAATTACGTCTAAGGTGCAAGGAAGGGAAAATAGTATCATGTCTCTACTAATATCGTCATTACCGGTTGCATTTGACTTGGTTGACAATATTATTTTAGATATATCAGTTGAGGTGATTGGTTTGAGCTCGAGGCACGCAGATGAATGTTTATTTTGCCTAAAGAATGTCATTTCAGTATCAGGCACATCATTTCCTCCAGGTACACTTAAAAAATGGTCATTCAATTTATTGGGGTCATTAAAATGTGATGGCAAGGACTTATCTTTACTACTATCTACTAATATTTTACTCTTAATGTTTTTCCAAAAGAATTTACTGTTATTAATTTGGGAATTTACTAAGTTGTCAAAATAGGCACGTTTCTCATTAGCAATACTACGAGTTACAAGACTTTTTAGTTGCTTGTAGTATTGTTCGTCTTGCTCAGAACGGGATTTGCGAAACGCGTCGTGAGCCTTGTTACGTTCGTCGATCATCATCTTGCACACATCGGTAACCCAGGGCAAAGAATGATTATTCCTAACTGTAATTGTTTTGACTGGAGCATGTCTGTCAAAAAGAGAAATTATTTCGGAATTAAACTTAGCAACCATTAAGTCTACACAAGGCAATGATTTTATTTCGTCCCAATTAATTGAATACAAATCATTATTAAAATCACTTAAGTTTATTCTATTAATAGGCCTATAAGAAAAAGACCGAGGTTGAGCTTTAAGTTTCTTTAGAGACAAGGCAATATTAATCATAGCGTGGCCGTTGCCACCATTGATGTTATTTACTGAGATATCATGCACAGGAGCGTTTGTACATACAATATCTAATAACTTCTCGCTATGTGACGTGAAATGCGTCGGTTGTGAAACGTATTGTGATAGATTCATATAGTCAATAAAATGATTGAATTTAATTGTGTTTGTTTCGGTTTTTGCAAGCATATTAATATTTATATCACCTAGAAGTACAAGATAGTCGGAGTTGTAAAAACTATTGATTGAGTCGGTAAGAGCGTCAATAAACGTATCTACCCTTAACCATACGTATCACGAGCTGATGACTGCAGCTTGGATGATTGCGGTCCTCTTGCTCCGGCTCTTTGTCAACACACAGGCCAACACAAACATACCACAGTGAGCTACCTACTTGTCACCACACGTCGACATCTACAAGCATACATAGCGTGCGAAAGTATACCACAGGGCGCATCCGCTACGTTCGAGCAAGCTTAGCAAACACTACCTACGCATGGCTGCTCGCGGCAATATCGGAACATCGCAAATAGCAGCTGCAAAAATTACAGCTATTTGTGATTTTTCCATATCAACTCAAAGGCAAGCTCTTTGATGCATGCTCCAGTAAAGTCCACAGAAATATAAATACCAATCAAAGGCATGTCATGAGTGCAAACAGACATACCTAATGTTCGCACGAATTCACCGGATACGCGAAAGCATGCAGTCATAACATTTACGTTGCAGGATTGATTCTGACGCATGCAAATAATGGAATTTATGGTCAAAATGATCCCTCAGGAGGTAATTTAGGGGTCTTCTTTAACTTTTGAACTACATATGTCTAGATGTAGTAATCAGTAACTAGCTGTGTGGTGCTAGCTTAGAATTTGCACTACCCCAACTCGTCGTAAGAGATGACTAAGGGATATCAACCGGGGGGCGGGCAGCAGCACCCCCTGCAGAACAATTATACCAAGGCGCTTATCAGGGGAAGGCCTACGTCCAGCAGTGGACCAATACAGGCTGTTGCGGTTAAGGTTGGGATAACCAGTACGCCCAGATCGCGATATGACTAAATCTCTATTGAACTAGTTAACTTGAACTATACGGCTCGTATTATAAAAGCTTAATTCAGTTGTACTTATATGCTCGAGTGACGTTTATGCCAGAGAAAAGCGTCACTCAGGGATAGATCAATGACTGAGCAAGCTTCCATATTACGGGCTTTAATTTTGAAAGTACTAGAATCGCGACTAAATCGCGATACGAATACATCTCGATTGGAAAAAGTCGCGAGTCTACGTCATTCAATTCGAGGTTCGCTATTTAGTGATATTATAGTAATCTCACGTTGAAAATCAAGTCTGGCTGAGATGCTGCGTGAGGTTATTGTAGTAATTGTTGTTAACTAACAGAATACGAGGTACGAGGCAGATCCAAAAGCCCGCGAAATGGAGGGCTTGTAATTAAATTAACAATGAAACTATTTTTCCTTTGAGCTTAAAACATTTATCAGATCTAGAAATTAGCTTAGGTAGAGACTTATCTAAATATATTTTTCTTTGCACTTAAAATGAGCCAAAATCGCCGCCTTCCAAACCCCCTCAAGGGCCTCATATCCAGCAGCCGCGGTGGGTGGAAGTGGAAGAAAGCGAAAGCGTCCCCATGTTCCCACCACAAGCGGCAGAGGCGGAAGCACCCTGAGGCTTTTAGTGGTGTTGGAGTCCCACATAATCGCATTGTCTCCCCGTGTACGATATACGGGCGCATCTCCCTCAGGATAATAAAAAAGGTCGGGGCTGTAAGGACGAGTGATCCAAAGCCTTCGGTCTAGAGCAGCTATCGCAACTTTGCTCTTGTGAACTGGGGCCGAATTCCACTAACACAATCGCCTTACTATGACAATATTATCGCGTATCAATCGCCACCATTGACACCTTTTTGTGTTCTATTAACACGATCTTTTTTTATGTTATAGCTATGACTAAGTATTACAATAGGGTATATGCATGGTTTTTTTAATCGATTATTTAGGTTAATACATAAACTAAAATATATATAACATCCAAACCAATTAAATTATTGAGGTAAAAACAAAAAATAAAACTAGACTCTGTTTCGGGTGATTTCTTGATTGGCTTTTGAGGGTAAAAATGCTGCCAAGCTATTTGGTCCCCAGTTTTCATAATATATGGCAAACGTTGTACCAAACACTCTGTATAATAATATATTTAATGATGACTATGGCCACACGTGCCCCACCACACCATTAACACGCTATTTTAAGTTACAGGTATAGTAATATTATGGTAATAGAATACCAAATAAATCTATGACTGAATCTCTATCTTAATCGTATGGCGCCATATTGTAGCATTTGTTTGTAAAATAGTGGAATTAGGTCCCTGGTCTTGTAAAAACAAAAGCCGAACCCTATCTTTCACAAATAATGTTAGTAAGTGAAAGCTAGCAGATATTCAACTCGTACTTATCTTTTGTTTTTCGGCGGCGAATGTCGATGACGGACTGAATGTTGCACTCTTCTGCCTACCATTTTACTACTACGAGTATACAAAAAATACTTCCAACTCCTTTATTATTTTTGGGCAAGCTTACATAGCGCACACACATGGCGCGCTACCTACAGGGGCCGGGGACGCAAAGGCGTACTGCATTACATTTGGATCAATAAATAAAAACTTTATTTGAATCCGGCGGCCGTGTGAAACACATTGAATTGGGGGATGCGTCGCTTTGATCTGAATTTTACGACATTATTTTCAAATTTATTCACGAAAATATATGAAAACAGAACCTGCAAAAAATTCCACAGCGATGCTCTTTTGTCTGTTCCCGCGTTTTCTGTTTTTTTATTATCAGCGGGGAATGTTTGTACGAGTATTGCGTATTGTGTGCATTAAAACTTTATGCATCAGACCATTTTCAAAGCAAATTAAATTACGAATAAAATGCCTTTGACAATGTCAAAGGCACGGAAAAACGAGGCTTCGAAATACATTTTCATAAATGCTTCCCCGGCAACGGGCCGGCGGCGTGGCTCGGGACCGCGCCGACTAATGGGAAAACAACCATAGAGTAGATAGATAACAATGTCATATCGGTGAAGGTCACTAATGCAATTAGTCGGCAGAGATTTTACCATCTGGTCGCGACCTCGTCTACCTCCACCCAGCGGCACTTTAAATCTTACATTTTCTAACGTATCCATTATACAAGCAACAGGAAATTAAAAAGAGCACTAGTATCGATTGACGCGATTAGTATAATATTAAGTTCACTATTATTAATTTTAAGATACTGCGCGATACCTGCCTGTTCTCCATTGCAACACCCACAATGGGTACATACTGTGATCTTAACTTAAACTCACCTTATCACTAAGACCTGATTGTATGAATGCAATAAATACTGAATACTGAATACTGAATACTGACGCTAGCGAAGGAAGAATTTCAGGACTCAGAACATTTACATGCAGGCAAACTCGCAGCCAATTTATTTCTCGAAATTATGTAGGAAGTTTTACATTTTATAAAAAAGGAATGTTTCCTTTTAGGTTAAATATCCTATATTAAATATTTCGGTACTTACTTACATGCTTACGTACATGCTTACGTGTTAGGAGCTCTTATGCGTTTTGTCTTTTCAAATTGTACAATTTCTTAAGATGCCTTGTATCCCGACCAAATATAAATGATAAATAAATAAATACAAATGCTATTGAACCTGTGTAGTCAAGCCGTACACGGTAGACACAAGTACAACAAGTACACATCACAAAACTAATACAGGCGTACATGCTAGCACTCACCAGTGTCTTCGTCAGCGGCTGGCAGCGGGCGCTCGCTCCCGAAGAACCTCTTGTCCAGGAGTTGGAGTAGCTGCAGCGCGCTCTCGTGCACCGGCGCTCGAGGACACCCAGTGCACATGAGGGTCACGTTGATGATGGCAGTGTAGTGATCGCAAGGGTACTCCCTGACAAAAACAGTCATAATGTATCTATCTTCCACTAAAACACACTCACTATAGAGTAAAGTAACGTGGGATATCGGAGTTACGTTTTTATCTCGTTGTAAAATTTTAGGTACAACAATTTTAACTTTTTAGCGATCTTTCTTCGTTTCTAGTTAAAAATTTAGATATTTGTTGAGAAGTTATTTTTTTAATTATTTCTGTCAAACTCTACTCATTACACACAACAATGTTTTATTGTATGGCTGACATTCTCGTAAATTACAAATCGACTTCATAAATAACGATTGCCATTGAATTGTGTTGAAATCGCGTCAATTCCCAGTAATGATCATCCCAACTAGGAAAGTTTATTATTGCAGAACGCATCTACATAGTATATGTTGGAATTGCTTTCTGACTCAATAACGTGGATTTAAATTAAAAGTGCAGCCTCTCTATGCAAACATCCGCTGCCGACGAGGGTCGCTAATGAAGCTATTTGAGTGCCAGGAAGCTGCTTCGCTTATGACATTATACGCAATTTACCTCGTGTTTACACATTTTCTGGGATCGAGTAGCAGAACAGAGAGAGAACAGAAATTAAGTGTGATATAGGTAATAGAAAATAATAATCCTACTAAATATTAGTTTTATAATATATATAACAAGGTCTATCATACATAACAACCTAGTTTGAGATTACCTAGGCATGTGCCTAGGTAATCTCACAGATCACCAATAATTTTTTATTATAAGATTATATAAAGAATCAATAATTTTTCTGTGGTCACTGCTGTCACGAATACAATTTTGAAAAGAACATTGTCTTAACTCGTCAGGAAAATCAATGTCACGAAGCTTACTATTACCACTTTTAAGTATATAAAGTGTGTAAAAATAAATGATTAAACATGGAAGTAACCGTTTGCATCCTGCAAACGGAGTTTTGATTGTAAGTTCGAAATAGATAAGTATACAAGTTTATGTGAAACCCGCTATCTCATAACCCCGCGGTGACCACCTACCCGAGGTAGATTTAAAATCAGCGCCGCACGCTCCTTGCAGGCAGCATATGACTGAATCTACTCCCTTTGTCTATAGTTTATTTTTTTAGTGTATAATTCTAGCTTGTGTTCTTAGTGAAATCAATAGGCAATGAATGATTTATTATTATTATTACTATTACAATAATTACTATAATCTTTAATTTGATGGGAGTCTCGAGCTCCCCATATAACTTTATTACTGTGTCGCTGTTTATATTGCAATTTAAACCATATTATATTCAAATTACATTCAATAATTAAAGGTCGCAATACCAAACACCCTGTAAATACCGATTGATCACACACAGTACAACTTATGCAACCCATAATAATTTATTCTTTAAATTTAATATCCTGTAAACTCTACAATACTAAATAAATAGGTTAAGAATGTTTGCATACCAAGTAATTACTGAACGAGGCAAGCAGCTTATCAATATCTCTCCCATTTGCGTTCGAACTGAAATCTGGTTACGAATCCCGGAATCAATTTGTTCGCAGTTAGCGGGTGATCACCTCCCACCCCCCTGGTTCCTGATGTATCTACTTTATACGTTTACATAGGTTCCGGAGAGCAACCGCACGCTCGCAGAGTAATACGCACTCAGGCGGCACAAAGGGAGCCTCACTGTGACGACAATCCGATTGTTGCTAGACCAATACAATTTTCGATTCAGTGTTTATGCCAGTAATACTCGTATATTGAGATGTGCGCATGCAAAGTTTTGTTTTAGCAATACAACATATTAATTTTCAATTCTGGGTTTGGACCCTCTTTTAAGTATAGAGATACCGGTGTTAGAGGGTTCCGCTCTTCCGTGATACATAGAATAGAGCAATAAGTTAATAACTTGAGCCTTTGTAGCCTTATTATGTCAAACCTGTGTTACGGTTCGTCGTGTCACGAATCTTTGATTTCAATAGAATTAAGTCATTATTCATGAAGACCTATGTGGCGCGGTGGGCGAAGGTCCGTGACGCAGGAGGTTGCGGGTCCGATTCCCGCCTCGGGACAACTGTTTACGAACTGCAAAAATGTTGTTCAGGGTGTTCTGGATGTTTTTTTATGTATAACTAGCAGTGCCTCGCGGTACCACCCGCGTAGTTTCCGTTTCCGGGATAAAATATAGCCTAGGTCACTCCCTGAAAAGTAAACTTTCGAACGGTGAAAGTTTTTTTTAAATCGGTTTAGTAAATTCGGAGTCTATTCAATACAAACAAACAAGCAAATCTTTCCTCTTTACAATAAAAGTAAAGATATAAAAAATATCTGTCGTCTATCGAAGTGCCCAGTAGGAACGTATAAAAATCGGTAATGTATTGTATGGTAACCTAGTGTTTTGCGAGTGAAAAATAAATGTGGGTAGGTCTGGCTCACCCATTAATTACCCATTGAAACAAAGTGCGTAATCCGTTTAGTGCTCATTTCCAATACGTAGTATTTTTAATTTTCCCATCCTTTAATGAAGCATGGATCAAAGTTTTTAATTTAATTAGTAATAAGAAAGAAAATGACTTACCTATCATATTTAAAGTCATTTTCTATAGATAACGTTATGATTTACAGATTGTTCCTGTAAAAACAGTTTTATTATTTTCAGATGCATATTTTTTACAAAATAAAATAAATTCGACTCCACTAATCCCTTGTTCCGTTTGCAAAACACTGCTAAGGCTCTACGCAAACAGTCTGTGTCAAATTAAGTCGTAGACAATTTTGAGTGTAATTTTCGTAAGGTTCTAGGTATCTACGGGAGAGGCCGCGAAATACCTGATCGAGGAGGTAAGCGGTATTACGTATGGCAAGATCTCGCAATCCCAGACACTTCACATGCAGGGGTGTAGACAGAAAGGCACGAAGCAAACGGGTAGGTATCTGTATTTGTGACGAGGATCGCTTCGCTTGATTTTCAATAATTTAAAATCAGAGTCAGAGTCAAATCGTTTATTTCTTTAGACTTACAAAATAAGCACTTAGACAAGTTATTTTTTTAATATATAAACAGCTTGATAAATAGTTTTTACTATCAAACAAGAAATAAGGTGCAATTGACTCTAATTGACTTAAATTTTTTGTCCACTAGCGAAAGAAGTGAAAAAGAAATCACTACGCAAGTTTATCGCTTATCAACGAATACAATCTTAGCATAACTGTCTATATGTTCTTACATACTATTGTCGGTGTGGAACGGGGCGACATCCGGCCAAACATTAATCTGGAGGTCAGACCATTCAAATGTTTGTCGTGGTGAGTATTGCGACTTGCATGCATGATTAATGTCGTGGTATATTTTCGTCCGTTTATACGAACACTCCAGTCTTTTCCAGATAGAAAGCGTTCCGTGACAGATAGACTGCCTTACATTTGACAAGGATTTTGTCGCCTCTCACGTAACATATGCAATCCAAAAAATAATTTCCAAAGCCGATTTCTTGAGGTAAGGGCCAATAATTATAAATAAAAGTTTATTAAAGTGGTAAAAAATAATTTACTGCAAATAGGAAACCCCGTCTTGTGTCTGTGTCTTGTGTTTGTGTCTTGGACGTGTGATTTTTGTAAATTTGCTATTAGGCATGCCTTCTGTCCAAGCGCTCAAATGACACTAATTCAAATGCTTTCCATACATGCCAAAAAGGAAAGCTTTGACGGTTTTAGAGCGCGCATTGTGAATCTATGGGGGGCTGGCGAAAACTTTGATCGATGATGAAATCCGATATATCTTTAACGATGACACGAGTAGTCTATTCAAAAAAAGAGAAGCGTCGTGGCGTTACGGTGAACTAACACTTTTAGTCGTACTGCAATGACAGAGCAGTGTTGTCAACGCAACAAGTTATCAATTGGCACACGCGCGCACTCTATTCCCACGACTCTTTTTGAACAGACTCTATTACCTACTTCTAAGGGCTCATATACACGGACTGCAAGTTGCCCGTTGACTGTTTAAAATAAGTTTCTGTGCTTTTTATTCGATACACACCAATGAAGTGTATTTTATTGAACTCCGAAAGCATAACCACATCGTTCGTTGGTTCTAGGGAAAATTTGTAGGGCCAGTGACTGATGACCTTTTACTACCCTCTGGATAAAACAATTGTACTTGGCGATTTTAATATGCCTATAATGGCACTATGGACGAGGTATGTCGACAGTTTCTGACTATCTCCAGATAATATCCCTGGATCTCACCAGTCTGAATAAATAAATAATAATAAATAATGCTGTACAATTCACACAGCATTATCTATAATAGATATCTTAGATACATGTTATCTTTCCCAATACAATTATTTTATCAACGATAGTCATGGACACCTGCTGGATCAGATTTTTGAAACAATGACATAAGTGTAAGCTCGTGCAGTATTCCCCTCGTCCCCGAAGATCTTCACCACCCCTATTTTGTAATTGATGCGATATTTGTCCAATTACATACTAGCAGTCCGCAACCCTACACTAAGTAGGTACCTGTATAACAATGGTGACGCAACACGCTCTGACCTCGACGCCGTCGACTGACATTCAGAATCACTTAAAAGATCTCTCGAAGTTTCTTCTTTATTTATAAACTACGCGACACATATTTCAGGATATTATCACATATTTCACATAATTCAGGATCAAACTGAAAACGAGCGCTGATCTGCGCACATATATTATATTCTATTTTACATCTGTATGCAGCACCTATCTATGTAAATGTAATTAGGTTGTGACCTTCATTATAGCTATTGTACCTATGTCACTGTTTTGGCCAAATAAATGTATCTTTATCTTTATATCACAGAACATCTGGGTTGGTTCATTTGAATAACTTATAATAAGTTTCCGTGATTTTGATTCGATACAAACCAATGAAATGAAATGTGTGTTTTTTGAAGTCAGAAAGCTTAACCACAGTTCGTTGGTTTTGGGGAAAATTTGTAGGGTCAGAAAAGATATCAAATATTAATAAAAGGATAGATTTAAATTGACTTTGAATTACTTTGTTTTCGAAACTTTGATATAAAAATCAATAAATTTGTCTATTTAATTACTAACCTTTTTAATGTTGTCATTTTGAATGTGTATATCCTTTTCAGCGCCCTACAGTGTGTAATTACTTTTGACCTAAGCCTAGACTGACCATGAACATTTGAAGAAAAATAAATAAATCTAAATTTAAAAATTATACTGTGTTTTACTTTCGCATTTACCAGAAATTTCAAAGTAGGTTTGACGGTTGATAGAATAATAGCAAGTTAAATTAATAGATACAGGTTATACCTGTACAATACAAGCAAATGATAGCGCCAGACATTTGAAGATAAACCAACAAAGCTTTATGCAAACCATTTGTATTCTTTATATAAGTATTACATTGCTTATTCTCCCGGATTACTCGAGCCGCAGGCGTAGACTGGACCGATCCTAGAGGGACCTCCGAACATTTTCATTTCATAGCGCTATATTAGTGATTGAGCCGTCGACGAGACACGTCCATGGGCTTAGCTAAGCT
This sequence comes from Eupithecia tripunctaria, assembly GCA_955876795.1. Taxonomy (NCBI): domain Eukaryota; kingdom Metazoa; phylum Arthropoda; class Insecta; order Lepidoptera; family Geometridae; genus Eupithecia; species Eupithecia tripunctaria. The sequence goes on from OY041599.1 coordinate 25,860,270, forward strand.
GTGTGCAGTATCTAGAATTATTTGCGAGATCAGTGAAAGATTATCACGTTACGCAGAAGCTTTTGTTACCCTGTATATAGTCTTTAAATTTAAGTATTGTGGGTTGTTTGTAATAAAAGAGTTAGTATGTTGAACTGAGTCTATTCGATACAATGACTGGCGAGACACGGCTTAGCTACTGAAAAAGCTGAATAAGCGTATACGCGTTTGCACCGCGTACTATAAGCTGAACTGTGTCACTACACGCAGTGGGTGGGTTACGTACACGCAAATTCATTCCGTAATAAGAATAAGCATAACATATCATAATCTTTAATATGACTGATTAAACTAATTTTAATACTTTTTGTGTCCAATTACAAAACTTTTTGGAGTGACGGTTTATTGCCTACATCATTATTTATTTATTGAGTAAAAGTTATGTAAAGCTTTTATTTAACTTGCAATGTTAACTTGCAGTTTGTTCGGGTGGAATCTTGCAACTCTCAATGCTCAATCTTGAAGCAGACAATATCAGGTTACCATCGAGATGATCTGATGATGGAGGCAGCAGGTGGCCATAGGAACTCGTAAACGCAAAGACTTAACCCCGTCGAGATTGGGTTCGGATTGTGTATTTAATTATCATAATATGTAGCATAATAAGATATTATGTGTTCTCAATTCTCAACCTTTAATTGACATTTCATGATACCTAATTTCGCAAAAAAACATACGACTGTATAAGGTGCTTTTATCAAATAATTTTAAACTTAAAACTTTTAAATCCATTATGGTTATTAATACTAAAGTTATTTACATTTCATGGCGCATGAAATATTGGGAAGCTCAAAACACAAATCATGGTAAATATCCCGTTGTAAATAAGTTTAGGATCGGCGCTTAGTCACTTAAAAGTTAAGAAACTTACAAGAAGGCTGAAAACATTAGAGTCAGAGTCAGATTACACTTCTTTTTGGGCAGTCGAGTCAAAATTCTTCATTCTAACAGACTTAAAAAAAGGAGGAGGTTCAATCACAACTGACTGTTCCGTTTTTCATGATTCTGATGATGTGGTCCCCTTTTAATTTGGTCCATATCTGACAATGGAATCCGTATAATTGAAGTCAGTTTATAGTGTTTTTTAAACAAAATAAATTATTTATCTAACCTTTGGCCACCGTAGAAGGGTATATGCATGTGATTTCAAAATGGCTAAAAAAATATATACGTATTCTCTATTGATATAGAAACATATCTACATATTTATTTTTGCATTTAGAGATGTTTTTATTGTAGAATTTAACCATTGAAAAATTTATATTTTAAATCTCAATCGCAAAATTTCAAAACGCTACGCCATTGACTAGAGCGGACGTGACATCACTGTACACATTTCTTCTTTTTTTATTCTGCTTGCTGCACCTTGATTTGACACTATTCTGCCCACTTGACATTTCGTTTGTCGATTATTTTCAGTTTTTTCGGAAAACCTCTTTCCTGAGATGATCACTACCGAGGTCGTCACCAAAGGTTTTAATCAAGTGTGTACGTCGACGTCACATAAACATGGCGCCAATATGGCAGCGTTTTTATCACCCGAAAATGATTGTAGTTTTGATTTGTTTTTTTTACCTTGTTAATGCGAAATTCAGTGAGCGTCTTATCATTCCTCGGTTAAATAATGACCTAAGGAATAGATTAAAACAATAAAAAAAATCGATGCATATACCCTATTACCTGAATACTTGATATTTACTGGATTTAAATATTGGATCGTTTTTAGACGCACGTGCGCACTCTAGTTGTAGAGCTGTATAGACTGTAGCTGTGTGGTGCCGATTTAGAATTTGCACGACCCCAACTGTACGCGCGGGTGTCGTAAGAGGCGACTACGGACCATCCACCGGGGGCGGGCAGCAGCGCCATCTGAACAACAATTCTACCTATAAAAAGTGATCCCCAACCTGCGTGCCCAGCATGGCAATTATGACCATTAACCTCATATAAAGAGAAAAACAAATAAAACTCTTATCAGAAGGAGGCCTGCTTCGAGCAGTGGGCCGATATAGGCTGGTGAGATGAGGGGAGGCCATACCTACAAGTTCATAGGTATTTTTTCTTTTCAACCAGTACAGGAACGTTATCCTCTCATATTAAGACTCCACTTTTGGATGTTCCATAAACAAAAAGCATGCATATTGTTTGATTTAAGAGATATGTAAGAGGACGCATTACGCGCTATTTTGTGAAAAGGATGGTCATAGGATTTGGCGTTTATAGGAGCGGGACAGAGCATAGGTACATTTTTGGAACAGCGTAGGCGCAAAAAATGATGTTTTTGTATGTTTACAAGAAAACGACACCACTTATGAGAAAACCTAACCGAGGAACCAGCGAATTAGTAACGACCTACGCATCAATACAAAAATATTTTCTATAGACAGCGGTGTTCCTGAGATCTAGACCAAATTAAGTGCAAAACAACAACCAAGGAACCTAAGAAAAAATGTTGAATATTATGTAATGTTGTTTTTTACCTCGGGGATCCCGTGATGACTGAGATCTAGGCCTGGTTGTTTTAACAAATCCACTAGGTTCAAGCCTTAAATGGATCTGTAAGCGGCTTCTTAGTGATTATTTAGTGTTTTTATGGAGGGTGATTATTCCTGCACGGTAGAATGCGTAGCTTGCGTTGCACGTTATAAATACATTTATTAGAAATTAAATTGACGGTCAAACTCTCACTTGGTCAGTATAACGAGCTACTTCAAATACATGCCCTACTCTTAAGAGACCAGAGTCTTTAGGAGCATCAAATGCACAGTTACGCATACACGCACACTGAGTCGTGTTTGGTAGTTCATCTATTTTTCCTAAATGATTTCCGAATTTCTTTTATTTTTGCTGTAGGCAAACAAATTTTATTGTAATGAACCAATTTTTATTGTTTTTTTAACTTCATTAAATTAACAATAAATTAATACTCAAACCTATTAAACTTTTAGACTGACTGTACTTGTCGTTTGAGACACACAGACTATTTTCATTTCCAGACGTTTTGCTACAAGGTCATTTTCGCATATTCGTCAATTGTACTAAACGACCTACCTATGGGTTCTGATAGGTACCCAAAACTACCTACATATACCTATAAAATATCTTAGATTATATAATACATGTGCGCCTACTCATTGTTGGAAGTTATTTACTAACCCCGGAGGTGGTTGGACTTCTGCAGGTCGCATTGCTACCTACTTTTGTTATTTACACCTAATTAAAGACATTGTAATAAGTAACACTTGGAAACGTCACTGGTCACTAAAAGACATAGCGATAAATTAAATAGTCCCAATGTCGGTGAAAAGCAAACTTTATATATTATAACACATGCATTCTTCTATGTGTAATTTATGGGTGTCAAACTTGGCCTGCTACGAGTAAAAGTTAGCAGAAACTCCTAGGTTGCCAACGCAACATAGAGCGATGCATGCTTAACATACGGCTACGCGACAGATGGACGACTTCAAAAATAAGGAGGTGGACAAAAGTAAGCGATGTTCTACTAAAAATAAAAAAACTCAAATGGAACTGGAAAGGCCATAATAAGAGAACTAAAAAAGAAAAGTGGACGAAAGATGTTATGGAATCCTAAGAATGGAAAAAGACGAAAGGGACGTCAAATAAAGAGATGGGAAGACGATCTTTCAAAAGGTTGGAGGAGGTTAGCTCGCGGCAGAGATGAGTGGAAGAAACAAGGGGAGGCGGAGTATGTCGAAGGACAACCTTCTCAGAAAACTGGTTGCTAATAAGTCAAGTTTTATATATATTTAAGCTTATAAATAACCACTTACTGTATAGATTATAATATAGATGTACCTAACGTAACATGGTCAGCGAATAAAGGCTTTTTGAAATTGAAATTTGAAAGACATTGTATGTTTTTATGTTTACTATTCATTTGATATTAAGATATTATGGTTTATTTTTATATATAAACATCGAACATTTCTTTATCATTTTGATTATTACCATTGTTACGAGTAGTTTTTTGAGTCACATCGCTTTCTTTTGTGAACTCGATCCGGCGACGCCGCCGGCCAAGCTTAACGAGACAATTCTTTGCGAAATGATATCAGACACATTAAGAAAAGTAAGTATTACCTGTAGGTTAGACAAAGAGCCGCAGGCTAATTGTATGACAAATAGGGGCATTTAATTACGTATTATGCTAATTGTGTCCTCTATAAAGGATCTCATTTATTAGGAATCCAACAAAACAGACGTGTACTATATGCCTAAGGAGATAAGTACGCACTGCCCCATATATTGTCTTATCACAATAAATAATATGAAAATTCAGTAATAGATAAACCTACCATAAACAGCAACAAACAGTCGTTTCACTCTAGCCTCTAACACCGAACCCTACAGACTAACCCTACAAGAAAGTTTACCTGAAGCTTACGAAAACACCTCGATATAATATACTATAAAAGATATAAGGTGACAACACCTTAAAATATATTCCTTATACTGCGGATAAACGCCTGCAGCAATCTGCCTCTATGACCCGCGAGTTGCCAATTGACGCGATAGGCACATAGATGAACTATTCGTATTATCCATGTTATGCTTGCCGACGCGACGCCAGGATGCGCTCGTCATGTTATCATTGTATGCCAATTACGTAGGTGCTGGGGAGTCGTAACCAGCGTCTATTTGACTAGGTCAGGGGAGCATCCTGCATGCCCGGCCGATACAAGGACAAACAGCGATCAGTCAATTCTGTCAGTGTCGCATTAGGCGATTAGTACCGCACCTAGCTAATATCTGGGGCAAGTACGCTGTTCTTAATAGCCCACTATCTGGATGCCTTGGGCCGCCCAGAGTATTCGCTGCTTGACAATTCACTATCAGAATTTAATTTGGAACCAGTACTCTCCCTTTCAGTGCATAAGAGCGTGACCAAAACCGGTAACTGGCCGTGGTATAGGCAGAAGGTACATTGACATAAGTAAGTTCATTTTAGTATAAAATATGTCACTAAACTGCAGTTGATTCAAAGTTTCTTGAAGCAATGATGATTGAGAGAGATTCTTAGCAAATGGTTTAAAATATGCGTAAAACTACATAACTGCTAGCTTAGCCTGTAAAAGCAGAAATCACAAAAATAATACATTTTAGGTATAGAATTACATTCTACCTTTATTCAGGCAGACTGGATGTGGTTGTGAAAGGGGAACTCTTGATTATTTTAAGTGACTACCGAATTGAATCAAAGCCAGACCGCAGTGTAATGGAGGGCTGTTGAATTTACAACAACAAAAGCCTGCAAGAGATAATTTCATTCCCCAATTTAAGTATACCTTGCATGCTATTGATATTTTAAAAGCCCCAGCCGCCGCCGCGCCGCGCTGTTCATCCGGACAAGGGGAGCGGATACAATGTCGAGAGCAATACATCTATCACACGAGTACATGCGTATTACCTTAGTGCACCAGACTGTAATAGCCCTGAGGCTTTGTTAAAGAACATCTGCAAATCGTGCGCCAAAAAATAACACAGCTTTTTAATACAATAATACAAATGCATTGATTCCCACAATGGACACTGTGGGAATCAAATAAACGAATATACAAGTCGTTGGACACTGTTTTACGTGATTATAAAAAAATGCTGGGCAGTGAATGCATCTTACCAGAAGCGTTTTATTTCCTATTATTATTCTCTATTACCTACTTATCTGCTTGTTTAATAAGATTAAAAGAATTAAAATTCAAGGGAAGGCTTAAAATGTTACTTTAGTTATTGGAATCAATTTTTATAAATCAAAAAATACAATATCTTTTTCGATTACACCTTAGGTTGTTTTGATCTTTGATGTTTAATATGTGAAAAATACTATAAAGGCCAAATTCATCACTTCCCTATGGTTTGTTTCTTTACGACGACGACGGAAACTTAAAAAATATTCTTTTAGATATTTTATGACCATGAATTCTAGCTATATTTTAATAACACATTAAAGGCCCTGCTAGAAGTAAGTACCTACCTTAACATTTATATGAACTGTCAGTCAGCCGGTGAGTGATGAGTGATGGATGAGGAAATATAAGAATGAAAAATATTTAGTAACAATTCCGCGAAAAAACCTTCTGCGATAAAATCTAACAATGGATGAGGAAAGGCAATACTTTGAGAATACATATTTCCGAAATTAAATTGATAAGAAACTAGTAACTTTAAAAGTTCGTAAACTACGTTAGGTAGAGTACGTTAAACTATTAATGTTGCCAACTTTTGTGTATTGTTTGATTTGTGTACAATAAAGATTTATAAGATCTATTTATATGATTTATTTATGAGATTTATAAGATTAAATAGATTAAAAAGGTTTGAGTTGTGACAGAGACATTTGAAAGCTGCGTCGTTGGAGAATACTCGAGATGGTTGGCTATTAAGGTTTCCTTTGGCGGCAGACTACTCAACTTGATAAGGAGGCTTAGGAGCCGATAGCAAATGATGAGTTTGCCATGTTGCTGCGAGGCAGGGATTTACTTCCACAAGTTGATTGAAAAACTAACAAAGCCGGCAGCATCGACATCTTGTTTTCCTACTTTTCTAGTGTAAGACATCGTATTGAATTGTACAATTAAATGTATAAATTATTTTGCCCTACAGGGTGCATGTGCAACCTGTGGGGCAAAATAATTTATACATTTGATTTCGAAAGAAGTACCGTCGAATATTGACCTTAATTATTTGAGTCCGCGCCCACTCGCCCCGCTCAGACTCGACACGAAGAATAAAACTTTGATGTATACCAGACAGAAAATTGTCGATTTAAAGCTTGCAACAAAGAAGTTAAATATAAATTATTGACTGCTGGATAGACCGAAACGGATTACTTTTTTCCCGCAATTTTACAATTTTGACTCTATTTTGAGTGTCATGTGTGCAGCCATGACCCGGAACGGTTAGTACAAAGACTTTCATCTATCATTACATTAGTTTCATGGTACCAGTGCCGATTGAAAGAAACTAACCATTATAATTTCTCTCTTCAGTTTGTTTGTCTGTCTGTCTGTATAGCAATGTACTACGCTCGATGTTTTATGCGGGGTGCATAGACAGATTGGGTTTTTTTGCTATTAAATATCCAGATTCTAAAAGTAAAGTCATGTAGACGACTGGGTTTTTCAGCGAAAAAACAAAATGTTGGTCTGCAAGGTCCCTAAATCGATTTTAACTTCTTCATAAAAAAATGGATTGCCATAAAGCATTCATTATCATCATCGTTGTAGTTCAGTGAATAACTAGTTGTCACTCGAGCTGTCAAAAGTAAAATAAACCGTGTATAGCAAAATGTTTATAGTAATGCAGTAGTACTCTTACCTGGCACTGAAGATGGTGGCGAGCGCCATGAAGCAGCCGTCGGCGACGCGCGGCGCGCCCGTGAAGCACTTGTCCACACACCAGTCCAACAGTGGGCCGATGTCCGGGTTGCACTCCAGTAGGAGGACTATCGTCTCCCGCGCCACTTCGTATATCTGCCGAACGACGCAACTGCTATACTCATACGTATATATGTATATTATATATACAGTGTGAGGTAGTTGAACGTAATTCAGTGTTTCGTTTAAAAGTTATACACCGTTTTGTACATGGTGATCGTAGAGAAACACAACTTTAAACACGCTATGTTTATTTTTATCACATTTTCCGTCGATAAAATATGGCGTAGTTTCCCTAATTTTCGTTTGTGCACTTTATGCAGACTCACACTGTATATAATATAGCTATGCAATCAACAAAATACTTCAGCCGAGCTTCGCAAAGTTGTTGCTGCAAGAGGCTGCAACTTTCTGCGCAGTTTACATTGTTACACGTGGCGCGATGCGATCGCAGGTAACTGTGAATAGTTTTGCTGTTAACGTCGAATCAAATATTTGTGACATCCACATAACACGGAAACTTGTAGAAGTTAGCGCGAGTTGCGAAACTTGTGGAAGTTGTCTTGCATTCACGACGAAAACGTCTAGAGGACGCATAGATATACAATCTGTGGATATGGTACGTTATTCCAGCGCTTACTGAACGTGTTACAACTTAACGCAGACACTCGATCACCGTTACATTCTTGTGACAAAATTATAATGAACAAACAAGAGGGCATTTGTGTAGTCTTTGAGTCAATAAATGAAATTGAAAAAGGAAAAACAAAAAGTTTGTGGAACCACAATAACAAAGAACAAAGTTTTGGGCAGCTTTGTTTTCCAAATCAGACTAAAGTACGTCATAACAAGAAATGCGTAAGACGAACGCTCGCAGTCCGATTATGTCTCAGGTGGGGACCTAATTGCACCTAATTTGAGCATTCCACGAGAAGCTTGTACCTCATCATCTATCATCTTCCCATTTTAACTTAGATCGATAAGCGCAAGTCGATGTCTGCATAGTTTGTTGCTAGTGAACCCCGAATTAGATTAAGCACTTACGTGTAAGCAAGCGGATTCGAGACATTCTTTGTATTTAGATGTGTTCGAGGTGACAGAGGTGTTGTGTGATGCTGGCTTAGAATTTGTACTTCTCGTGGGTGTCGTAAGAGGCGACTAAGGGATATCCACCGGGTGGGGGGGTGGCACCAGCGCCCCTGCAGAACAATTCTACCACCGAACGCGATCCCCAACTCGCATGCCCAGCATGGGGATTATGGCATTACTCTCATGAGATAAACGCCAATAAGGCGCTTAGCAGCGGAAGGCCTGCGTCCAGCAGTGGACTAATACAGGCGGTTGAGGAGGTGACGGAAACCGAAACCAAAAATGGATGAATGTGTTTAGGAGTCAGCAGGCGTCAGATCAGTCGGATCACAACTGGAGGGATAGGAGAGGTTTGGACCTCTCCTCAACAAGAGCTTGGGCTCTTGCAAGTTGTATACTTGTGACCTAATTTAACACATTTAATTACATATTACATCTTCGTTACTTGCTATCAGGTGAGATTGTCAAACGGAGGTTTATCAAATATACAGTTAAAATCTTTAAACTAATGAGGAAAATACATAATCCAACTTTATTGATAATCGCAAGTTCCGACTGCCGACGCAACTTTCAGGTGGAGCGAAAGATAAAAAGTTAAATCAGAGTTGGTTGTGCACAAAGGTAAACGATCAAACAATAAAATTAATTATTAATTTAGAACTATAGATAACTCGACTCGGACCCTGCTTAATCGCCTTTTTTCACAAAATGAGCGCGCTTTAAAATGTGGCTAACAACACTCCCGGGATTTAGACGGGTGTTAGTGTTTTGATACCTCATTCGCCAAAATATGTTAAGCCGTTTGGCTGCTTTGAGGTAGAGTCTGCTCAAAAGAAGAATTGTGGGAAGTGAGGGCGCTCGTGTGACAATTTGACAACTTTTATTGAGTTGAAGACACTGCTTTATCATTTCGGTGCGACTAATAGTATTAGTTCAGCGTTACGTCACGACTCCTTTTGAACAGACTCTATTTAGATAACTACATAATGCCAGCAACACATGATGCCTGCGTAAAAAAGTAAAAATACCAACTGACAGCAGACAACCCGCAACAAAACAGCATAAAACCATAGATAGAGCATGACCATGTTTCGCCTTTTGACTGTAAAACATGCCAGACTGACCTGGCCTTGGAATATGAAGTTTTCATACTGTTCATACGTTAGGACCCTTCCTTGTACAGGAGGGGAACTCTTTTATCATTCAAAATATTTATATTCAAAGATGGCGTCGTCGGTACAGAGGGGCGACAGATATGCCCATTTGGAAACAGAGTCGACATTCGCATTCAACTGTGTCTGTCTTGTCTGTGCCCCAGTCGGCGGGAGTAAAGGTGACGGAAAAATGGGGTCGGCGAGTGTGTGGACTGGTTGGGCTCGCCAGGCATATATGGGAGGAAGAGGGGACGCCTAACGGACCGCGTTGTCTGGTGCGGCGAAAATGGCGAGACAGGGGTCACCTGAGAATTACCTCGTCGAAAAAACAGAGGGAATAGATCTCGTGGTTTGCAAAGAAGCAAATTAATAATTTACAAAGTTTATAATACTAACGATTTAAAAAATTGATACATACATCAAGTCAATACTAGAAACAAAAATAAGATGACGTTTCTAGGAAATTCCATTCGTTATTATAATAAATTACCAAATGTAATGTACTGTATGGGTACTTTGCCTGAGACAATCGAAAAAAACATGAAATTTTTCCTGACTCTGAGAGTTTACTATTCTTGCGTCGAATATTCAGACGACAACAACTCACTCTCAATATCCTCGAATAAAGTATACTGTCTTCGGAAAGCACAAGACGTCAGTTTCATATGTAACTTAAGTAAATATGGAACTATTTTATAAATGACAAGGCCTCTGTATAGCCCCTTAATTTGTAATTTAACTTATTATTTTATTGTGTTTTTGTCACTGCTAATTTCTTTTCTGACAAGGCCTCTATACGCAGGGTCCCATTGCTCAATATGCTCAACTGAGTTGGGTAAAAGGGCACTCGCAGAATATACACTTGAAAGTATTGCTCAGTACCAAATATTTTTAAAACACTTTTTTGATTGATTTTACATATTGACAATACTGTTAAGAAAACAGTTCAGTAAAAGTTTTGGGTGAGTTGACCACTAAACATTTTGGATTCATCAACGAGATGAGTTGATCTGATGAAATTAAGTCGATGAGAGGTCCCACCTAACTCGCTTGAATGTTTTAAAATTTGTTATTATGACGGTACCAGCTGCTACAATGAGTGTTCCTATGGTTTTAAATAAATGAATCATAGTGAATGAAGTGAGTAATATTACCTTATTGTCGTTGGAGCTGAGCATTTCGTGCAGCCAGGGGTAGAGCGACCCGTCCTCGGCGAGCGAGGCCGGCGCGAAGCAAGGGCCACAGGTCACCAGTGCGCTCATCGCCTGTTCAAAACAAACACTCAGCGTCAGAGTCAAATCGTTTATCACTTTCATTGCCACTGACGCACACGGACGACTTACATCTCCAGCAGCTGCAGAGGTATGACAGTGAATGCGTTATTTCTTTACACTTACAAAATAAGCACACAGACAAGTCATTTTTTTACTATAAAACAGCTTGATAAATAGTAATTACTATCAAATAATAAATAAGGTGCAATTGACTCTAATCCACTTAATTTTTTTGTTTACTAGCGGAAGAAGTAAAAAAGAAACCACTAGCAAGTTTATCGCTTATCAACTAATACAGTATTTGCAGATTTAATTCTAAATATAATGCGATTCAAGAGTAGATAGTTGTCATATTTGTATTTGTATAAGTAAACCTAACACAACTAATTTATGTTTTTACATACTTTTGTCTTTGCGGAACTGGGCGATATCCGGCCAAGAATTAACCACTTCATCTTTGTATACCTAATTCGTAGTGAGACAACGAATATGACAACGAAACGCTCAGTTGCTTCAGATGGAAGCTTGTTATAGAATCGTACGCAATTGCCCACAAATAACTTTCCTACCTTTCGTAATCTATATGATGGAACCAACCTTTGGTTAACCTTTTTACTTCCACTTATTTTAACGACACGACTCTTCACTTTTTGAACAGACTCAACGAGAAACTGTTTTGGTCTTGTTGGTCAAAAAATATCGACGATTAAAAAAGTTTTTGTGTATTTTTTCAATACTGAAATTCTTGAGGAAAATCAGATTCAGATTCAGATTCAGATTCATTTATTGGTATAAGATGATATACACGTCAAAAATGGTATTGGTACATAATTGGGTACACAACAATTAAATTAAATAACCTGCAGAGTCACTTTAAACATTATAGTCAACTAGTAAATTAATAGTATAGAGATAAACAAATTACATTACACAGTCAAAGTACACATTACCTACAGTCAAATAACAAATGAATGATATAAAAAAAATACATGCTTACATTAAGAACAAATTATATTATATCGAGGTAGGGTAAACCTTTAGGCACAGAAACTCTTCCACTGTGTAGAAGGCCTGCTCGACAAGCCACTTTTTTAACCTTGATTTGAATATGGGCAAGTTGGGAGCCGCAGTAATGGAAGTTGGTAGCCGGTTGTAGATGTCCGGCCCAATGATGTAAGTGAGCTTTTTGGATTTAGTGAGCTTGTGCGCATTCCGTGCGAGTTGTTTAGCCCGGCGCGTCTCGTACCGGTGGTGATCCCCAAGCCTAGTGAATGAACTTAGGTTAGTCCTTACATAAATGGCAATTTGATAAATGACTACGCAAGGAAGAGTCATAATTCCTAGCTCTTTAAAGAATGGCTGTACTGAAGTTCGTCGCGATACTTTGACTATGGCCCGAATCGCGCGCTTTTGCATTCGGAAAGCGCGCTCCCAGTCGGCAGCACGGCCCCATAGCTCCGCTCCGTACAAGACTATGGCATGCACTGTAGCAAAATAGCACGACCTTACTACGTTCCTTGGTAGGAACCTAGATAGGCGGCTAAGAGCAAAACAAGCACCACCCAGTCTTCCGCAGAGCTTATCTATGTGCGATTCCCACGTAAGGCCCCTGTCTATTTCGAATCCAAGAAAGCTTATGACACCTACTTGGTTCAAAGTCGTTCCATTGACAGAAACAACAATTCTTCGGGTCATATGGCCAGACAGGCAGAAATGCATGAAATGCGTTTTGGATGAGTTTAGGACTAACCCATTGTCGCTAAACCAGCGCGCCACTCGTGTGGCGACATCGTTCAACTTTTGTTCTAGTAAGTCAACAGATGGCGCTGTGACTATCGCCGCTACATCATCCGCGTACATCCTAATCTCAGCGTTATCTATGGCATCTGGCAGGTCGTTCAGCAGCAGTGAGAATAGCACGTTGGAAATAGCTGATCCCTGCGCGACGCCCATTGTCAGTGTGAGTGGATCTGATTTGACGGAGCCACCGGCTCCAGCCACAACCTGTGATCGGCCCACCATCATACTTTGCAGTAACATGAGTGGCCCGTTCACGATTCCGTAGTGGCGGAGCTTCATCAGTAAGATTCCATGGTCCGCCACATCGAAAGCTTTGGAAAGGTCGCAGCACAGCATAGCGACGTGCTGCTTCCTTTCGCGAGCGTCCAGGACTTGGCGGACCACTTCACGAGTGAGTGAGGTAGTTGATCGACCTGCTCTATACGCATACTGGTGATCGGATAGTGCTTGAAAAGAATTAAGGTATTCAACTATTCTTGAGCACAGACCATTTTCCAGTATTTTTGCCACTGCTGGTATGATGGCTACTGGGCGATAAGCGTCCAAATCTTGTGCATTTCCTTTTCCTTTAAAAAGCGGTGAAACTTTACTGATTTTAAGTGATTCTGGGTAGATTCCCTGCCTTAAGAACTCGTTGAACAAGGTCGCCAGCACGGGAGCCATTGGGCCAGCAATTTGGTTCATGACCTTCATCGAAATACCGTAGGCGTCCTTCGATGGTTTTGGTGGGATCATAGTGTTAATAATGCGGAATACCTCTAGGTCAGTGAATGGGCGAAGCCAGAGCTCCCTGTCCGCCGGCGCGCGCGCCGCCGCCAGCGCGCTCAGCACGCGGGCCGGGTCGGCCGGCGGCGCGCCGCACGCCGCGGCAGCGTTCACAAATTTCATATTCATAGCATTTACAGCCTCTCCTGCCGTCTTAAATGGATATCCTGAAACATCACAGATGACTTCTGTAAAATCAGTGCTCCGGTTAGTTCTGCCTCTATGTTGGTTAACTATTTTCCACATTGTTTTGGAGGTGTTTTTGCTGCACCTCAATATGCCTGAGTAATAAAGAGTTCTTTGTTTTATTATCATACTGTTATACTTATTATGCAAATCTACTAATAATTTATTTATCATATCATTATTCGGATCTGTTTTACTGATTTCTATAATGTCAAAGAGTAATAGCCTAAATAATTCTATGTCATCTGTAATCCAACATTTAGATTTATTATTATTATTTATAATCTTTTTATAGGGGAAGCAAATGTCAAAATGGTAAGTAATTAAATTAATTAAGGAGGATGTCATTAGGGCTGGACAGCCATGATTCCGCTCCAGTACATGGTTCCAGTCAACGCTTAGTAATGAATTAACAAAATTAATACAGTTAGATTTAGAGTAATTCCTAGCAAGTTTTATCTCATTTTTAGGTGTGTTTATGCTACGTACAATTTCACCTTTTACCGCTAGGTGGTCACTCAGGTTAGTCACCAACGGGGATGTAATGCAATGGTCCGGGGACAAATTTGTATAAACATGGTCTAGGGCTGTAGCGCTGTGCTGTGTGATGCGCGTTGGAAAGTCAACTCGATTGGCCATACCATGAGTGGAAAGCAGGTCTGACAACTGTTGTAAGTCCCTGCGGTCCGTGGGGGCATCACTTATGCAGTTTATGTTAAAGTCTCCCACAATCACACATTCAATATCAAGGGTAAATATCCTATCGAGCAAGGCCTCTAGGAACGGGAAAAAATCTTTCGTACTTACAAGGTTTGTCCTGTACACACACACAATTGTTATTTTGTAGTCGAGAAGGTCGACTGCCGAAATTTCACAGTATCGTTCTACAGAGAGATTCGTCAGGCCAACATTTTCACTACACTTGTGTTCATTTTTAACGTAAATACATGAACCACCATGGCTCACGACTTTTCTACAGTACTTGGATACCATTTTGTACCCATCAATGTAAACATTTTTTAATTCTTGGTCTTTGAGCCAGTGCTCGGTGAGCGCAAGCACATCACATTTCATGCAGCTATTTAGCAGGACTTCTAAGCGTTGCGTCTTTTTGTCAATCGATTGAATGTTTTGATGACAGACAATTAGATTTGGTATCATATTATTACTTAGCGGGGCCAAGCGATCCCCGCTCCGAGGTGCGGGGGGCGATCCGAAACCAATCTGATATCTTTATGCCCAGTGGCCATGCGTTCGATTTACATAGGACATCGTAGTACCGTTCTGGAAAACCAATGACGAATGCGGCGTGTTGGTCCGTTTTGATGTCGCGTTTCTCCACCACGTAATTCTCGTAGTTTGCAATCTTATTAATGTGGGTGCGCACTTGCTCAGTAGTAGTATCTGGTTTGAAAGACCATGCCTGAATAAACTTCAGACGTTCTGCAGTCTGGAGTTCGTCTACATTATTTCCCGAACCCGTCAGAATCTGACGAGGTTTTGTAGGGCGGCGTCCTTTTCGGGTAACTGTTTGCCATTTACCCTCGTCGTTATTACCGTCGGCGTTCGTCTGCTTATCCTTGGCAGTCATGGTCGCCCTACTCGCAGGGCCGTCGTCGTCCTCAGTAGTGATTGGTATGCATGTCGTTGCGAGTCTTCTCTCCTCGTTGCAGCTATGAGAGGTGGCGCATCCTGTAGATGTTCTCATCTTGTCATTCGTAGTCAACATTTTCTTTGCTTGACTAATTTTAGCCGAAGCAACTAGGCGCGCTTGTCGCACGGGCTTGCTCATTATCAGTTCTTGCTGGTTGGTAGCTGTTGGCGCTTGAGACATTGAGTTTTTCTTACCCTCAAATTGATTCTTGAGCGTTTTGATTACATCAGTCTGGCTGGTAATTAATGCACTTTGCTCAATCACCTTGCCTTCCAGGGACTCCACTTTATCGGCTAGCACGCTGAGAAGTTTTTGGAGTTCGCGCAATGCGTTTTCAGTAACTTTTTGCGACATTTTCTATTTTTAAACGCAAAATAACGTTGGAGTATCTTGAAGGACGACTGTCTGCGATTCTACCCGCTTTTATTAAATCTAGAAGGAAACCCAGATTCAAAGCTACGCGACCATGCAAAATGTTTTGATGATGTGTATTTTCGAGTTAAATTGTGTGCATCAAAATATGAACATAAAGTTCTGTCCCGTAGGGCTGAAACTCGCACTGTTGATTCGCAACCCGTGTCCCGAAATCAGAACTATTTAAATTAGATGGTGATATTGAACAAATCAGTACTTTTTCAAGACATGTCCCCTTGTTCATCTTGCGAAAATTATTCCAAAAATATTAATATATATATATATAGGATACATTTCACTACCTTTTTTCCTAAGGTCAAGCAATGATATCGTGAACAGTTTTCCTATTTCTGCAAATAACTATTATCTGGTTTGGAAAAGTCTGTTTGATTAATAACATTGATCGGTGGGTATTTGGACAAAATGCTTACCTTTGCGCTGCTGCAAAAGGAGTCTTCCGACATCTTAAGGTGGAACTAGTCACATCATTTTCATCATTTTTTCCTACAAACGTGGAAGGTTAACTACAAGGCTGTTTGATGTTAACCATCCAAAACTAAGGATGAAATCAATTTATACTCGTACCGTCATAAACTATGTTTGTATGCAACTAAAACAGTAAAATAATTTTGAAAAATACAAGCTTCTAAACTTTCGTATTTCAACACGAATTTTAGTTAACTTTGGGCGAAAATAAATAACACACGGGGAAATAACACCCTAACATGAAGGGTTTACCGACATAGTTTAGTTATTAATTAGTTAAAATAAATTTATTTTGAAGAGATACATTCAATAGTTTTTCTATGATAACCCTTTTGCTAAAGTCTGTTCGGCGGCATAAATCATTGTGCATTTCATTCTATCGCGCGAGTATGTCTATTATGACAGGTGAGATGCATTTAGGCCGCGCTCACTGATGACAAACAGTATACCTACTCTTAAACTTAACATTTATCGAAAACGTTGATCATTGAAGCAATTCAAACGCTAAATATAGAAGACCTAGGTGGCTACGCACTATGTCACACTACCCTACGATCTTTGGATTTATAAAATCAAAATAGCTTTCAACAAAAATTTGATCAAACCTATACCTACTTTCGACGATTTAATAACTTTCAAGTTCTCAACCATTCAACGTCCTATTAAAGCACACGTGCGCAACAAAGTCTTAAACCAACTCATGCCGAGACTGGGACCGTTTTGTAACTCTAACAAATTGTATTAGTTTTAAGTTCCTTTTATCTTAATTTGTATGTGTTTGAGTTACAAATAAACGTTTCTATTTCTATTTAAAAAACAACCTGTATCTAAGCAAGGTAAAAGTAGTTAAAATTGTAAACTCA
This sequence comes from Eupithecia tripunctaria, assembly GCA_955876795.1. Lineage (NCBI taxonomy): Eukaryota > Metazoa > Arthropoda > Insecta > Lepidoptera > Geometridae > Eupithecia > Eupithecia tripunctaria. The sequence continues at coordinate 25,877,391 of OY041599.1, forward strand.
TGCATGTGATGCGAAAATGTCGTGTAAGCATTGTGGCGAAAATCACATGATTTTCCGTTGCGATCAGTTTCGTAAACTGATCCATAATCTTAGCCGTGCTAATTATGCCAAAACTGCTTTAATCAATTTTATCCTTATCTTTATCTAATCAGTCACATCCACAGAGATATAGATATCTGTGGTTACATCACACCATCTGTTATTGCGGTTTATTGCTGTGCGCTCTCAGCCATACAGCCTATTACACCGCCGCGCGCCGCGTCGGCTATGACATTAGCCGCCCCGTGTTATCAGTAGCAATCATGTCACGCATAAAACTATGCAGTTATATTAAGGTACAGTTGTTGTACAAATTTTGGATTCATTTGACAAACCACTTGTCGCATTTTGTGTGATTCTGGCGCACAATCTTACTTTATTTCATACTAGCATTGCTCGCGGTTTCACCCGCGTATTTCCCGTTCCCGTTCCCGTGGGAGTTCTGGGATAATATAATAGCCTCGCTGAAAAGTAAGCTTTTTCATGATGAAAGATTTTTTCAAATCGGTCTAGTCGATTCGGAGTCTATTCAACACAAACAAACAAACAATCAATCAAATCTTTAATAAACTAAAGAGATACTAGGTTTATTAGCAAAAGAAAAACAGAAGATTAATAGCGTATATGATTTGCACACATTTTGTGTGCAAAACATATACTTTTCAAAAAGTAAACTATTGAGTAAACTTTTACCAATCGTGTTCATAAAACACGTTATTCAAGATCGAAGTAGTAACCTAAATATCGAGGTTGTAGCTTATTTAGTTCATTAGAAAAGCTAAAAGAGCACCGTGCATTTTTACAACGCATTTACATCCACTCAAACTGGACAGACCCAGTTCTTGAGTACAGGATTCGAAGACAGGCTGACACACTGTTTATGATAGATTATCTTGCATTTCGTACAGGTAGCGCCACCTGTTAGAAATTTTCCGCAACCGCCACACTTATTCATCGCACCCGAACACCAAAACCACCGCTCTATTATCGGTAGGCTAAGTGAATAAGCAACTCTTTAGTTTGGTAGGTCGAATAGAGATGGCACCACACACCGCTGTTCCTTTTTTTTCTTTACTTGCATTGTTCCAAGCTCATAAGTTCTGCTGTATTTTTTGAAGCTGCGGTGAATTTGTCGTATCTTGTTTATCACTTGAATTACGTGGTTTTTTAAAGTCTGAAGTACTGATAACACTTTATAACACACCCTTAAAAGCAATGTTCAAGGTTAAGAGCGGCCAACCCGTCTGAAATTTCATACAAACGCTCGTACGTGATTATGGAGTTGTTACAGATCTTTCTTTCAAAGTTTTAACTAATAGTAATCTTGTGGACTATAATCTAGGTTTCCATCATAACAAAAAAATTTAATTTGGAGAAACAAATTCAGTATAAGCCTCAAAAGTACAGATTTTTAGACACAATTGACCTGAACTTTGGGCGTTCATAATGTACTCATAAATTGTATAAGTTATTTTTTTTTTTACATAGAAACCTTGCAAATGTGGAGATTCTAAACAACAAAGTTTTATTTTACAAAATTGTAAGGCTTACTGAAAAACACGTATTTCCTGGATTTTTTTTATGAAATTTCCGCACACTTTTTTCCGAGGGAGCGGGGAAAGTAACCGAATGTCAACAGACCGATTAGGCGCTTTCTCTCTCTTTTCGCTATGCCTCTTCTATCTAACACTGCGTTGGATGAAACAACAAGCTTTTCAATCACGTCGCGTTGACGATTGTAGGACCGGGAAGTCCACCTTTTTTTTGCATTTCATACTTGATAACAATTTTTAACACAGTAAAATATTGATCAGCTGATCCGATTTCCTGTAGCTATTGTATCAAGTTATAATTTTATTATAATAAGTATACATTTACAGACCCCCGCACCACGCGCCGAACAGTGAGAACAGAGATCGAAGGAGTTCCTTCAGTAGACAGTAGAGTACTCACTCTGAGGGCAGACAGTGTGAGCCGCTCGTCGGAGTCCGGCTGAGGCGGCTGCGGGGACAGAGCGCCCAGCTGCGGCACCAGACCCCCGCACCACGCGCCGAACAGAGAGAACAGAGATCGGAGGAGTTCCTTCTTTAGTAGGCAGCTGTACATCTCCACTGCAAACAAACAAGAAAGTTAACATCTAAAGACATAGAAAGAGCGCAACAGTACATTGTTGTACACTAGGCGAGAAAGTGTCCAATTCCTAACGAGCGTGTCATTTGAGGCCCGAGGCTCGGTAGAGACCCTTGAAACATACGATGTTGGAATCGCACTTCCTCCTGAGTGATACATTGTGCTTTATACCACACCTTAGAGGAAACATCGTTTTAGAATCTTCAAAATCACTCGAGTAAATTCAAACAAACAGTAAACTCAAAGGTAGCAATAAATACGTACGATTTTCCCGCGTTTAAATACGCCTGAATTGACATAGCATATATATATATATGTTTATATAGTCTATAAGCTGTTGTCACGAGTGATCACGAACCGTCTCGCCAGGAGACTCGACGAGTTCCAGCCACAGGAACAGGCCGGGTTTCGCGGAGGATATGGCACCATAGACCACATACACACAGTGAGGCAGATTATACAGAAGTCCGAAGAGTATAATCGGCCCCTGTGTCTGGCCTTTGTGGACTATGAGAAGGCGTTTAACTCTGTCGAAACCTGGTCTGTTCTGGAATCCTGAGCATCTAGTAGCAGGTGTAGTACAAAATTTATTTCAGTCGGCGTCACCTAATTAAACCAAATTTAAGATCGCTGAAATGTTGACATTAATTCATACAGCATCTTTAGGTAAATCACGTAACTCGGACCACTCCCGGCGAGTTTGCAAGGCCCGGGAAACGGACTATAAGACTTCGTCATACATGTTGAGTATCCCAGGCACGCGGGTAGTGGTCACATGTCGTAATATGCACAGATACTTACGTGGAAGGGAATTTATGGATAAGAGCACACACACGAATTGTTGACTTATGAAGATCTTTTAAAACAAATGCAAATTTTACTGCCCAATCGTTTTGGGTGAAAGGGGGGGGGGAGAAATAGTGTTGTGGTCAATAAGAATGTACCCATGAACATAACGAAACCTTCGACTAGTTTATATGATATTTACAGATTTGGAATACCAAACACATGTGTTGTGGGCTCGCTGGCTAAGTATGGGAAGAGGGGACCCCAGTCGGATCTCGGAGGTTATATGTTCTCGTGGTTCGGCGAAAATGGCGAAAGAGGGACACCGGAGAGGTTTTTTAGTGGGTATTACGTCCTTCTCAGGGCGTCGAGTATCAGATAATTCTGACCAGTGTCTATTCTTAAAGGTCGGAAAAGGCATACATGAGTAGTGTAGTGCTGGGTACTCACGAGGGAAGCTCTTGATGAGCTGCGTGATGAAGTCCGCGAAGGTGAGCCGCTGCTCGCGCGCGGCCGGCGCGTCCTTTTCCGCGTCCACCTCCAGCCCCAGGCGCACCCCCTCCAGGTACTCCGTGAGCCAGGGGTGCAGGCTGCCGCCTTCCAGCGCGAACGCACTGCTAACAGGAAGACAGTCAAAGGCCCGTATAGCATGCTCCGTCATCTACCTATGCTTGAGTGACGCTTATGTATAGTTTTGAGTAAATACTAATTTTAAAACAATGCTTGGGAACTGATGTCAAAATCTACACTCACTCATGTAACCCTCAAGTAACGATGCCTTCTTACCACGTTATTACGTATTATGGAACGGTAACCAAGCATTACTTGAGAATTGCCTATTTTAGAACGATTTCTAACCGTCAAATCTCTGCCAAGTGATTATTTGAACTCATCTTTACTCAAGTGTAGTCTGGACCACGCTTGAGTAAGGCTTGAGAAGCATTTCTACGCGCCAAAGCTTTTTTTAAAATAAAGCGCCAAATTGAAATATACGTTTACGTTTCGTTTCAAAATAACCATCAAAATAACAAAAAGGCTCTTATAAACAAATTGGGATAGTCAGGCTGATTGATAAGGTTGATAAGGAACGTTTTTGCCTAGATGTGTACCTAGACCATAGACAAACCCTACTCACTCAAGTAGGGATTTGGCTAGTGCATCTAGCTAATAAGCGTCAGAGTTACGTTTTATAATAAAGATTTACTTGAACAGATATTCTAAGCTTGAGTAGAACTCACGTAATGTCTGATATCTAGTCGTTATCTAGTACCCCATAACACAAACTCTGCTTAACTTGGGGCTAGATAATGCTGTGTGAATTGTCTAGCATTATTTATTTTTTATTTAATTAATAATCTAGTCAAAATAGAAGCTACATTACCTGTTAGCGAAGGTCTTCTTCTGCGCGATGAGCAGCAGCATCTTGTTCAGGTTGAGCCGCAACGCATCGCGGCGCCTGCGCCTGCGCATGTTCTCCTGTTTACGGTCCACCGCCTCGCGCAGTAGCGGGACCAGCTCCTCCATCAGGTCTCTGCAAAATACATGAGAAATTAAATAAAGTTTTGAATAAATCATCAATTAAAAACAATATAATCGTGAAAGTTTCAAAAGATGAAGGATATCGTAATCTGCGTCACACGAAGTAGTCCTACATTTGTATAGAGTACTAGAGTAGAGTAGAGTACGGCTTGGCGTTGGCACTAGCCAACATATAAATAAAATGTTTTCTTTCAGACACAGAGATCCATATCATGTTTAGTACAAAAACGTAGTAGAGTAGAGGCTTTCCACAATCGGCGGCAATCAAGATGGTCGGTCTACAGCTAGTGTGACACGGCCAGCTACTGTAGCGCAGAGAGGGCCGGCCGCGGTGTCCTGTGGTGGTAACCTTCCGATTCTACGGACCGAATCGTGAGAAAAGAGCCACTCGGGTGACTCAAGTGTCTACAAGTCCTGTCCCGTACACTCTCCCCTTCTAGGCCATGCCACACACACGACAGACTTCATTGCCGTGCTGCTCCTCCCCAGCTTGGTGCTGCTATAGAGCAGCCCCCATATCCCCGATCAAATGGTGTCTTCCTCAGCTCGCCCAATCTTATGCCAAGCTTTTGCAGACTGTTAAGTAGGTGTAAGCTTGTCAAGGTTAACTGCATTGCGTTAACCTTGACAAGCCTACAGATCTGTGTGAATTAAACAGGCTGTACTCACTTGAGCGCGTCCGGGTTGATGTTCCCACAGGCGATGACGGCCGCGTCCCGAACCTCCGGCACCTCGCACCTCGCCAGCGGCACGGCCAGCTTGTGCAGAGAGCTTGCGGAGGCCACCGCACCGCGCGCCTCGCCGCCGCTGCGCTCGCTCAGCGAGTCAGGCGATGAACTGTGTCGTACAATAACATATGTTTCAACCTGAGCTTGAAGCAGTGAGTATTCTCATTGTACCGAGCAGTGATAATAAACGGTGAAATTAGTCGAGCTCAAGATTGTTATAGGTGGTTTTCAAGCAGAGCTTAGCTACGTTGCAAAGCCGAGGAGTGTGTCATGTCAGACCTAACCAACAGGCTCGCTGGATGTGTGATCTCATTGGCTGTGTTTCACATATTGTGCGCACACTGCGTAGCTCTGGTGGAAGAGTATCTTAAAGCCCAACAGACAGCAATCGGTTTTACTAGTTCATTTTATATCATACGTTAGATTCAGTAACATCGAGGAGTAATGACAGTATTGTAATAAAAACCGATAGTACGAAATCAATTATAAAGTATTATCGGATAAAATGGGTTCATAAATTGGATCGCTGGCTGTTCCAACGAACACGATAGAGACGAGACTAATTTCACTGTTTATTTCTACAAGAGCGTAATGTGAACAGCATGACAGATTCCTACACCACACAAGGGCATTGTGATTATTTTTGATATAGGAAGCAAACATCAAAAGGTTTTAGCGGAATGGGACACAGATTAAGCTGGACAAACAGTGGCAGAGCTACATTCAACTAATTGTTTCTTTTGTTGGTTTTATTTATTTTTCAAAGCTTGGGTCCAGCTAGCTCTGATCCGAGATGCGTGAAATGACGAAGGCGAGGTCTTTGCTCATCAGTGGGAAACAAACAAGGCTTATTGTTATTAATTTTATTTAAAAAATCTGATTTAAATCTTATACAAGATAACTCGCAATAAACTAATTTTACAAAATCGAATCACTCTCTTATTTGCCGTTCGTAAGTTCGATTGACAATTGTCAAATAGTCATGGCCTAATGCTTTATTGAATCGATTTTAAATGGCGATAGCATTTTGTTTTTGAAGTAATTGTACTGGATTATGTTATTATGCTCAACATTTTGTATTATTGTGCAGACCTTACTAAGGCTAAGGCGTCTGTGTATAAGAATATATTTCTAGAATTCAGAATATTGAATATAACAATATATTATTATTTTTGTTGTTTTATTCGCTGCTTGTGCTCGCGAGACTACTCGCATTATTCCGAGGCAAAAACTCAAGATAGATTCAGTTACTGTAGTAGTATATATTTTTTATACCTTTTTAAAAAAAATTGGAACAATCTGCTAGCTAGAATAATCTTTGTTGCGTACTCTTGCCTGGTATGTTGGCTCGACAAAAAACGAAGTTTTCGTGTATTTTTCGAGATACCTACACACCTCTGTGAAAAGTATTATTATATTTAATTCTGTCTTTCAGTTTTCATACAAAAAATAGACAACTTTATAGTCGTGTATCAAACAGCAAATAAGAGAGTGGACGGGATTTAGCACAGATTTTTAGTTGGACTGATGAGTCGTATAATTTATTTATTTATCTATAAGGAGAAGCGATCAGATATCATACATGTATCTTAATTTCGAAACTCCTGTACAAATCATCAAAAATGTCTACAGATTATGTAAAGTGTACATACATGAATTAGGTTTCTCTATTAACAAAAGTGATGCTTCTTGCAATGGATGTGGAGCACTTCTGCTATTACTTTTATGACAAAATAAAACAACATCGATATTTTGATAGCAACAACAACAAGCTTTTTTATTTTAAAACATTCAGAAGCTTCGCATGGAACATAAATGTATTACAGAACAATGGTTTTAATGAGATACGCCCACAATGCATAGGTTGTCTATGTCTTTTATGTTGTTTTTTACAAAGATGACCATGATAATGAGCTGGTGAGGTTAAGAAGTAGGGGTTTTGAGAAGGGTATCTAGGTCATTTAACAAGTAACGGCTAGCGCCTGATAGTATTTTACAAAAAAAGTCTCGTTACGTCACTAGTAACTGGTTAAGCAAGTCCAATCTCGCTCGCCCGCGGCTCGAGCGAGACCGAGCTAATGAGCTTCCGAGACTAGACCGAGACTACGCTATACCTGATGGAACACGAATGCATAAACACTACAGACCTATGTGATCTAGCTTATCGTCGAGGGCCTGTGAACAACGTCGAAAGATGATTCAAAATACTAAAAGTGTTTTTTTTTCTAGCGGTTAACACTTTGGATATAATTGATGAAGCTAACTAACAAAGTAGTAAAACATAAACAAATCTATTAGTATATTTATTATTCACTTAACTTAGGAGTGCGAGTGCATAACGGTACAGCTTCTAGAAATACTATTTATGTCAGCGCTACTGCACAAATTCGTAGCGTCGATTTATAACATGCGTAGTCAGCCCACTCATCGATAAATAAGTGAGGATTACTTAAATTGTCAGGATTAGAAAGTCAACAACATCGAGCATTAGAAAGAGTATAAGAGACAGTACAAAAAGTGTTCTCTACACAAATAAATGTCCATAACAACAACCAAACTTGCGACTTACACAAATTTATAAAAAGAATTCTATCTAAGAACAAAGAAAATAAGTGGAGGTGTACTGTACTCATCAATAACATGGATAGCGCGAGAAACAATTTTTTCACTTTGGCTTTTACTCGGCAAACTGAAAGAATTTACACACGCAGCCTCCCTTCATTTAAAATATTACTTCATATGGAAAAATTAACTAAAAATATACTTATTAGGTATTAAGATGTCTCATCTTAGGCAAACAAGAGGCGGAGAAGTTAGTTTTAATTAATAAAATAATTCATAAATTGGATTCAAAGTTTTCTTAATTCGTTTTTGATGATGAAGTCATTATAACCGACAATCGATTCGTAGATTGTTTGAGCATGAGGCGTACCAAATGGTTTGCCATGTGCGTAAAACTTCTTTTTTGCCGTCTAAATGACTTGTCGAACCTAGAGAATAGCAATAACTCTTTTTTCAACATCACAAAACCACGTTAGAGTGTAGACCCAGACTCTACGACCACGGCACGCGGTCGTAGAGTAGGACAACTTTAAAGCGATGCCGTGTAAGAGTGTATAAATGAACCAGCCACTTCCACTTGTTTCTTTACAATGTAAAGTGTTCATACCCCCACAAGGACTCCGGGCACGCCGATAGGAAGAGCGCACTGTCCGGGCAAAACAAAACGTACCATACACTATAAAAACCATCTTAGTTTGACGAATTCATTACCGGTGTAAGGTAGGCGTGACGCATATAAGGTTCATAGTTAACCCGCTTACATCCGTAATGAATACCATGCACTAGCCAAACTCGTAGTGGAATGTTTGTTAACAAATCATGGCACAAAAACTATTACTCGCTTGCTTGGAGTCGAGTTTCAGACATATTTTGCAAGCAATATTTAGTAAAGGTAAAAAAAATTAAAAAAGGAAAGGTTTATGTATCGTATTAATAAAACGCGGAAACAGAGTGAATTTTAGTTTAACTATGGGCAGTTCGTTTGCATGCTACATTCGAGTTTGGCTAGTGGTTATTGTGCATTTGGTAACCACGCGCGTGAACTAACCGATCAAGCACTTTGTTATCAACGTTATAAAACAGTTTTAAAATAAATTTCCACCTTAACCGTACAAAAACAGCTAAAGTTCAAACGTTCGAGACATTTGAACTAAACTGAGTACTTGATAGAGTAGAATAACACTACTCATAATAACAATTGTATTACACTAGACGAGCTTACAACACAGCAAATAAAAGCAAACACAACCAAAAAATGATTTATACTCTAGCCATATTTGTAACCACTCTCCTATCGCGAAAGTATCTCATAAACAAATATTTTTCCAACAAAACACACAAATACACATAATACTGACAGCATCGAGATTGTGACATGAACTCTCAAATGAAAAGAAACCTACGAATTCATAAAGTATTCAAATTAGAAACAATGGCAGTGAATCTTGTGCAGATGCTTTACATTGTTGCTGCTTTTCTTTTCATACTCCACTATAAAAGCATTGATTTATTTATAAACATATTGTGTCATTTTCATTGTGCATTTTTTACATCAACATACTTATTGCAATCTACATTTTTTATGTGAATGACAGGTGGCGCCACCTTGTGTGCATAAATTGCAAACACAATGCAGCGCATAGGCACGTCATGACTAAGGATATCATCAGAACGCGATTGCCTTGCATTATAGAAACAGTGTATACTAATCAGTCCAGGGTGGAAATGTAAGTAACAAGAAAACCGGCCAAATGCAAGTCGACTCGCACACGGAAGGTTCCGCACCATCGTACAAAACTATTTCGAAATAGTTTTTATGGTGCGTATCAGTAATACTCACAATGACAAAATTTTAACGGTCTACCTATAACGAATAAGAGTTCAGGCAAAATCGACAAACGTAGAGCAAAACTAGCCTCCTTCAATTGTTTTTAACCGACTTCAAAAAAGGTGGAGGTTCTCGATTCAACTGTATTTTTTATATTTGTTACCACAGAAATTTTGGGTGGTTTTATATGAAAGCTGGTGCTTCCCTTGTGGTCACATTTTAATTGGGTTCAGTTCTGACAATGGGGTCCAATAAAACTATAAAAATTTAAGTCGGTTTATAGTTTTTTAAAACAAAATTAATTATTTTAATTTTTTATTTTTATAGCGGCAAAGGAAATACACACTGTGCAAATGTCAACTCGTCTTCCGCGTGCGGTTCTTGAGATACAGCAGATGGACGGACAGGACAGGCACAGCCTGGGTAATATTAAGGTCCCGTTTTCACCTTTTGGGTACGGAACCCTTAAAATTGTACCATTGTTTGTATAGAAGTGTCCCTTACTCTTAACATTTATTACATTTTTATATTGTAGCGGCAAGAGAAACACACACTGTGAAAATTTCATCATTGTATCTTTTACGATTTAAGATTCACACAGCTCGCTGACATACGGACAAACAACGGAGGCTTAGTATTAGGGTCCCGGTAGCACTTTTTAGGTACGGAATCCTACACAATATGTAGAGGAAAGGCAGGCTGACCGCACTTTGGCTAATATCGCTTTTCCTGGTAGCATGTAAGACTCGGCGCCGGACGGTCGCTCGAGCAGGATGGATGTTATAGCGGCAAGGTGGCTTCCACTGCCCATGACACATACGATGGACAGAACCAGGGCCGCGACAATGCTGGCACACGTAATAGAAACGCAAACCATTTCATATTGCCACTCTCAAAATAAAAATTACAGAAAGGAAATGTGTTAAGCTCTTTACACACCAAAGCCGACGGTCCGGCGCCGCGGTGGGTCGACCCGACGAGTAACCGCAAGACGACAAGAAACAAAGCACGATTATCGCAAAACAAGCACGACGGCCTAACACGATATGAGAGGGCTTAACAGATACCGTTTAGCTGTTGTTTAGTTCCAATTGAATGAGAGTAACCAATCGAGAATTATATATTTACCTAAATATATCTGAGTTATATGTCTGAGTCACGTAACACTTATTATCTATGGTAACGACCACAGATATTATAATACTAGTACTGATACTATCCCAGTATTCCCAATGTTACCCTTTAAGATCATTATTTTCTCCAATATGTTAAATAACATTTCGGCGTTGTTTCTCAAAAGGTGTCACAATGCGCATCGTGCGTGCAAACATTGACCGGCATAGAGGCCCAGCACGTCGCACCTTCGTCTGGGAATTGAACACGTAAAGCAAGTCACAGGCAGTAGCTAGCCTGAGGCGCTGTTAACAACACAATGTGTGGTATGGTATAGCATGGTATGGTATGGGTGTGACGTCATAGGTATGCGTCGAGTCGATGCGGGTGTAGGCGCGTGCGGCTCTGCCCGGACGGACGGTCTCGGTCTCGGTGGCTGTGAGTGAATGGAGCGAGCTACGTGTGTGGGCACCTCGTGCGCTTGTGGTGTCTGTGGGCGCGCGCGTACGACAGCGGCAGCGTGAAGAACGTGCTGGCCGCGCTGAGGCTCTCGCTGGAGGAGCTGAGCGCCGCCGCCGCGCCGCCGCCGCCGCTTGCCGCCGCCTCCGCCCCGCCCGCGCCCGCGCCCGCGCCGCCTTCTCCGCTCGCGCTACACAGCACACATCAACTCCCCGCGACAACAGCGCCGCCGCAACACTCCACACTCCATATCCGCAAACACTCTCATACTCATACATCTACATTCTCTGACGCTCGGAGGAGAACGAGCGCACCTGGTACACCGTCGACGAACAAAACATCATCTACGTTTATTTGATAAAATGTTTAAGTGCTCCGTGCATGACACTGTGTATAAATGAAATCGTTAAAAGTTGTTCGTTTGCTCGTCGACGCTATGCATCGGGATATCGGAGTCACAATCGCTGTATTTGTGCCGTTTGTCTACTTCAAGATGTAACGTGTACGCATGTTATATTCGTCCAAGTATTTCTCCTGTGTCGATGATTATTAAGGGTAGTTTTGCACAAAAGGAGACATAGTCTGTGGAGTAAGTGTGTTTGGATTTTGGGCAGGATAATGCATGCCAATAGAAGTCTCTTTACGCTGGAATGCACTAGAGTTTCTTGAACAGCCACAATGTTCAAGAAACACCAGCTCACACCATGCCTTGTAGAGATCATTCAATAACAGTAGGGCTGGGCTACACATCGCTCGTCGTCTACGCTGCTCATCTGTTGGTATTGTCTTCTAAAGTCCTAAAAGCTTAGGTTCCGAGATCATGGAGGGCATATGGCTGCATCGAGCAACGTTGCCAGACAACATTTGATTATACTAGATTCCAATTTACTGATAATTTACGGCCGATCAATGGATAAAATATAAATTTTGAATAAAGCCTACTCTACTTCTCTAAGTAAATTATATGAAATTGGTATTGTTTTGCACCCAACCGGCGACGTGGAGATAGTATGAGCGACCATTCGCAGAATAAACAGAAAAAGAGTATACGCATAGATTAAAAAAAACATTGTTTTTTAGGTTAATTCATAACCGAAATAAATATAACATTGGCAAGTGACGTCACGGTTCACATTTCTCAACGCAAAGTGCGTGTTTCTTTGTTCACCAAAGCTTCATGACAATACAAAATATTCAGTGTGACGTCACGATTTGATTGCCAATAGCGCTGAGTTTAGAAATTTTACGATTGAGATATAAAATATTTACTTTTCAATGAAAAATTTCACAATAAAAACAAAAATAAATTTACAGATATACTTATAAATCAATAGAGAACGTATTCTTTCAATCTTTGTCAATGAAGTTACATGCCAACTAGAGCAGTCAAAACTTGCATTATAGCAGCCATGTCTCCGAATGTTGGTGCAAGATGGTCCGTTCACATAGTAATGTCCAAGTCGAGGGGCGGGCGGAGGTGTAGGCGTGGGGAGGGGGGACGTACCTGAGGCTGAGGTCGGGGCTGGCGCAGCGGATGACGGGGCTCGGTATGGCCGGGACCACGAGGTACGCCATCATCATGTAATACTTCCAAACCTGAAACGAACATACAATAGATAGTTTTATGTCCCCTACTGCCCTTCTGGTGGGCGGAATTTTATGTCTACTTAACACATTCTAGTACCTAGTTCATGTAGATATCCATAATCTATAGGTAGGTTTGACAGTCTCTTATAAATGTCAAAATCAACAACACGTATTTTCGTTACTAATATTATATAAGCTGATGATGATGATGATGATAGGTTAAAGGAGAACTTATTATTCATCGACTTCGAAAGAAGAAGGTTCTAGGTTTAGATTGAATGTTTACGTGATGAAGGATCAGACGGTGTTGGAAGCTAGATGTTCTTGGTTGCACATCGACATGTGAAAAATGTCCACAATTTGAAATATACCTGACATTTCTTTTAAATCCTGTCTGCTTAAATTCTCTTTAAGAGTACGTGATGAAGAAAATTAGATTTAATATTTTCTGCCTTAAATTAAACAGAAAATATAGATAAAACATTTAAGCCTCTTTAATCACCTAGATAATAGGTACTACTCTTTAATGACGAGTTCACAAGAAAGTAAACTCTTGAAAATATTCATTGGGCTCAATTGATCAGATAACAGAAAGCGTAACTCCTTTCGGATTTAGTCTTCCACTTCGATCCCAAAAGATGGATCCCACCCCACTATTTATATCTGTACCTCAACCTCAACAGTCTATATTGGCCCACAGCTGGACGCAGGCCTATCTCTTATAAGCGCCTTATTGGCTTTTACCTCATGGGGGGTATTGCCCATAATCCCCACGCTGGGCATGCGGGTAGGGGATCGCAGTTCGGTAAAAGTGGAATTGTTATTCTGTAGCAATACGGGAAAAATTAAATACGAGTCTGTTTTCTTTTGAAGTAAAATAATACTAGACATACCTGCATGTATCCGTCCCTTTCTTTCTCGGGTTTCCTTGGCAGTGCAGGCGAGCGAGACAGAAGAGAGGCGCGGTTGTCGTTCGGCGGTCTGAAAATATTGAGAGTTAAATATTAAGAGCCTTGCTGAATCGATTCTTTTTTGAAGATGCCTGTCCCCTCGTAGAACATATGTAACATATATGCAGCATATAATGTACTAGCCACCCGCTCCGGCTTCGCATGGATGCAATTCTGATGTATTAAACATATAAACTCATATAAATCTATTTAAAAAGGCATAATCCGTTGCGTAGTTTTAAATATCTACGCATACATAGGAACAGAGAGATAGCGGGAAGCGACTTTGTTGTATACCGTAGACGATCTCTAGCGACAACTGCAGAACTATCCTAGATCGCGCAAACGCTTGTGTCGCTGCCACTAACTCATAAACGAATACCCGACATCAACTGTCGGTCGAAAAACCACCCGGCTCTATGGATCAGATGGGTCGGGCCCGCTCAGAGGAGATCTCCCTCTGTCCCTATATGGGGGAATACCACCTGTATCCCCCAAATATAGCATGTAGTGATATAGTATTGAGATAGTTACGCCGGCTCGATGATGGTGTAGAGCGCATGGATCCTGGCGTGGAGAATGGGCCAGGCCTGCGCCACGGCGGCGGGGCATTGCGCCGGCACGCGCGCGCGCTCCAGTAGTCCGAACACCACCACCTGTGTACAACAACACACTCATATTACAAATGCGAAATATTGGATGTACATCGCAAAAACGACTGAACGAAATTTTGCATATAGGGAATTATAATCATGATGCAAAATGTAATTTAAATTTCCCGCCTTCTCAATAGAATCTCATTGTCAATGTCAACTTTTGATGGCATCTCGTTCTTCGAAGCTCTCGCTCTCATATTATCTTGTGTTAAATAAGAGTTCAATTAATTATAATTATTAGTGAAATAAAACGTTTCAACACCTGGCATCAAACATAGGCTACTTTTTATTCCATAAATCAGTTCCTGCTACGTAAAAGTCTGACACTTATTACTTAGCCGTGACGTCACGGAACTTTATCTGGCTATATCTTCATCATTCTTTGTTTAATCGTCAAAAGAACATACACATACGTATCCAACGTAGAAACATGTTTTCAGCAGGAGTTGGGTATTAAATTATAATAGGACTTTTAAATTGGTTTAACTGCTCAGAGGCCTTCATTTCGTTTGGTAAGGAATTGAATAACCTGATCACCTGATATCTGCTAGTGTCTTGGGATTTTTGATGTAACAATTAATCAGCCCCAACTAAAAAGAGCCCTATTTTCAGTGCGATCGGACTTGAAGTAAAAAAGAATGATTTAGGCAGGAGATAGGTGCTTACCTCCCAGGGGTCAGCCCCGCTAGAAGCGCTGCCACTCCAGCTGTTCTTGAACGAGGTGTCATCGTGCTGGATGCCTGCCAACAAACATTGCTTGACAACACTATACGTATATTTAGTATGCAATATCAATCATACTTATAATTTTAGTATAAAAATATCGTAGTTTGACGAATTCATTACGGATGTGAGCGAGTTTACTACGAATCCTATGTATTTGTGCTGGATAATACCTAATAATATTTAGAATTATTGTCAACGTAAGTAACAGTTTTTGGTACCTATGTTGTAATATTTTTATTATTAGGCGTATTTAGGCGACTTCAAATTCCTGAATAATGAATTTGAAAGTAGTTTGTAAACGGAACACTTCGACAGAGTGATATAATATATCACTTATTGAACTAAATAAGTGATATATTATTTAATTGAATTATATAATATTATAATTCAAGCTGATGAACGTGGAAATGTGCGTTAACGGACGTGTCACTAAAAGGAAAGCATTTGAATTTGTGACAATTTAGCGGTCGGGCAGAAAGCACGCCTAGTATAATTGAAAAAAATACACGTGAACGACCTAAAATCGGAAGGGATTTCTAATTTTCAGTAGTTTTAATGAATTTTCTACCTTTATAATATGCTTATTGCCCGCCCTAACCTCGAGAAATATTAGAATATTTCATTAGAAATAAGAAGGAACCAAATAAATTTAAATATGATAAGTACAAAGTAGGTATGATTTACAGATTGTTCCTGTAAAAACGCAGTTTTATTATTTTCAGTTATTTACCTACTTACCAAATAAAATAAATTCTCAAATCTCTCTTAATCTCTTGTTCCGTATGCAATAAACTGGTCAGGCTCTGCGCAAACTGTCTGCTTCAAAACAAGACGTAGACAATTTTTAATGTCATTTTCTTAAGGTTCTAGGTATCTACGGGTGAGGTCACGAAATACCTGATCGTTGGCTGTCCTAAATAAAATAATTTTATTATTATTTTGAAGGAACCATATCAATTTAAATATGATAAGTAATGGGTAACGGTATAATTTATTCGTCTGGTTTCTGTAAAACAGCGTTTATTATATTCAGGTACAAAATAAAACAAAATTCCTCCACTAAATACGCGAAATACCTGATTCGGGTCGAAGCCCTACACACAAAAACATAACAAAAAAGCCGAATTAAGTACCTCCTATTGTTGTTGTAGACGATTACAGACTCTGTAATCGACTAATATCAATTTGAGTTTGTAATACAAAGTCAATCAATATTATTCCCGATTCAACGTTTAACCTCTCCTTTGCCTAAGCACAGATCAGTACCTACTAACTTTGTCGGCCTAAGATCTGATCAGTGCGCTAGCAACCAGCGATACCATTTATTCGTTTATGGTATTTAAATACAGTGCAATACAGTCTAAATTGTTTTATTTGTTTACCTCTGAAATGAACGAACCCACAATCATTGCATTCATTCAGTGAAGTTCATAGAACCGTCATTACAAGCAGTTCAAATTTGAACATCGGCAGGCAAGTGTGGATGTTTATAGCGCGTCGAAAAGTGTCATTTTTTGTGGAAAAAACTTCATGAAGGGTAAGCTATGTATACATTTTATTATTCTTTACCTATTTTAGAACTGTAATCTACATGAATATAGTTATCAAATGTAACTAGTTTTGAAATATCTTTCGTCAAATGTACTGTACCCTTTGTAACGGCTGTCCGTAACATATTCCGTTGATGATTTCATACATTTCGCGTATTGTTTTTGTTGAAATAGATATATCATTCAGATGGTAATTTCATTGAGAATATATCATTATATCTAAAATGAGTTATAAATGCGGAATAATTGTGCAAAGTCATTATTTATTACGCATCTGACGAAAATACACGCACACATACACAGTACAAAATGGCGATGTGATGTGTAAATATACGAAGTCACCAATGACGTTATACAGCATGTACTTTTTTCAGGTTCTGTAAACGATGGCATAATGAACATTGGACACAGTTATTACGTTTTAGTTATTTACCCCCTTTTTGACAGGACTCAATATCCCCTGTTGATTGTTTTATAGCTCTTATTTTGTATTGTAATAATTTGTAAGATAAAAGTTATGTAAATATATTAAATTTGTAATGTGAATAAAACCAGTGTTTTTTACATCGTGTGTTTTTTTTATAATAAAAGTGATTACCTCATGAAGTTTTGTAATTAGTATATATAATAATATAAAATACTAGCGGTCCGCCCCGGCTTCGCACGGGTATATTCTATGGACTATGTTCATCAGAGATATTGTAGGATTCTAATGGTGAAAAAAAAACTCTAAATGGTCCAGTAGTTTCGGAGCTTATTCAATTCAAACAAATAAGCAAATCTTTCCTCTCTATAATATTAGTTTATAAGATATTTTTTTCATTCATTGTTTCCAAAATTAACAACCTGTATAGTGATCCTGATCAGTGCTTAGGCCGTTGACGGACCGCTTTATAAGCGCTGATAAATGCTACGGCAGTTGTCACTTTCTCTGTACACGCACACATGCAAACAATAATTGAACTAGAATGAACAATGATCGAAATCTATGCCTCACATGTTACCACATTATTCTAAATTATTTTGTATTGGACATTCATGAGTGTTTATTATCTATGAAAAGCTCATTTTGTCTATAATCATTCACAATCATTTCCATGGAGCATTGAGATTTAGAAGAACATGAAATTTGTTTATGAAAAATGCCTTGACAAGTCACGTACCTGTTTTGGTTATTTATCGAAAAAATTGATTATTATTATAATACATGTACTTTTAGCGCGTAACAAGTAACAAATAATATATTTTTCACTAACATGCGTACTTACTTTCATGAAAATTTTACCTAGAATGTTATTATCAAATAATAAAAGTGTGGTTTGAACACATGTGAAATGGCAAACTTTTCGGTGTGAATTGTGATTTTCAACATGGTATTTTTAAATGATTTCTAGCTATAAAGATTGTGTTTTTCATATAAAAAAAATGCTTTGATATTGAACTAACGAGGGTAATAAATTAAATTAAAAAATGTTCACAGAATTTACTAAAAATATCATTATTTCTACAGCCGGTGTGTTAATTTGATATTGGGTACAATAACCTGTGAAAAATAAAAGCGTAATAATGTTTTAGCAGTAAAAAGTTACATTATAAGGTACAGTAATTATCTAACTTTATAATATAATCATTAGATATCCTTCTACCAAACAATTTATTGAAAATATTCAATAAATTCCGAACCCTGTCGAGTGCACTCTCTGATTCCGCCATTTTGCGGCACACGATGGGTGCAATTCTCTTCCCGGTCCGGCCTTCCACAGGTTAATAAACGTAGAACCAGGAGAGTATTATAAAGAGTATATTACCGGACGACAGCACGAGAACGTGAACGTGGTGTCCATCCTTACAAAAACTTTGAAGCAAAGGACATTTTGACTATCTTCCTGAGACTGAGGATCGAAGTACGATAGGAAAGCCGTTCCGAATCCGAAACGCTTCGTCACCGCGATTCAGCGCTCGTCCACGTGTAGTAGCGACACCTAGTTATAAAACGGAGAACTAATATTAGTTCCGCGCTTTGCACAGCACCCTAATTTTCAATCGAAAATTCTCCCATCAAAATATCATCAGCTTTTTTCACAAAGTCGGTGGGCTTTTTGTTCGTTGAAATGTTTTCCTTCTGATGGTATAAGAAATACATACTTTACAAAAATAAATGTTCTCAAAAAATGCAAAGAAACTAAAAAAAAAACAAAATTCAGTTTTTTTAGATGGTAAAAATATACATAGTTATATAAAATTACAGGGTCTTTGGGACATAAAAAGGTAAGTTTTCATCAAATTTCGTAAAAAAGAAAGATTTATTTGTAAGAGATAAAAATAGAAAACGAAAAACTTGGTTATTTGAATTATTTACATATATTTTGAGGTTATGTGAAAAGTGTTTATACAAAAGTTTTAGCATAGGACCTGTAGTTTTGGCGGAAATAAAGATAAACCGGTTTACCCTTTAAAAGCCTTCAACATCAAATCGCCCGTAAATTACTTTTCCTTTCATTTTTTTGATTAACCGACTTCAAAAGGAGGAGGAGGTTCTCAATTTGACGTTGATTTTTATGTTTGTTACCTCAGATCTTTTGACTGGGTGGTCCGATTTTCGTGATTCTTTTTTATATGAAAGCTGGTGCTTCCCGTGTGGTCCCATTTTAATTTGATTTAGTTCTGACAATGGGATCCATGAAAAAACTATGAAAATTTAAGGTAAAAATTAATTATATTCTATTCTCTTTCCAATGGGTTTCATACTATTTTTTTTTTCATTTTATACTTTTTTCAAATGCAGCCCTGGTCTAATATGGGACGTACCAGCGGTCCAGACCGGGTGCGTGCGCTCCACCAGCCACACGAGGTCCGTGGCGGAGGCGGCCAGCACTGCCTGCTTCTCGGTCGGCGGCAGCAGCGGCAGGCAGCGCTCCGTCAGCGCCGGCACGTGCGCGTCGATCGCGTCGATCAGCGCCGGCCCGTCGCGCGTCAGCTGGAGCTTCTCCAGAATCAACTTGCACTCTCTGCAATAACAAAATACACAGGAAACACTTACGGGAACTCTTCATGTGCTCTTTCTTATCCGGTAACAGGGGATCACTATAGCGAAACTAAATACAAAGAAAATGACAAAATTAAATGGCAAGATCATTTACTTCGAAGGGGCCCCGACTCCCTTTTATACACACCATCGCTGTGGGACGCAGGAGGTTCGATTTCTGTCTCGGGACAAATGTTTACACAAATATCTAATGTCATAAATAAGTATATCAGGAATCTAGTACTCATGACACAAGCTCTGCTGGCCAATTCACAGCATCATCTAGATGCTGTGAATTGGCCAGTATTATTTATTAGAATTGACAGTGTGGCACGCACACGACGCAGTGTAGTATGCGAGGCACGCTACGTGCTCGCGTCTCCTTCCTGATGCGACGTGTATACTCGTAATGCAAATGTCGTACCTGAGCACGTGCTGCGCGAGGCGGCGCGGGTAGGCGCGGCCCTGGCACAGCATCACGAGCGCCAGCGCCTCCGCGCCTCGGATGACGAGCGCCAGCGGCTCGCCCTTGCCCGGCTGCGCTCCGCTGGGCTCGCCGTTGCGCCAGCTCGTCAGCAGTTGGAGCAGCATCCTCAGACCGTTCTCCACCAGCTGCGGCGAAGTGTCCTGGATATACAAAAATAGTATGATTATTACTTCTCCTCTTGCTCCGAAAGTAGGAAGTGAACCAACTGAATATCCAGTATGTATCCTAATCGGTAGGGAGGAAAGATGATGGAAGAATGGGGTCGGCGAGTGTGTGGAATGGCCACTCGGGCCGCGGTAGGCTTCAATTTTCCCGTGGTTCGGCGAAAATGGCACCACCATGAAAAGAGTGTCTCCGATGAGGCAAATACCAGTAGTAGTTATTCGTTTACGGCAAATAGAAAAGACGGGTTGTGGGCTACAGACCTGCACTTCGCGCGCCAGGAAGTGCGTGAACCCGTGCATCACGTCCTGTCTCCACTCCGGGAAGTCCACTATGAGCGTCTGCAGCGACTGGAAGGAGAGCCCGCGCAGCTCCTCGTCCATGTGGACCGTCAGCCGGCTGAGCAGCTCCACCAGCTCGCTGGGGCTCATGCCTTCAGGGATCAATCTGAAAACGGCAATATCATCAGCAGATGTGCTCAAAACTAATATACCTATCTAACTTAACGACGACGTGCTCTGTGTGAGTTGTGCGATCCCACTAGAAGAGCCTATATTAATGACTGGGTGCACACTTGCTATTGCTGGATAGGAGGAGTCGAAGGTGAACATAGCGTAGAATTGAATGATGGTTCTGTGAGAAGAGCTTCTATATTTCCTTTCTGCGGTACTGGATTGCTATTACTATTATATTTACATTTCACTGTTCACTTGTTCGTATCCAAAAACTGAATGAATAAACAACCGAAATGCCCGGCTTTTATACTTTCTAGATAATTCTACGCTTTTCAGGAAGCTATTCTCTTTCTACCTATTCTGTTCGCCTAAAATCATATTGTTGGATTTTGACCTTTAAACTAAGGTATTTAAAAAGTAAACTATCTTCAAACAACATTATGTAGGAGTTGTCTTGCACATATTATAATCATCATGGTGTTACAGCTTGGGATTTGCACTGAATGGAATGAGAACAACGTCCACAAAGGATACAAACGATTAGACCTCAAGATGTCATATCGTATCAACGTTTGTAGTTGGACTGACAAGTGGAAACTGACCTTGGTATAGCAGCAACGCAAGTCCGAAACAGATCAATCCTCGGCTTCCGCTCTCCAGTGTTGATTTCCTGCTCCTTGGTGACATTCTGGGTGTTTGTCAGCATCAGCGGACGTCCATAGTGCGCGTCCAACGCTCGCAGGATTTCAACCAGTACGCGTCTTACGAAGGGAAAGTAAGCGCTCATACCGATCGACCGAGCCGTTTCCTCTGTCAGCATTTTGTTCAGAAAGGTCTTCTTGACGCGCAGTGTGTTTCCAGAGGGAAGGGTCCCAGACGTTCGAGGCATCGGCGGTTCGCCCTCCTTCTGCTGCAAGCTATCGGCGACGACTAGGAACGCTCGCAGGCCGATTGACATTCTCTCAGGGGTCAATATTATCTTGATGGGCCGCCCCACCATGAGGAGATCGAAGACGATTTCCCTCATAGCGAAGTCGAGTCTTTCCTGTGCAATGAATTGGATGATTTTTACGAAAATGTTCAGAGGCGTGTCTCGGGGAACGACGCCCTTGGACCCTTTAGGGAAGAGAGAGTTGACGATGCTCTGCAGGCGGGACTGCGTGGCCGAGTTGGACTCGCATTTGATGCGGATCATGTACACCCATAGGAGACGGTACAGCGATTCTGGAAACAGATTAAGAAGCATGATTTACAACTCTATTAACTGACTAACCATTTCATGGTTAGTCATGGTTCGATATTGTTTTATTTGAATGTAATTAAGTGGGTTAAAGTAGTCGCTCATTTTTCCATACAAACGTGGAATAGTAACTACTACGGTACTTGATGTTGAACATCCGAAGTTAAGGATAATATGAGTTCATCTTCGTCAGAAAACCGTATATGTAAAGAAGTATTCATTTTAAAAACACAAGCTCATAACTTTCATTCTAGCGCGCGGATATGTCTATTATGTCGGGGTAGATAGAATACATTTAGGCAACGCCTATAGGTGAGTTCGGCCAGGCGACTATTCTAACTCATGAGACTTCAGTACAAAGACATACCTAACGCCACTCGGCACATCTTCGGATCTCTGTTCTTGAGATGCGAGAGACACATCGCGAGGAAGCAGTGCCAGTTGG
The DNA here is from genome assembly GCA_955876795.1 of Eupithecia tripunctaria. Taxonomy (NCBI): domain Eukaryota; kingdom Metazoa; phylum Arthropoda; class Insecta; order Lepidoptera; family Geometridae; genus Eupithecia; species Eupithecia tripunctaria. Next base: position 25,899,858 of record OY041599.1, read on the forward strand.
CGAGGAAGAACTGCTTCTGAGAGACGCACAGCAAGCAGGTGACTAGCGGGAACAGCGCTAGGCGGTGCTTGGACTTGGTGCTGGCGTCCAGCGTGTGGCTGTACAGCATCTCCACGAAGTTCTTCAGGCAGGGAACGTTTACTTCGTTCTTCACCGTCTGTAAGTCATGGTTGTAGGTTTTACTTATCGAATGATATGGGTTGACGGAATCAGTTTTATAACTCCGTTCTGAATGCATCTCTTTTCTTGCTTTTTTTGTCTGCCTCATACCTTATTATATATAAATTTAAACGAAATTACACTTAAAAATTTGCTAGAAATTTGACATGTTTCATGGTATTACTTAATCGAAATCTTATTGTTGCTTTTTATTTGAGATTTTAAATGAGATATAAAAAAACATCCACCCTATTCACACCCACAGAAAAGCTAAACGGAAGCTGTCAGTCACCATAAGTCCTGCTCCGATACTTCGAGGAGCTGGGCTGGTTAGGGCCTGTATAAGCAGAGGCATATCGTAAAATACACTCTTATGAAAGATCTTCACTGAGAATTAGAATAAGATGCTAAATTATCCCTGAGTAACATAGGCCATATTGATATATTTTAAAAATAAATGTCAACCCTGTATACGCGGTGACGTAAGCATACTTACGGCGGCCACCGGCACCAGTATCTCGACGAAGAGGCCGGCGAGCGCGTGCCGGATGTCCTTATCCTTGGCCTCCAGGAAGTACTGCGCGCACTCCTGCAGGAACTGGAAGGAGGCCTCGAACTCCTCAATGGGAACCATCTTCACGCGGAAGAACTTCATGCCCATCAGCAGAGAGATGATGCTCTGCGTCGTGTGAGGCGACGGCTCGCGGCTTTTCAACTCCTGGAACGCAAAACATTTATATTAATTTTCATATTATTTATATCCCAAAAAATATAATAATAATAATAAATATTAATGTTGGACAATTCAGAATTATCTAGCCCCAAGCTAAGCAGAGCTTGTGTTATGGATAACTAATATACTTAACACGATGCACTAGTCAGCACACGTCCAGCATTCTTTATTTAAACGATAATAAAAAATCATCATCATCATCAGCCTATATTAGTCCACTGCTGGACATAGGCCTCCCCTAATCCGTTTGATAAATACAAGCTTCTAAACCTTCGTATTTCAACACGAATTTTAGCTTAACTTTGGGCGAAAATAAATAACACACGGGGAAAGAACGCTCTAAAATGAAGGGTTTACCGACATAGTTTAGTTATTAATAAGTTAAAATAATTATTTCGAAGAGATACATTCAATAGTTTTTCTATGATAACCTTTGTGCTAAAGTCTGTTCGGCGGCATAAATCATTGTGCATTTCATCGCCTTTAATGACAGGTGAGAGAGCATACACTTAGGCCGCGCTCACTGATCACAAACAGTGAACTCTTAAGAGTAAGAAGTGAAGGATCCGCTGAAGGTACCTTGAGTTCAGCCGTGAACCGCTTCTTGACGGACGCGAAGCGCGAGTGCGCGAGCACGCCGATCACCTCCGCGTACAGGTCTGCGAGGATGTGCACGTTGGCCGCGTTCGGGTTCGACTGCAGCCTGCAACACACGCACATTTATTTATTTATTTATTTTAGAGAAAACATCAGCACATTATACATTACATGGGTGACACAATAGAAGTTGGTGGGCTATTGACAGGAATCCACTGATACCTCAACAGCCTGTATTGGTCTACTGCTGGACGCAGGCCTCCTGGCCTCCAGGCCCTAAGAAGCGCGTTTTCGTTTGTCACATGGAGGGTAATGTCCATAATCCTCACGCTGGTCATGCGGGTTGGGGATCGCAGTTCAGTGGTAGAATAGTTCCGCAAGAGGCGCTGCTGCCCGCCCCCGGTGGATATCCTTTAGTCGCCGCTTACGACACTCACGGGAAGAGTTGGGGTGGCGCAAATTCTAAGATTATTTATTTACAGGACTATTCGCTTCGCACGCCTTATTTCAAAGGAGCTCGTTCTTTATATCCCCAAAGGGAACTGATTTATGAGAAAAAGTTGTCTATGTGTTATTCCAGGCCTGAACTACCTGTATGCAGAATTTCAGCGTCATTAGAGTCAGAGTCGTTTATTTCTTTTGACTTACAAAATAAGCACTAGACAAGTCAAATTTTTACTATATAAACAGCTTGATCCGTTCAGTAGTTATTGCGTGAAAGAGTAACAGACAGTCATACATCCAATAGAACTTAGGCTTTTATAATATTAGTAGAAATTACACATAGGCATTCATTATTTGCAATGAAGTTTTTTTTTTGTTTTGTACCCAAAGGGTGATACGGGGCCCTATTACTAAGACTCCGCTGTCTGCCCGTTTGTCTGTCTGTTTGTCTGTCCGTCTGTTACCAGGCTGTATCTCATGAACCGAGAGAGTTAGACAGTTAAAATGTTATACAAGTGGTGTATTTCTATTGCCGCTATAGCAACAAATACTAAAAAACAGAGTAAAAAAAATATTTAAGGTCCTATACAACAGACATGATTTTCTTTGCCGTTTTTATAGATAATGGTACGGAAACCTTCGTCGACTCCCACTTAGCCGGGTTTTTTTTTCGCTTCGTCGACTCGCACGTTCGGCCTGCTCTCCTTCCAAGAGTGTAGTATAGCCATTGTTTTATATCCGACCGGGGAGAAGACTGGGACATGCATAAGGAAAGATGGCTTACTGCACACTGATTTATTGAACTACCGCGAGGGGCGCACCGACGCTACATGTAGTATAGGTAGACCAACATAATATAACCACAGGCTACTCACCCCTCCTTGTAGTTGAACCGTTTGAAGGCAACGTTCTCGATATATCGCAGCAGGTCCTCGTGCCCCGGGTGGAAGGGCAGCTGGCGCAGCACCTCTATGAGAGCCAGACAGAAGAGGAACTCCACGGCCAAGTCCCGTCTCTCCGCCTGCAGCTCCTCGCTGCTGCGCTCCGCCGCCTCGCCGCCCGCGCCGCTGCCTGACACTATGTAGATGATGCTGTGGATACAATCATATTATTAAAACAAAGTCGCTTCCCACTGTCTGTCTGTCCCTATGCCGCCGCAGATACAAAGCTGGACCGGTCCTACCGCGAGCCTCCACGTCCCAGCCTCGTAGATCATGAAGTGAATGCACTTGTACAATGAATCTGAGTCCAGAGGGCCTACTCTAATACTAGTCTGTCCCTATGCCGCCGCAGATACAAAGCTGGACCGGTCCTACCGCGAGCCTCCACGTCCCAGCCTCGTAGATCATGAAGTGAATGCACTTGTACAATGAATCTGAGTCCAGAGGGCCTACTCTAATACTAGTATTCAAGTACAATACTTATGTTAGACCGTATGCGTCCGTGTGCACTGCTAGGCCTCACACGTACAAGTAGAATGCGGGTGTAAGTAAGTGGGTTCACCTCTTGTTCCTGAGGTCTTGGTGCGGCTTCTTGGCTTGCTCGCTGAGCTGCGGAGAGGCTGCCATCTGCCGCTCCAGCCAGCCGAAGAGCGCGCGCAGCAGCGACGGCAGGCAGTGCTCCGCCACCGTCCCGAAGGCGCACAGGATCTGGTCCAGCTGAGGGTCCTCGCCGCGCTGCAGGGTCTTGTTGAGCGGCTTCTCCTGCAACCAACATTATATCTCTTACTCTTGCATTCACAGCGACTTCTTTTACACCAGTAAGGAGGCAATTGGCAAACAATCCGCCTGATGGTGTACGGTTCCCGCAGCCTATGGACTGTTGTCCTGCAATATCAGGGCATGCGCGTTGCTGTCTTTTAAATGTGAAAAGACCCTTTTTAATAACCCCATCTACCCTACTACAACTTACTATTAGCTGTCATCTAATAAATATTGCAATGGAAAATGTACTGATTTCGGTAGAGTGAATTGATTGCTTATTGTACTGCACTGGCTCAGCGTTGATTATTCGAGCAAAAAGCCTAAATGGCTTTGAATTTGCAACATCCCAGTTCTTCCTGCAGGTGTCGTAAGAGGCGACTAAGGGATATACACCGGGGCCGAACAGCAGCGCCTCTTGTAGAACTATTCAAACCGATCTGCAATCCCCAACCCGCATGCCGAGCGTGCGGATTAAGAGCATTTGCCCTTAATCCCATGGGGGGTAATTACCACTTCGGATAAAAGCCAATAAAGCGCTTATCAAGGGGGAAGCCTGCAGGGAACCAATGAAGGCTGTTGAGGTATTATGTGCTTACTTATGTAAGTAAGTAGAAACAAATATGACGTGTTATTCTTGAAATCACACTTATCACACAAATATTATAAATTCGTATGTTTGGATGTTTAGATGGACGTATGTTACCTCTTCAAGCCAAAACTGTACTGAATAGATCGGGCTGAAATGTTGCCCACATACATGTAATTCTAATAGGGGAATCAAACATCGTTGGAATATGTGTAGTGTCGGTATCTAATTTATTATTATTGGTTAATAGACGAGCAGCTGAGAGCTGGTGTTTCTATCAGAGTCAGGGTCAGATTCAAATCGTTTATTTCTTTAGAGTTGCAAAATAAGCACTAAGGCCCGTATTATGAAAAAGTACTCAGTCATACTTACGAGTAAGTAACGTTAATGTCTTAGAAAAGCGACACTCAAACAGAGATTGATGATGATGACTGAGCAAGCTTTCATAATACAGGCCTTAAGACTTGATAAGTAATTACCTACTATCAAATAAGAAATAAGGTGCAATTGACTCTAATTCACTTAAATTTGTTGTCGACTAGCGAAAGAAGTGAAAAAGAATATTGTCTATGAAGTTCCATCTGTGCATATTAGTTTACATAAAGTAGGTACATAAAGAGTTTATTTACCAGCGGCTCAGCCATGACCGCCTCCATTTTGCGCTCTGCCTGCACCGTGAACTCTGTGAAGAGCAGTCGCATCACGTACTCTCCGGGGCGCAGGTCGCAGTCGGCCGGCGCCACGGCCGCGCCCGCACGCCCGCCCCACGGGAGCATCGACCCTGCAAAAAACGTTCCTTTACCATAATACGTCATATACAAAACTTAAGGCGGCCCTTCCCGGCCCTACTATCGTCAACGGGAGCAATCACGCTCCCGAAAGAGGAACAGGAAGAGGACGAAAAGAGAGAGAAAGCGCCCGATTGCTCGGTTGGCTTACTTTTACAATTTATGAGTACATTATGCGCCCAAAGTTCAGGTTAAATTTGTGCAAAATGGAGATTTTTGGAAGTTTATACTGAATTGGTTTCTCCAAATTTAGATTTTCATAATTATAGTAACCTAGATATAGTGCACAAGATATTAGTTAAAAGTTTCAAACAAAAGATCTGTTACAATGTCATAATCACGTAAGAGCGTTTGTATCAAAAGTAAGACGGGTTGGCCGCTCTTAAGTCGCTATCACGATATAAGGTTGGAAATGCGACATGAAAACACGCGGTGGGCCTGTAGCGCTTCTCGAATAAATAAATCATTTATCATTTACGTATCTATTCCAAGTTGATATTCATAGGTCTGTTCAATAAGAGAAGAGTCGTGGGAATGGAGAGCGCGTGTCTGCCAATTGACTACTTTTGTTGGGTTGGCAACACTGCTCTGTCATTGCAGTACGATTAAAAGTGTTAGTTCACCGTAACGCCACGACTCTTCTTTTTTTGAACAGACTCTAGTAGTTATCAAAACATTTCGAATTTAGGTTGACAACACTTCTCTGTCATTGTAGTACGACTAAAAGTTTTAGTTCACCGAAACGCCACGACTTTTCTCTTTTTGAACAGACTAGTAGTTATCAAAACATTTCGAATTTAAATTATAAAATGTATTAATTCAAAAATATATTTTTAATGGTATATTGTTTTCAGCTTAACTAGAAATCGAGATAGGTTTCGATTTACCTACCTCAATATCTAGCAAAGCTGAAAACAATATATTTATCAAAAGGTAACCTGAATATAATACAAATATTATAATTGGCGACGTGGCTTCTTCGGAAGTATAATTATTTTCCACTTGCTAAAGTGCAATCGTCGACATACAGCACAGCGCCTTCACACTGTTTCATAGATCAGCTCACCTCTGGTAGAAAGGAAAGAAGAGGCACCGCTAGTCTTCCAATCGGCGAGCTGTGAGCTTCTGTCGGCCAGGGCGTGCGCGCTGGTGACGTCAGAGACCTGGTCGGGCGCCCCCTCCGCCCCGCAGCCCGCACCGCTTGCCTCCGACTCTGCCTCGCTCGTCACCATCGAGGAAACCACCTCTTCCATACATCCTGCAAAAAAATAAATAAAACACTCTTCTTACTATTTATTTTCATACTATAAATTTACACTTGGAAAAGGTCAAGTTATAAAATTTAACACTGACAAAGAAAACAAATCATATATTTTCTTTTTCTTAGGAATACGTTAAAAATAAAGAAATGATGAAGAAACCTTTACCCTGACAGTTGTTATTTTTCGGAGGCCACTACTTCAACACATTATTGTTCGTCTGTCTATACTGACTCTCAGTGCTTCTGCATTTGAGATTATGGTTTTCAAAACATCCATTATTACAGATTTAATTTTGATACTCATATATAAACTTTTGAGAATGTAGTAAGATTTGTTATTAAAAGGTTCATTTATTTCCTCTTTACAAACGGTTTTATAGCTTCATCTTTCCAGTGTGAAACTTGTATTGTGAGAGGCTAGAGCCTGCTTTAGGTTTTAGAAAAAACTGTATGCAACTACTACATTTCCAGAGCTCTCACTCCACAGACTGCCTATTTTGATTAAAACAATGTTAATACTTAGTTGAAACTGGAACTGAACCAGCTTAAGAATAATTATATCTTTTACTGTAGAATAGTTTTATAATATTTTATTTTCTGTAGTAAAACATGTATCTTGAAAGAGATTTATGAATAAATGAGTATATTGGTATAATAATAATGCTGAAAGGATTGCATTATTCAGACAGTTCTTAATATGCAGTAATAATCACTAACTTAAACTAAATATACTATTCTAAAAGTTCTTGGTTAACACATACATTTTAGAAGCACCATACAAGAAAGAAATATATTTTAAAATTATTATAGTGTAGAAAGTAGTATGATTATTAAAGATGTTTATTTGCCAGAATGTATGTTACAATGTGGTTTTGTAATTACAATACGTCCAGTTATATTCTATGAAACATATGCCGACATATGGCAATCTAGTCAACTTTTTAGAATAACTCAATGTTTTTTGTTTTTTCCAATAACTAGAGGTAATGCTGGACAATCCACACAGCTTCATCTAACCCCAAGCTAAGCATACCTTGTGAGATGTTATGTATGCGTAACTATACATGATTATGAAAATAAGATTACTGATATACTGAATACTGCAGGCAGATGCTGGATGCGTCAAGCTGAAGACAGGGAGCTATGGCGCTCATTAGGGGAGGCCTATGTCCAGCAGTGGACTAATATAGGCTGATGATGATGATGATGATGATGATGATGATGATGATGATGATGATGATAATTATGCTGAATACAATATCTCACATGTACCTATAATTTTACTATGAAAACACCTGGAAAAATATCTGCACATGGTACAAACATTTGTTCCAAGATGTGAGTCGAAGTTGCAGCTTCACAGGCGGATCGGATAAGGTTGTGAAAGTAAGTCTTATTTCAGTCTTCAGTCAGTCCTTATCTTATTTTAAGGAAGACAAGTTTTATATACATTCTACTATCCCTTGTCTCATTATATGTAATTCTTCTCTTATTTTCTTTACTGACTGTACACCATAATTTCTACATAATGTGTTGTATTATGTGTGTGTTATGTAATTGTTTCTAAATAAATGTATTTTCTTTCTTTCTTCTTCTTACTTCTTCCAAGTGTATCACACAGGGCGCTATGGCGCTCATTAGGGGAGGCCTATGGCCCATGTGATGATGATGATGATGATGAAGTGTATCACACTGGCGATTTAGAGATGATTTAAAGGCAAGTGAATAGCAAGTTTGGATTGATTATAATAGCGGCGAGAGCGTTGTGGGCTCGCGGCACTCGCCTTATGTTTGAAATTGCTCTCAAATCAATAGTGGAACAATGGTCTTGGTCATTAGGTAGTGGAGTAGTTGGTATGTACTCACCGAGCGCGTCCTCAGCGCGGGGTTCGGGGGGAAGGGTGCTCGAGGAGTCCCCCTCCTCAGAGTTGATCATTGCGTTAAGCTGTGCGACGGTCCGGACCACTGTAAAGCGATACACTCTTGAATTTGGTTTACATTTTATTGAAGTGGACATAGCGCTATCTTAAACAACACTGACTTTATATTCAGCTTAGGTGTTATCATTTGCATATTATTATAATATATTTGGCACCATTGTTATGGTTATTTTCCTAAAGTTATGATAACTGTTTGTTGGAGGAGGAAAAACTTTAAAATTGTATTGGCTGAACAGGAAATAAGCTATATTTATTAATAACTACTTACTTCAAATCAAAATGGTATGGTTGTGTCCATTATGCGGATGACCTGGAAGAACATATTCAATTTTGAAATTGTTAAGGCGCTAATGATAACATGGATTTAAAATACAGTGACACTTTGAGGCAAAAAAATTATACTTGTGAAGTTGGCAAGTAGAAGGCATAATTATGGTCAAAATTTACTGTGAGTTTGTGTAACCTTCAATTAAATAACACAGCAATAAAGTTCATTTTAACCGACTTAAAAAAAAGAGTATGAGCTTATCAATTAAACTTTTTTATGTTTGTTGTTTCCTCTGAACTATTGACTGGGTGGTCAGATTTACAAGTTTCTTTTTTTATTTTAAAGCTGGTGCTTCCTGTTTGGTCTTTTTTAATTTGGTTCCATTCTGACAATGAGATCTATGCAAAAACTATATAATTGAAGTCAGTTTATAGTTCACACATTTCATATCTAATTTGGCTGGAGTATAGCTGTATATTAACCACTTCTACAATGAAGCTTTTTGCCCTAATTGTATTGATTGAATTATATTGGAACAGTTTTTTTGAATGACCGGTTGACACAAAACTTCATAAAAAATGAAAGAATGGAGGGCAAGAGGTCTTGTGGTCGCTCTCCGACCAGATGCTAGGACCTCATTACCTCTCTGATACAGTCCACCGTGACCCACTGGTTGCACAACGCGGCCATCCAGGAAAGATGGTGGCACATTGCATGAGCAGCATTCATCAGGACCCCATGACCCCATTAAAATTAATACTTACATAATATTATAAGGCTGTCTTGCCAAATTAGCCAGTGTTAAAAATTTCCTTTTTATATTGAGGTTGAGCTTGTGGTATATATTTTTTTTTTTTAACAGAAGTTAGGTTGGTATTTCATATGCTACATGTAGCAGCTTTACAGAAAACTAGCACCAAGGTCCTTACACACCAAAGACACACAAATATTGAACAAGGTTACCTAATATATATATATATAAACCAGCTGAGGTGGGACCTTCACTGGTTTATGTAGGTAACCTTATGGTTCCGGGACATACCCATTGTATCAACATCGGACCAATTTCTTGAGTCCACGGTAATCATAATGCTGATTGCCATTTCTAACATAGCAATACTGCCAAAAATTTGGACCTTCTAGTAATAGCTTAGTATAATATAAAGAAATATTATTTACCACTTTACTCATAGCAGTTTCTTATAATTTAGACAATCTGAAAGCTTGTATATTTATTTTGAATGATGTCTGCATGCACGAATGGAAGGCCCTTGACCTGCAGTGAGTAACTGCAGGTCAAGGGCCTTCCATTCGTGCATACATTCTTCTCACTTTGGCGATCAGGTCAGGTAGTGAGTCAGTAACTATGGAATGTAAGCTGCTGGTCATGTTCTTCTAGTTTTGATAGGTTGTTTGTAGGTTATACCAGCGTCTCGGTAGATTAGTGAACTGATGAAGATGATTGACCCCTTTACGTTAGTATATACCTATTCTTCTGTGCCTTAAAAGATAGGTTTTTTCACGCAACGATTAAATTGAGAGTAACCTACCTCTACCTACACCTGATCCAGCAAGGGTCAAAGCCCAGTTCAGCGACCGTGCTTTTTTATAAAGTATTTGATCCCAGTATAAGCTTGGTTGAAAGCAAAAAATATAATAACAAAGAGAATACAATATGTAATCATTAGCTTTGATAGAAATAACTGTGGGAATCAAAACAATGTAAGCAAACTTTAAATTCTGACAATTGACACTCTTTGACACTGACACTAGCAGAGTCGCCGCATTACAAGCGGCCGTAGTAGCCAAGAGTCTTCATTCTTACTAATATTACCTATTTCGGATAAGTCCATAGTTTCACACATCGAATCGAGCTTGTACGAGTAGGTACATTATGATTTTCACATTAAATATAGTTATTATGGTGGCACTTCACATGGCTATTTGTGTTCGCTATTGGGTGTTTGTTGTATTTGGCAATAGATATGACGTTCAGACGAACCTGACGAACATGCAAAAAGTGGACAAATTTAGAGAAATGCAATATTATTATTTTTTTGTTCATATCACGCACTGGCCACTTTCTCCATCCTTCTAATTTCAAATTACATGCACCGAGCATGTAATTTGAAATAAGAAGGATTTTTATCGTCTTTTGTTGAGTCTTTCGTCAGAGTTGCTTATTGCATGCTATTGCATAGCTTCTATTGCGGGCCTTCAAGGCCCGCGATAGAAGCTCAAGGCCCGGCCTTGAGCCAAAGAGAATACAATAACTTCGCCTTGAGCGTGGAGACCGAATCCAGAAATTCCGTAACGAAAATAACCTAACACCGACCGGCAATGAACCCTATGCAATTGAGATAAAGTTGATTTTTTATGGATTCTATTGCTTGCTACTCAACTCCGACCGGCAATGAACCATAAGCATCTGAGTTATAGTTGATTGATTCTATTGCTTGCCACTCAGTTAGTGATGTAGTCAATTCGGATGTTGATTTTATCGATTGATATCGATATAAGAAAATCAATATTTTAACTCATTGATTAATTAAAAAGGGAAGATAGGTTACGTTCTCATAGCGCTTACTCAAAAATTGGCATGTGTTACAACTACTTACACGCTAACACATACGCTCACAGTTATATTTCCAGTCCTGTGCAATACAAAGAAGAACAAAGACGGAAAGACGTATCTAGGACCGAAGTGAGACTGAGACAACAATATTTCACGCGAATCACGACCGCCCGTGCCGCAGGTCAGACGGTGACTGAAGTGGGAGAACACAATTTTACACAATTTGAGGTTGCCACTTTCGAGCAACCAGTACCTCATCTTCGTTTTTAATAAATCAATGGCTTTGGCTAATTTAAGACGATCTCCAACTCCTAGAATTTAGAAATTTGGCAGGACAATCTTTTTTGCTCATCTATTGATTTAAACCACTTCGTCGTCAGACATGTGGCGTAAAATGCGATGGGTTAAAGGACACCATTCTAATTCTTATCACAGTATAGATAAGGATAAGGCCGAGAGATTACTTAATGACCTTACGCCAGATTTTGCATGTCCACCTATTCCGCAATTTAATTCATCCAACTTGAAATTAGAATCACCAATCACAGTTCAAGAACTGGAAAACTCTAGTAAAAAATTGGATACTGCGCGGACTGGAGTAGTACCTACCTACCTCGAAAAATCAAATCTGTTTACAATATGGTTGGTTTTCGGAAAGGACGCTCGTGCTTTGATAATCTTTCACGATTAGTATCACATATCCAAATAGATTTTTCAAAAAATCGTATTACCTACGGCAGCATGTTTTATTGACGTAGATAACGCCTACAACAATGTCGACGTTAGCTGTTTATTAGCTATCTTGGATCGTCTTGGAGTGGGCTCTAAAATTTGTACCTTTTTATGGTCGTATTTAAAAACTAGACAATTACCTACATATTAAAGTAGACGGGTCTGTTTAGAGTTATTTTCCATAAAGCAAGAGCGAAACCCCCTAACACAGGTATCTCTATACTTAAAAGGGGATTTCCAAAGCAATTAAAGATTATATAGATTAAGTTAAAGAAATAAACAATTTAATTACTTATTATTATTTATTATTATCAAGTTGTTTCTAAAGTAAAAAAAATACTTGCTTAAGTGCTTAGGTACTTTGTAAGTCTAAAGAAATAAACGATTTGACACTGACTCTGACTCATTTTATTAACAACAAGCTCATCCCGTAGGTACCTATGAAAATACGGCAAAATATTTGGGCATGACGCTTGACGCGAAATTACAGTGGAAATCTCACGTTACGAAGAAAAAGAACGAGTTAGAACTAAGTCACAAAATAATGTACTGGTTGCTTGGAAGAAACTCCCCTGTAACGTACGTAACAAAATCTTACTATCCAAACAAGTCCAAATCAACAAAAATACATTGTGATTGTCAGGTTAGTAAGGTAAATAGTACATTGTTACATTTGTGTACAAGGGATGAAAGTAACTTATTTAGTCCCGAGCGAGGGAGCTAATAGTTCAAGGGACTAACTACATAATATGTTACTCTCTCCCGAGTTAAACACTGTGCTTTTCATCACGAATAGATACAAGGAAAGTAAGAATAAGTAGGTAAGTAGTAAACGAGTAGTGACGACCTCTGTGGTGCGGTGGGCGAAGGTCTGCCTGCGACGCAGGAGGTTGCGGGTTCGATTCCCGCCTCGGGACAAATGTGTGTACGATCTGCAGACATTTGTTCAGGGCGTTCTGGGTGTTTTTCTATGTATAATAAAAAATATCTATCTATGTAATGTATTGTATTATGTATATCAGTTATCTACATAGTACCCATAACACAAGCTCTGCTTAACTTGGGGCTAGATAATGCTGTGTGAATTGTCCAGCATTATTTATTTATTTATTGGTCCACTGCTGGACGCAGGCCTCCTCCTAATAAGCGCCTTATTGGCGTTAATATCATATGACCATAATCCCCACGCTGGGCATGCGGGTTGGGGATTGCAATTTGTTGGCATAATTGTTCTGTAGGCAGTGCGCTGCTGCCCGCCCCCCGGTCGATATCCCTTAGTCGCCTCTTACGACACCCGCGGGAAGAGTTGCAGTGGTATTCTAAGCCGGCACATCATGACTTAGCTGGACTTAGAAGAAGACTTAGTATTATGTATGTCAGACGCTAGATCAATTTATCGCCACGAAGCCCCCTGTATAGGTACTAAATTACATTAAAATCGTTGGAGCCGTTTCCGAGACACAGACAATGTTACCTGTCTTTACAGGTTTTATTAACTATGAATACTAATAATTATAAAGTGGAAAGGTTTAATTGTTTGTTTGTTTGTTTGTATTGAATAGGCTCCGAAACTTCTGGCAGATTGAAAAATCTTAAAATATTTTTTCATTATAAAGCTTACTTTTCAGGGAGTAACAAAGGCTATATTTTATCCTGGAATTCCCACGGAAACGGAAACTACGCAAGTTAAACCGCGAGGCTGCTTGTCCCATTTAAAGGCAATATAAGGCGGCCTTATTGCTGAGAGCGAATTCTCTTAAGCAACCAAAGTGGAAAGGATCATCACAATAATTTAAAATTTTAGTTATAAAAACATCTGAACATGGACATTACTGACAAAGTGTTTTTTATTGTTTTTTTTTTCTATTTTTACATAGAAATATCAAAAAGATTTAATTATTCTAAGCGAAGTTTGAGTGTTTGAGGCCCATACACCAGTGAAAGTGGCGCCCCCAACTGCTGTTAAACGCAGCAAGTTTTAAAGATCCATGGTTCAGTTTGTGGTATCTATTATAAGTTATTTATTAATGCCTCTGTGATATTTTAATTTTGTAAAGCTTAGGCAGTTGAAGCTTGGTATACGAAGTTGTGCTTTTTGGCCACCAAACTCTATTTTCGCATCTCCGTCTAAACTATATGAGATAAAATTATTACAGAGGTATGAAAAATAGCTTATAATATATACCACAAACTGAACGATGGATTTTTATAACTTGCTTTTTTTTAATTTTAAAAATTCTTATGGTGAACGTAAAAATATGATAAATTAGGTATCTCTGTCATATTGGCTCGGGTATGCGCCTTAACAAAATAATTTTAATACGTCAGGCTTGGCGACTTCAGGTCGATGGCCAAAATGTTAATCATGGAAATGTTTGGAATCCCTGATTATTCAATTATTTATATCAGGCAGCGATGTCTTCGCCCTAAGTAAAAGCAGGATACATAAAAGATGACTGAAACCATTTACAAATCATGTTTAGTAACCAGTTCAGTAGCCTGAACGGGACTGAGGGGAGATTGAGGGTATGTTGGGCTCCACAGAGCTACAAACAGAGTGCTAGTAGCTGGTGACATACCAATACTTCCTATATTTATCAATAGGTTCGACTGTGTTCAAGTTGTTGGCTACCAACTCAATTTCACTAATTAATGTAGATGTGGCTTGGACTCGAGGCAAGATTGTACTCTAATAGGAAAACAGACGCAGGAAGCTCATTTTGGCTTTGGATATTATGAAAGTAGAGCAGATTTTTTTGGTTCGACACTGTGGTAAGTCGACCAGGTACCTACGGGTGGTATTTTTGTGTGCGTCTGCTGGTCCTTTGGACTCGACTCTATTCAATTTAATTTTAGTTAAATTTCAGTACAAACACGGTATAGAATGTTACATAAGTACTTTTTTAAACCGGTGATTTCAGCGCCACTTTAAGAAAACACCATACAGCTTAGCCAAGAACCATCCCCGATAAACCCAACACCTGTTACGTTCTAGAGATAAATGGTATTTTAACAAAATACAGATATGACAGCAACTCCTGGTGAGTTAGGACCATAACAACTAGCTAAAAATCATTGCCACTAAATTTGGAACCCGAAACTGATAACCATATCTTAATAGGTCGAGTTCTAGTCTCTAGCAAAGGCGAACGTAGAGATGGACGAATTTTATCCAAATTTATATAAATTTGTTAAAATTATCAAAGATGTCCTCCATTTTAACCGTAGGGGCGACAACTCGAAAGGGCATCACGCCCACAGTAATCATTGATTAGTAGAAATTAAACAAAAACCTACATACGGGTTGTTGTTTAATCTTTTGCTATGTTATAAGTATGTAAGTATTTTATTATAAGTATGTAAGTATTTTATATTTATTATCTCGGTTCTTCGAAGAGTTGAATTAAATTATAGACTGTTTTAAATTGAAAGAATTTCTTTAAAATTTTATGATGTAAAACTACTACTCAACATGTCTGTATTATTTGTTGAGTTCACATAACTTATGTTTCAAGCCAGATCATATTTAATTAATTATTTTGTGTTATTCTATTATTGCTTGTGATATATATATTATGTTTTGTGTACGTAATAAACTAAATAAAATAAAATAAGTTGGTTTGGAGATAATCGGGAACATTGATGTGCCAATTGCACACACAAACAAACAATATAACACCCTAAAATGCATAATAGGTATACCGTCTCCGTTCCGTCGCGAGTAAAAATGACGGAGCCCTGCGTCCAACCGGGAGCCGGGGAAGGGCCGCTGGTTTGCTATAAAAGCGCTCAGGTGGTGGTTCCGATTCTTAAACGCTCTCCGATCGTCGAAGTGAAAAGAAACAACTACTAGAAGACTAACTGTGAGTAGTTTTTAACCTATTCAAAAAACAAGGAGGTTCTCAATTTGCGCATACACGAGTGAAAGTGGCTCCCCCGCCGATTTTTTTTAAAAATCCATCGTTTAGTTTGTGGTATCTAATAAAAGTTATTTATAAAAAATATCTATCTATGTAGTGTATTGTAGTAAGTATATCAGTTATCTTTATCTAGTACCCATAACACAAGCTCTGCTTAGCTTGGGGCTAGATAATGCTGTGTGAATTGTCCAGAATTATTTATTTATTTATTATTATTATTTATTAACGCCTTTGTAATAGTTTCATTTTGTAAATGTACATAGTAGTAATACCTCTGTAATAGTTTTATCTTATAAAGTTTAGGAAGAGATGCGGAAATAGAGTTTGGTGTCCAAAAAGCGCAACTTCGTATCTCTGCCTAAGCTTTACAAAATGAAACTATTACAAAGGCATTAATAGATAATAATAATAATAAATAATTCTGGACAATTCACACCGCATTATCTAGCCCCAAGCTAAGCAGAGCTTGTTTGTTACCTTTTTGTTTTGTTACCTCAAGGACTTTTGACTGGGTGGTGATCGGACCACCCAGTCCAAAGTCCTGAGGTAACAAATATTAAGGCGCATACCCGAGCAAATATGACAGCGCCACCTATTTTATCATGATTATTTTGTTATTTGAAAGCTGGTGCGGTCCCATTTTAATTTGGTCAAATTCTGACACTAGGATCCATGAAATAACTATATAATTGAAATCGGTTTATAGTTTTGTAAAACAAAATCAATTATATGGTTATTACTCCTCGATATGGTCTATATCGCGGCTAGCGAAAACTTTGATCGTTGTTATTACACCATGTTCTAGAGAAAATGTGGTGTTAATTAATTAGATATAAACTAAAACTAGTATTTACAATTAAAACTATTGAGCTAACTGCACATTGTTGCCAAGAATCTACAAGTAGCTCAACTGCATATCAATTTTTTTATGCGAGAAACTAAATTAAAATTTTAATTTTAATATAATTTTAATTCCATTCGGAAGCGTGCTCTGCTGTATTAACAGCTCTCGGGTCGTTCAACCAGAAGCTCAGATAATTTTTTGATAATTTTCGTCTAAACCTGCATATAGAGATCCTAAGCCAAAGTTTCATTTTGTAAAGCTTAGGTAGAGATACGAAGGTGCGCTTTTTGACCACCAAATTCTTTTTTTTTGCATCTCGTCCTAAACTATACAGGGTGGGGCAAATTTTTGGCCCCTTAAGGGTAGCTACCGTTTCTTTTGTAGTGAGAAGGTTCTGTTCTTAGGCACTTTCTGTTTTATTTTGAAGAAAAATATGTTGTCATTATTAGTTTTTGAAAAAAAATATGGTTCACCCAAAACATTACATTTGTCAAAAAAAAAAAATGTTGGTCCTTATTGACTCTATTTCCAACCAGGAACACACCTGAGTACGTTTTCGATATGGATAAATTGAGCTTTTATTCAGTAGGTGGTTTAAAACAGTGTGCAGTTAGCTCAATTAATATGAAATATTATTGAAAAAGCCTTTGACTCTGTCGAAACCTGCTGCTCTTCTTAAGGGCACTTCTGGAATCCTTACAGCGATGCCAAGTAGACTGTCGTTATATCGAAGTGCTGAGATGTCTCTATGGTGCCGCCACCATGAGTGTCTTTTGACTGAATACAAGGAAAGTAAAAATAAAAGTATGATGAGCTAATGAAAAATTTAGTAAATTTTATTTTACATAAATCAACAACTAAGGTGAGATTTACCAGGTACCTCGTAAGAAGAGAAACCTTTGTATGTTTTTGGTTAAATCCATCATTTTGCTTTTTGAGAAACGATGTAAGTGTCTCAAAATCCTTTAAATGTACATTGTGTGTTGTCTTTAACATAGAATACACGCTCTATAATGTTGAAGGTTTGTAAGTCTTTAAGAATTCGTTAAAATATATTAACAAAACGTTTTCCTCTAACGGTTTCACTATTTTCTTAGCACGTCATTTCATAAAATCGTTGTACGATTTTAGGTCCCTTTATTTTGATTTATGTGGTAAAAGGTTTTCCACTACTACTTTAGCCTCTTCTTTTATAAAATCAGGCGTTTGATATAGACATAGATTTTGTCTATATCAATGTCTGAACTTATTGTAATAATCACAAAATTGAACAACTCGAAAAATCATACGAAGATAGGATTGATGTATTTCCGCATAGATTATTAGATTATTATTCTTAGGCATAGAAAAACCTCTTTAGAGATAGCAGAATATAGCCATGGTAGCTCTCGCTATTCTACCATGAGACATGCTAGAATACCGCGAACTATTCTAGCATGGTTGAATAGACATGCTAGTATACCGAGAACTATTCTACCATTATTTTTTATCATTTAAAAAATGGTAAATATTTTAACGAAATAGTTGAAAGTAAATTGTAATATGGTATTTTACCTCTAATTTATTTCAAGTTTACATTACGCTGTAATTGAATGGCCGTATGAATTGCGTCAAACCAGACGCAAAAGACATCTCACAAGAAGTTGAAGTTGAGTGGCTGTATAGAAAGGTAGAATGCATGGTTCAAGAGAAAGGTGAGGTGACAGCTGTCATTTGTTTTGTACTTGTCTTTTTTGTAATGTATAACTTTCATCCCGCTGTGCAGGCAATTTTCGACCTACTTTCAGAGTATCCATCCATCCATCATCAGCCTATATTAGTCCACTGCTGGACATAGGCCTCCCCATTCATCCTTTCAGAGTATGAGTAATGAAAAAACAATTTTGAGAATGAGGCCAAGAGGAGGATCCAGCTAGGCTGGGCAGCGTTTAAGTAACTACGTCGAGTCTTCTCGTCATCCATACCGCAATGCTTGAAAAGGAGCTACGGAGCTGAGACGTGGACACTCACGATAGGGCTGGTCCACCAGTTTAAAGTCGCTCAGTGAGCTATGGAAAGAGCTATGCTCGGAGTCTCTTTGAAGGATAGGATTCGTAACGAATACATCCGACAGAGAACCAAAGCTATCGACATAGCCCAAAGAATTAGCAAACTGAAGTGGCAGTGGGCCGGCCATATCTCGCGAAGGACCGATAACCGCTGGGATAAACGAGTTCTTGAGTGGAGACCGCGACTCGGTAAACGTGGTGTAGGATGCCCTCCAGCCGGGTGGGATGACGATCTGCGAAAGACTGCAGGCAGATTCTGGATGCGTCAAGCTGAAGACAGGGCGCTATGGCGCTCATTAGGAGGGGCCTATGTCCAGCATTGGACTAATATAGGCTGATGATGATGATGATGATGATTATTGAAAAAGAAAATCACAATCAAATAATAGAAATAAATTAAAACTACTATTTACAATTGAAACAGTTCCGCTAACTGCAAACTGTGACAAACAATTTACATGTAGGTAGTTCAACTGACCCATCATAACAATACCAGTAGGAAGCGTAAACAATCTCAGTAGGATCCATAATCACTAGTCGGCAGCGTAACTGTAAACAAAAGCTATTAAACTGGATAACGGACAAGAAAATCATATGAATCTGGCAATTCATACACATCAGGTACATTTTCATAGTGCGCCAATTTGGCTCCACCCCCTAGAACATTTTTTCATTAAATTTAGAAAATGATCTAATAAGTTGGTAGCGAATAGTATTGTAGTAGGTGCTGGCTTAGAATTTACACTTCCCCATCTCTTCCCGTGGGTGTCGTAAGCAGAGACGGGATATCCACCGGGGGGCAGGCAGTAGCGCCCCCTGCAATACAATTCTACCAATGAATTGCGATCCACAACCCGCATGCACAGCGTGAGGATTATGGGCAATACTGCCAATAAGGCGGTTATCAGGTGGAGGCCTGCGTCCAGCAGTGGACCGGTACAGGTTGTTGAAGGTGAGGTTGACGTTGAATAGTATTGTTTTATAAACTAAACGAAACAAAATGTAATAACTGAACGGGTGACAGAATAACAATCAATAACAAATCGCATTTTGGGGGCGTCGACCGATTCGTGAATAAACTACCATTTTATTGATGATACATCTCTTATCACCGACTTCAAGAGGAGGTTCTATTTTATTCTTAACCTACATAAACGACCTACCCCTAGCTACCAAAATAAATATCCTATGGCCCTCTTCGCTGATGACAGCACTGCCATAGTTAAATGTGCATCCGTTGATACGTATGAATCCGAAGTAAATAACACTTTACGTAATATAATACACTGGCTTGACAAAAATAGTTTAAAATGTAAACCTAACTAAGACAAATTTTATGCATTTTTCTCAACGTATGCCCATACCTCAAATAAAAATGATCTACAAAAATCAAACAATAGAGAACACGACAAATACAAAATTTCTAGGTCTTGTAATTGACAGACAACTAAACTGGAACATCCAAGCTGAAGATCTATGCAAAGCGCTTAGTTAATCTGCATAATATGCTGTTCAAACTCCGAAAAGTAGTTGGCCTAGATGCGCTGAAAACCATCTATCACAGCTATGTCTCTTCTAGATTACGCTACGGCGGCATTGTGTATTTTGGAAACCGTTCTGAACGAGAGACACTATTTAAGGCGCAGAAAAGATGCATAAGAGTAATGTATGGCCTGAAGACCACCGATAGTTGTAGACCTTATTTTTTATCATTAAATGTATTAACTTTTGCGGCACTGTACATACTCGTATATGAAATGGCTGTTTTTGTTAAAAATCAATAATAGTCTGTTTGAAAAGCCAATTCACACACGTCCCACTAGTGGTAAAATCGCATTACTTCGAAAAAGTTTTTGGGGCATGGCACCAAAAAATTATAACAAACTTCCCAACAACATAAAGTTGCTACCATTGACATTTACTGACATCAAAATGGTTTTATAATATACATTACTTTTTATTAGATAAGAACGTAATATATTGATTCATGTGTTATTAAAATATTAATTAATGTATTATTATCTGACCAGTAATCTTAAAACTAATGTTAGTATGTAGATATTTGCAATTTGTAATTTTTAACTTCTCTTATTTTTAACTATTCTCTTATTTTATTTTTAACTTCTCTTCTTTAAGTCTGTAACTAGACTAAAAATATGAATATTTGCATGCTTACATGGTGCTTATATATTACTTCTTCTCTTCCAACTATGTGACCCATGTTTACAAATAAAGATTTTGTGTTTGTATTTGTATTTGTAAAAAAGTTTTTTCCTCGTAAGATTAGTATTTATCCCGTCAAGCTTAGAAAACAACAAAATACTTTAGAAAAATCACGACTAGTTACAACAATTTTGGTCTCAAAATGTGTTTTTATTTTTAAAGATAAGATTGAAAAAGGTTCAAAAGTATGAAATAGCTCAGCCACTTATAAGAGTTAACATTTCAGAATACCGAAGAACAATCGTAGACAGACTGTCTGGTATAACCCAACATTGTAATGACAGCAGCGAAACCAAATGGGAACTACTTAAGGCCCATACAGCAGCGAAAGTGGCGCCCCCAACTATTTTATCTTATTATTACGTCAAACGCAGGTATTTTTAAAAATCCTACGTTCAGTTTGTGGTATCTATTGTAAGCTATTTATTAATATCTCTGTAATAGTTTCATTTTGTAAAGCTTAGGAAGAGATACGAAGTTGCGCTTTTTGGCCACCAAACTCTATTTTCGCATCTCCTCCTAAACTATATGAGATAAAATTATGAAAGAGGTATTAAAAAATAGCTTATAATAGATACCACAAACTGAACGTAGGATTTTTAAAAATTCCTATGATAAACGTAAAAATATGATAAAATAGGTATCGCTGTCAGATTGGCTCGGGTATGCGCCTTAAAAGTACTTTAGTACAGACTGCATCCGATAATTTGCTACCGCATACGGTTATGACGTACTAGCTGCGGCCCTGCGGCTTCGCACGCGTTATTTCTATGGAAACGTTAAAGGGCTATTTTCATCCCACGGGAACTGATTTATGGGATTAAAAGTAGTGATTCCAGGATAAGAATTACCTGAATGCTAAATTTCAGTCAGATCCGTCCAGTAGTTTTGGCGTGAAAAAGTAACAAACATCCATCCATCCATCCATCCATACATCCATACAAACTCTCGCATTTATAATATTATGCGTGATTTCATTACTCCAGTCACAGCAAAAGCAATACTTGAAAGACGCGAGCTAAAAGAGAGTGGAATTAGTTTAAATGACGATCTCGATCGCTAGGTACTCACAACTAAGCAAAGGGATTGCCGGGAAGATAAGAAAAGCTACATTGACAACATCAGCGCTGAACTAGAAAGTCACTCATTACATAACCAAACCAAGGATCTGTATCGCAAGATTTAACAGTTGACACACACCAACAACACGAAGTCATACTTGGTAGAGGATGAGCACGGTGAAATACTTACGGAACTTAAGCTTGTGTTAGAACGCTGGAAGGCGTACTACTCGGAACTCTATGACTCCGGAATGGACGGCAGTCCAGAAAATGTTCTCAACTTGAGTG
This sequence comes from Eupithecia tripunctaria, assembly GCA_955876795.1. NCBI lineage: Eukaryota > Metazoa > Arthropoda > Insecta > Lepidoptera > Geometridae > Eupithecia > Eupithecia tripunctaria. The sequence goes on from OY041599.1 coordinate 25,922,028, forward strand.
AGGTGGAGCACGAACCGGATATATTGATAGCGGAAGTCGAGCTTGCCGTGAGGGCACTGAAAATGGGGAAGTCACCTGGTCGCGATGAAATACCAGCTGAACTAATTAAAGTTCTTCCACCAGATGGCATATCTACGTTCACTACTTAGCTATGTAACGCAGTATGGAAAACAGAATGTTGGCCCCGTGACTGGACAGAATCGGTGTTTATACCCCTATATAAAATAGATCCACAAGTAAATGTGCCAATTATCGAATATAGCATACATAGCCCTTATCTCTCACGCGAGTAAAGTCCTTCTGCAATTATCAATCAACGACTTAAGAACTTCCTCAACCACCAAATCCCGGAAGAACAAGCAGGGTTTGTTAAAGGAAAAGGAACCCGGGAACAGATCCTTAACATAAGGCAAATAATTATTATTGAGAAAAGCAGGGAATCTAACACCCCAGTTGTTTTGTATTTTAATGACTACGCAAAGTCGTTTGATTGCGTTCGATGGAAGAAGCTCTGGGAGGTCCTTAGTAAAATGGGGGTACCAAAACACCTGGTTGAGCTTGTTAGCAACCAATACACTAACAACCGCTCCTTTGTTCGTATTGACACCGACTGTTCTAATATATTTAAAACTAAACAGGGTGCACGACAGTACTGTATACTTTCACCACTGCTTTTCAACATATTTGGAGAGTTTTGGAGAGTTTATCATCCGAAAAGCACTAGAGCATTGGAATGGTGGATTTGCTGTTGGTGTCAAAAAATTATCCAATCTTAATTCACTACGCTGACGATACCACTTTAGTCGCTACATCAATTAAGGAAATGGAACTGCTATTGCAGAAACTAGATATCGAGAGTGAGGCCATCGGACTAACTATCAATACAAGTAAAACAAAACTGATGGTAGTCGACTGAACTGGACTCCTCTTAGGCCCAAATAGCTGCCGCGGCATCGAAGTGGTAGACAACTTCATTTACCTCGGCTAAGAGCCATTTGCAATGATGGCAGCTGCATGCCAGAGATCAAGCGGCGGCGCATGGCTATGGGAAGTGCAATGAATCGGTTGAATGGCTTCTGGAAGAACCTATAGAAGAAATATCTCGTGCAAGACAAAGATGCGCTTAGTTCGTGCTCTAATCTTCCCTATATTCTTATACCGAGAGACGTGGTGCTCGAGGCTAGTGTAACGGATTTCTTGGACGGCGAAACGCACCAACGCATCGATCCTTAAAACGTATCGTTCGTCAGGCTATCCACGATTTGTCACCGCCGTATACGCTCCTACTTCGGTCATATTGCAAGGCGCGGCGACGAGAACCTCGAAAAGCTGGTCATTGTATGCAACGTGGAGGGCAAGCGATCTCGCGTAGATTGATCCAACTAGATGGACCGATCAGCTCAAAAGGGGTCGCAAGTTTTACAACGACGTGGTAAAAATGGCCACAAACAGAATTCACTGGAGACAAATCCAACAGTCCACTCCAGCACAATAGAGACATCCTATATTGATCACGATCTTCAGTCATAAAGTACCGACCATGACAGAGAGAGAGAAAACAAACCCCATTATTTTGATACATATCGACATTAATTTGGTTATTCATACCTGTTGACACTTTTTATTTCACTTAATATTTCGTGGTGATTGATCTATTAATTAGATGATACAAGTTGATGTCAAAAAAGTTATTATTAATTTATTCCTCTTTCTTTTATTTTCGATTTGCAAAAATATAATTGCTTGTGCTTTTGTTTATTGCAGGTAATTGCTTATGGATAAACCAGGTTCACCTTTATTGCCTGGTGGCAAACCTACCAGCATCAATCAGGGACAACATGGCCTCGTGGATGCTCCAAGGGCAGATTTCCGACGAAACTTCATTAGGGAGATGCGACGTTACCGGAACCTCACCCTGCAGCCACAACGATCGGGCAGTCGCCCGCCTCGTAGCCAGTCTCGAGCGAGGGTGCTGCGCAGCCCTCGCCAACGGCGGTCGCGGAGTCTTTCGCGCCCTCGGCAAACGTGCCGTGGGTCACGCAGCCGGTCATCGATTTGGCTCAGTCCAAGCGAGCGCTGTAACCAGGTGAAGCAAAGTGGGTTCAGAAACCAGGGGAAGCTGTGCAGTCACTGGTGGAATGGATTGTCAACTACGCGCTGCAGCCAAGGGTTATCGAATGGGCGCCGAAGCCAGGGCTCACGGTGCAGACACTGTAACGAGGGGTCGTCGAGAGAGAGGTCGCCGAGCGGAGATCGTATCCAGGGGTCAACCCCAAGGTCCCAAGCGGGAGTCGTCAGCAGTCCAGCACCCACCGGTTGCCTCAGCCAAGGGTCGCTGAGAGTGTGCCGCAGCCAGAGGTCGACGTGTGGGCATCATTCCCAGGGGTCGCCGAGCGGGCGCCATATCCAGGAGTTGCTGGGTGGAGGCTGCAGTGAGGAATCACCGAGTGAGCTCTACAACCAAGGGACGCCAAGCGGAAGCCACAACACAACCCAAAGGCCTAAAGTGAGAGTTGACAGCATGCCAGTAGTCGGAGTGGACATCACTGTAGCCAACAAAACCCCGAGGCCCCAAGCAGGAGTCAGCAGCAGTCCAGCAGTCGGAGTGGACGTCACCGTACCCAACAAAATCCCGAGGCCCCAAGCAGGAATCGACAGCAGTCCAGCAATCGGAGTGGACGTCGCCGTAGCCAACACAGCCCCAAGGCCCCAAACGGGATTCAACAGCAGTCCAGCAGTCGGAGTGTACGTCACCGTAGCCAACACGGCCCCAAGGCCCCAAACTGGATTCGACAGCAGTCCAGCAGTCGGAGTGTACGTCACCGTAGCCAACACAGACCTGAGGCCCCAAACGGAATTCAACAGCAGTCCAGCAGTCGGAGTGTACGTCACCGTAGCCAACACGGCCCCAAGGCCCCAAACGGTATTCAACAGCAGTCCAGCAGTCGGAGTGTACGTCACCGTAGCCAACACGGCCCCAAGGCCCCAAACGGTATTCAACAGCAGTCCAGCAGTCGGAGTGGACGTCACCGTAGCCAACACGGCCCCGAGGCCCCAAACGGTATTCAACAGCAGTCCAACAGTCGGAGTGGACGTCACCGTAGCCAACACGGCCCCAAGGCCCCAAACGGGATTCGACAGCAGTCCAGCAGTCGGAGTGGACGTCACCGTAGCCAACTTTCGTGGAACCAGCGCTCCTCGCATCAGCGCACCGACGACACAGAGCACCACAGGCGCTTCTTTTTGTAATTTTTTTTATTAGCTTGAGGGAAATGCGCACGCATATCTTACTGCCACGGGGCCGGGGGTCAATACAATACAAAGCGTGCATTAAGGATGTGTTAATCGTACTAGCGGGATGATGTTGGTTCTCGCGGCTCGCGTATGACATTTTATTTTGTTTGGTTTTTATTTAGGAAACATTATACTCGTAAGTCGTAACATAGGATACAATTGACACTTAAAATTAATGGGTACATAAACTTCATGTCAACTGCAATTGACTCTAGCGTTAAAAGAACTATTTCTAATAAATTGAATTGCTTAAATTACGAGTTAATAATTCGAAATTTGGTATTATATTTATAATACTTATACTTATATTTATACATATATATATACTTATACATTATATTTAGTAAATTTTTGCCTCAGGTCGATTTTTAGTTTAAAAATTTTGGGTATTAATATTTCCAATTAAAATTTCAGGCAAATCGGAATGGACAGTAGTGGTCTCCTCTGTGACTATTATAAATAACATACAGCTAAATCTAATAATAATCATAATAATAATAATCATTTATTGCCCAACTAAATGTACTAATCTAATCTAAATCTAAATCTAATGTTGCTGCTATTCTATATAGAAATATCCCTGAGTAACATAGGTTGTATATTTAGTACTAGAATAAAATAGGGTTTGCTTAGGTGGTGGTACCGACTTTTATTCGTTATCCGATCGCCGAAGTGAAAAGAAACAACTGCTAGAAGACCAACTGTGAGCCTTCTACGAGTAGTAGATGCTTCTCCTTCGAGTAAGAGACAATGTAATACTAAATGTAAATTACCTGAATTGTTAAATAAATCTGATGTTTGTGTGAAAATGGTGGTTTTCTTTACACTTTGGAGGTCGGTTAAATAGTGCAGTGCCTTTCATGCATAGCATAGATTTTTACATATTTTTTTAAAGCTTTTTCTATAAAGAATAAGAAGTGTGTTTTTCTGTACTCCTCTAAGGACTCGATCACAGCGCGCGCCTGCCACCCCATTGTATGACGCCAAACCATCATACAATACAGAATGAATAGTTTGGATACCTTACCTATGTATTTAATTCTTGCTTCCGTAGTTGGTCCTATTAGAAACATAAATCCCCTAAATCAAAAACTGTGGCTACGAAATAGTCTGTAGATAGAAAATTCTTAGGCCTTGTTTACGGAGACGCGGCCATCAAAAATGAATTTTTGTGAAAAAACACACCTCTAAAACACAAAATACACTGATTCCAAGTAAGTGCGCTATCTCTTTCACTTGGCAACAAAACAGCGTGGTCTAACACAGAGAGGTCATATCTAACGATTTAAATCTTTGATCAGTAATCCCACTGTGTCCATTACTGCTTTAGAGGAAGCAGGAGAGTTTCACTTTACGGTTCCTAAAGAGAAGCAAGCAGCAATGGATAGGCAAGCAATTAACGGTGGCGAGGGCGCGAGGGGCCGCTGGCTCCGAGGCGGTGGCCTAGCCTAGGATATGGAGCGCCACAGTCCAACCTCGAAGCCCGGCGCAGACGCACGCGCTGCCATCACAAACACGTGAGTAGGCATACAACTGTGGCCAGCATATAAACATAACTAGTAACGATTGTCCAACCGGAAATCTTAATTGATAAATCGATTTGGGCCTTTGCCTTTGCACACTTTAGTTAGACGTTCAAATCGTAGATCGACTAGCACGCAGCGCGCCCGGATTCTTGCAACAGATCGACGAAACCTGTTTTAATTTAACGTCACGATATCTTTAAAGTAATTTAAGTGCCAGTTTTTTGAGTGTGGGAGGTGATTCGTTACTTGTAGGTATAGGAGCTATTATGTGTCTGATGTGATTATTTGTTATAGAAGTAGCATGTCTAAGAAGAGCCTGGACGCGTCCTCGGGGGGCTCCGCGCCGGTTACGGAGACCACTCCTCTGATCAACGAAAAAAATGTAAGAAGCCTTTTTATTTTAACCCAAGTTGGCTGCAAAGCCGACTCTAAATCTAAACGGAATCCTTAGTAGTTCCAATACTGGCCCTGGGAATTATTCCAGTTCATTTGTCAAAGTAGAAACTGCTAGAAAATAATATATTTTTGCTGTATGTTCTGAAAAGACACAGAGTAGTCTAATCTAAATTTCAAAAATAAACCTCTGAGGATGTGCTAAGGGTGGTAAAGTTTCTTAAAAAAAATATTATTCCTTGGTTCGATTCACACAAAAATCAGTATAAATCCTACCTACTAATATTATAAACGCGAAAGTTTGTATGGATGTTTGTTACCCTTTCACGAGAAAACTACTGAACGGATCGGACTGAAATTGAATACAGATAGCTCTTGTTCATAACACATAGGTACTTTTATCCCATAGATCAGTTTCCTTGGGATAGAAATAACCTTAAAACGTTTCCATAAAACAACGCGTGTCATTTGTCTATTTTTTGATAAGATTAGTGATGCCCGTATTAGAATATTATACGGAACTCTTGGTGCGCGATTCTGACTTGCACTTGACGTTTTATTTATTCATGTTTGAAATAGTCCTTTGGATTAGATATTTATAACAGTAGTTTGTTTAAAAAACTGTAAACCAACTTCAATTTTTAAAGATTTTCATGGTTCCTATAATCAAACCTGAACCAAATTAAATTGGGACCAGACGGGAGCACCAGCTTTCATATAAAAAGCACCATGAAAATCGGACCACCCAATCAAAAGTTCTGAGGTAACAAACATAAAAAAACAGTCGAATTGAGGACCTCTTCCTTATTTGGTCTGTTAAAAATACAGATTTACTGCCCACAAAAATAAGAATAATAGTATAAAACCATTATAACTTACCTATAGGTACATACATTATGTCTATTTAATAAAACATTTGCAGTCAGCAACGTGTTCTCCGAGTATACCTATGAATGGATTGTAAGCTTGGAGACTAACTGTACCTATAGAAATCAATAGAATCACATCATAGATTTTATCACTTTCGAAATAATTACTACTATAAATCCTACTACGTAATTTAAATACAAATTAGACTAAAATAATATTACGATCGAATAATAAAAATATATTAGAACTAGTATTAGCAAATAAAACTATCGAGATAACTGCAGGCTGTTGCAAACAAGGGTCAACTGATCCATATCAATACCAGTCGGAAGTACGCTTCCGACTTCCGCTATTTTGAGTACGCTCAAGACGCGCTGGCTGCGTCGTCGTCCCGCTGTACGGCAATGCTGATGCGCTGCGCCAGATACTCACCAGCTCTCGGGACACGTGTCGCTTCGACCAGACCTAGAATAGTTTTATTATTTTAATTTTAATTTTAAAATTGAAATTTTATAATTTTAGACATAACTGCTATGCTAAGCTATATATAAAGCATATAGGTAGTAAGCCATTTTCCACTATAGGTAGTAAGTTTTTGCTAAAATAAAAATTGAATCGATTGTATTTTTGGAGTCCATTGCATGACAATTAATTCGTAGATTGTTTGAGCGTGCGCTAAAGCAAATGGTTTACCATGTGCGCAAAACTTTTATTAGCCTTTTTGTAGAGCCTAGAAATAAAATATGTAAATTAGTTTTTTTTCGCCAATAGATTATAAGGTATTTACCGATATAAGAAGGTACTTTATTTATTGCATATAAATCGATTCTGTCATCACCATTAGGTAACTACTAATTAAGTACCTACCTACTTAAGTAATTAAATAAAATTTCCTACGCTTAAAAAATAAACTCAAATCAAATCAAATCAAATCAAATCATTTATTTGCTGAATACATTATTACAGGTATATGTCAGATTTTATAACTAGAGTAATGTCAAATGTATTCAACCCGCAAGCAGGTGTGCAAATATTAAAGTAAAAATGTAATCAGATATTCAATAATAATCAATAATAATAAATAACGGTAATTAATACATTCTAAAATAAAATAAATAGTCAACAATCTGGTAATTAAAGTTTACAATAATAGTCAAAATATAATAAATTATTCTACTTAAAATTAATAAATTCATTTATACTATAAAAACATTTGTCAAGCAGCCACTGATTTAACTTTTGTTTGAATAAGTTACCATTGAGGTCTTTAATGTGTTCTGGTAACTTATTGTAGATGACAATGCACATATTAAAAACATTTTTTTCATAGATCCGCTTGTAACATTGTGGGTTGTATAGCAGATTACTAAATTTTGCTCTTTTTTGTCGAGTGATAATATCCCTGCGCCTGGTAAAGTGTTGTGGGTAAGATTTTACAAACATGCATATGTCTCTAATGTACATGCAAGGTAGAGGCATAATATTGCAAATCTTAAACAGAGGCTTGCAAGAGTCACGGAACCAGGCCTTATTAATAGCTCTGAGGCATCTCTTCTGTACTCTGAAAACTCTTTCAGCATCGACAGAGTTTCCCCAGAGCAACAAACCATAGCTCAGGGTCGATGACACATGCCCGTGGTATGCTGCTAGAGCTGCATCAAATGATATTGTCTGGCGGATTTTCTTTAAAGCAAAGATAAAGCGACTAATTTTTTTGCAAACGTTACTAATATGAACTTTCCAATTTAAATGTCTATCTAATGTGATACCTAAGAATTTAAATGTCATTACTTCGTCTACTTTTTCATTATTATAAGAAATGTCAAGTGTTAGTATTGTAAGAGTCAAATTGCATAATTTTAGTTTTGGTAATATTTATAGCCAAGTTATTATTATTGGTCCAAGTAACAATATCAGAAAGTACAGTATTTAATGTCGTTTGAGCGTGTTGTCTGTCAGTTTTAATTAAAATTGTGGTATCATCTGCAAAGAGTATACATTTATGTGTCACAAATTCCGGAAGATCGTTGATATAAATCAAAAATAGAATGGGGCCTAAAATGCTACCCTGCGGGACGCCTCGGTTTTTCAGGATATTACGTGATCTAAATTTTTGTTTAGTTATATTTTTAGTGTCGCTGTTGTCTTTAAACTTGGAATTGGTCATAACCTTAGTTATTTCGGTACATTGTTCCCTATCGTGCAAGTAGCTAGCCAGCCAGTCCAGAGCTTTACCACGAATTCCGTAATGATCCAATTTGTTTAGCAGTCTGTCAAGATGAACAAAGTCAAATGCCTTGCTTAAGTCCATGAATAGAGTCAAAATAGGGCCTCTACCACTGTTTAAGTTTTCCGTGATAAACCTCACTAAGTTAAAGCAAGCAAGGGATGTAGAACTTCCTTTACGAAAACCAAATTGATCACTATGAAGGATCGTATGCTTGTCCAAGAATCTGCTAAGCCTCTTCAACATGGCTTTTTCAAATATTTTTGACATGATTGGGACTAATGTTATAGGTCTGTAATTGTTGGGATCCGATCTGTCACCCTTCTTAAAAAGGGGCTTAACAATTGACTTTTTTAACTGTTTTGGAAAAACACCCTCCTGAAAGGACAAGTTAATAATGTGCGACAGTGGGAAACAGATCCACTTTGCACAGGCCTTCAGGCTACTGGTGGTGATGTCATCCCAGCCACTGGTCTTACTATTATTAAGGGACATAATTATTTTAAAAACTTCTTCCGGGTCAGATGGAAGTAAAAAGATTGAATTTAACTGTTTATTATTATTGCTCAGTGTATTAATATTAATATTACATGAAGAATTGTTTAAAGATAAATGTGTAAAATTGTTATTAAATATATTGCAGATGTCAAATGGATTGTTGTATGTCATATTATTGAACTTAATTGAATCGATGTCATTTTTATATAAATTATTTGTCAAGGATGAAGAAATGGCGTTCCAAGTAGCTTTACACTTGTTTTTACTATTTTGAATTCTTCTAAGGTTACTATATCTCTGTGATTTATTAATGCATTTTTTAAGAATAAGTTTATAGATTTTGTATTTCGATTTATTTTTCTGTTTATCATTTTTATTGTAAATGTATTTCATATAGTATGAACGCTTAGTTTTTAAAGATTTTTTAATACCCGTTGTAATCCAATTTCCCTTTCTCGGTTTATTTGATACTTTAACTTTTATTAAGGGAAAGCATAGATTGTAAAATAATGTAATTAAATCATAGAAAGCAGTAAAAGAATCTAGCATTGTATGCGAGTTATATACCTCCGAGAATGATAATGATGATACACAGTTGCAAAATTTTCTCACATTGTCAATATTATAGTCTCGGACATACTCAAACCAACATAACAGAGTTCTCTGTTTATTTACTTTAAAATGTATCAGTTGAGCCGTTTCGTGGTCCGATAACCCGGAGGGATATATCTCGGACTTGGCTTTTTTGATATTACTGGCTATTTGATCCAGACATGAGTTTAATCTGGTAGGAGACTTAATGTGGGCCTGAAAATCGTAACTAGAAAGTATATTTAATAAATCGGTAGAGTTAACCGATTCTTTTAAAATATCTATATTCCAATCCCCGCATATTACCACTTTCTTTTTCTTAAAAGTATCTGTGATATAATTTAAGAAGTTATCTAATCTAAGTAAAAAAGTACCCAATTGGGACTTTTTGCTGTCGGGAATTCTATAAATACAAAAAACAACAATACCTAGCCCTGTAAGATCTACGCCACAACACTCAAAATTGAACTTAACGACAAATTTTGATGGGATATTCACTGGTTTATAATTAATATCCCTTTTTACCAAAATGCATGACCCACCCCTGGATTTATCATCTCGACAATAAAAAGACGCTAGTTTATAATTTTTTAAAATAACATTTGCCTCATTATCTTTTTTTATGAAAGTTTCAGAAAAGCATAATATATCTATTTCTCTATTACTAGATTCTAACTCAGATAAGAATATTTCTAAAATATTTAGTTTATTACAGAGACCCGCTATGTTCTGGTGTAAAATCCTGAAATTACTTGAACCTGTTTTGTTTGTGCCTGAACTATATTTAATACATTGGACATTCTGTTTAGGCACGAAAAAACATTTCTTTTTCCTCTTTATTCGTAACAAAGACTTGATCTGCGATGTTATTATTTACATTTACAATTTCGTTATAAAACTCATAGTTTAGTTTAAATAATATAGATTCTAATCTAGCAGCATATTTGTTTTTAATCCAATAATCTTTTGTATATATAAATTTGCAATTTTCATATTTATTTGCCAAAATTCTTAATTCATTATTAATTTTATTTATATTAAGAGTTTTGTTTTCGTAAAGATTTAGTAGAAATAATTTACAGGTAATTTTATTGGCTATAAAATTGTATAAATTCATGATTAAATGGAAAGGGTTGTTGTCATGTTTACCTACGGAAAGGATAATCACATCATCCATTTTTATATTCGGTACTATGCCTTCTAGGTAGCTTAATATTTCATATGCCGGCGCGTGTGGTTTTACTATTCCATGAATTGTAAATTCTGCATTCCATCTTGAACATCTCGAACTGTTTAAGTGCGCTGAGAGGCCACGCACAGACTCGTCGCCGATAACATACATGTTTCTAGGCTTAGTTCTTCTATATTCTAGATTCCTGGTTAGGGTGGTTTGGGTATTTGTACAGTTGATCTGAGAGGCACATTCCTGGGAATCTATATAGTTTTGGCAACTTACGGTAAGACACTTTTAAATTTTTATTTTCGGCATTATACAGGACTTCACATACATCAGCTATAACGTAAAACTGTACATTATAGCATATTACATCTTTTTCAGAGAAATGATCGTTCCATAGAAATCGTGAAAAGACCAAACACGCACTACTACTAGCTCTAATGTATATTTTTAAGTGTATTAAATAAAAAGGAATAAAATGTACATCAATATACATTATACCTGCCGTGTGTGAAGACATAAGTTGCAAAAGGTAGGGTCATCGTCATCGCGGAAGGGGGACGGGATCATCGACCTACAATTGATCAATGCCTCGACATGGCGTTGGCATAGAATCTTCCTAAGATGATACCAAAACCACAATCACCCACAGTCATGTCATGTAGGTCATTGATGTGGGATAATCACTGCGGGACGAACAGGATATCACATGACAAAAAATTGAAGTGCATTCTAGTCGATATTAATTACTATTTATCAAGCTGTATATGTAGATAGTAAAAAAAATACTTGTCTAAGTGCTTTTTTTTAGTCTAAAGAAATAAACGATTTGACTCTGACTCTGACTCTGATCGTATTACAGCCACTTTTCACTATTGTTCGTTGCACATTTTTCACAAGATTATTTTCAAGCAGTGGATGTTGGACCACTTAGGCGTTTCAATATTCTGTCATAGAATCATTAAGGCCGTTTGAACAACCCATGTCCGTTGTACATTTTGACGATCGTGCAATTTAACCGTATAGACTTGTACACTTTTATGTACCGACGTAATTTGCGTTTGTATGGCATCTTGTTGTCTTGAAGGCCAAGAAATGGCTTTCGATTCGAAGGGCTCAAATGTCAATTAAACGATTGATGGTTTTTGCGTAATCGCACAGCTGGACATGTCACGTTGCCTCTAGCGTACCCGAAATGGCCGGTGTAGAACCTACTTATGGGGCGAAGCTAATAGGGTTTGTTTGACCAAATGCCTAAATCTCATTGGTCTGTGCTCACAAGATTTCCATGGTAAAAACTTGATTAAATTACATAAGATTCTATATTTTTTCTTCAGTTCCTTGAATGTTATTCGCGCCCTCATCACTCAAAGAGCGCAAATAACATAATAGACGTAACAGCCATAGTCAAAGTAGTCAAAGGCTATGGTCTTTGTCCTCCTATGGAAACGTTTAAAAATGATATCTATCCCACGGGAACTGATTTAAGGAATAGAAAGAATGTTTGATCTCAGGATTAGAATTACCTGTATTAAAAATTTCAGACCGATCCGTTCAGTAGTTTTGGCGTGAAAAGGACAAACATCCATCAAAACTTTGACATTTATAATATTAGTGTGAAGTGTGATATAAATAGAGCGACGACGTGTGCGCAGGGTGGCGGCGACGGCGGCGCCGGCAAGGACTGCGGCGGAGGTCTGTCCATGAAGCAGGCGGCGCTCTTGGTGGCCGGCGAGATGGCGGGCTCGGGCGTGCTGGCCTTGCCCAGGGCACTCGTCAAGACAGGTGGGTCCCATGCCATACCTTAACTACCAAGCTCTACTTATTGCCTCCTGTTTATCTGTTTCTTAGGTTCTGTTTCACAATGCCTGGTTAAAGTATCGAATAACTACACTACTACTAGTTATAGACGATTTTAAATGTGATTTTAAACGACAATTAGCGCTATTTGAATTTAACGGATAAGTCACAAATAGCTTATTTAGAACATATGCAGAACTTATTCGTACATTGTGAAGCAGGCCTTTAGTCAATTTAATAATGTAGTCTATTCCTACTCATGCGAAATCACAGCGCTCTAGACATATTGAACAACATGTACTATATGGGGTTCGGACGGACGGAGAGATGGATATGACGTTACTACAGGGGTTCCTGGCTTACTACAGCACCCTAACACTAATTCAATTCAATTTTCAAGCCACGGTGGTTTCAATTCAACGCTCGGTTGGTTCCCCTTTGGTTCCTTTTCGTCAAGCGCGATGGACATGGTACCAGCACACGCACCCGCGTGTGCTGGGTGACAACGACAGCGAAGATGCACTCGCTGCTACCGCGCTCTAGGCCCGCATTATGAAAACTTTCCGAAGCATTACTTATGCAGTCATTACGTTAGTTCTACTAAAGCTTAGAATATCTTTAAAAAAAAATATCATTTCGAAAAAAAAAAAAAAAAAAAAAAAAAAAAAAAAAAAAAAAAAAAAAAAAAAACTTAGAATATCTGTTCTAGTAAATCTTTATTATAGAACGTAACTCTGACGCTACTTAGCTGCACTAGCAAATTGTCTACTTGAAGTATAATAAAATAAAATATTGGTTCTGACTGAAAACCAGCGCTCCTTCACAAATTACCTTGTCTAGGTTTTTGTGTAGAGCAACAAGCTGAGTCAGGACCTGTTAAACCTACACACACGCGCTTATTTGCCTGCTGAGGGGGCTACTTAGTACCAACCCAATAGGTACTTAGGTAGGTACCTACCTACTTGTGTTAGTTTTAGGTTTCGAATAATTGTTAACTGTGTTTGTTGGTGTTACTAAGTAGTCTTAATTTTTTACCTTATTTTATTTGTAGTGTTGTGTAGTGTTTAATAAATCATTTTCTTTCTTTCTTTCTTTCTTTCTTTCTTTTATAAAGTATAAAGTATAAAAAGTATTTATTATGATATTGATATTGAGTGAGTAGGGTTTTGTCTATGGTCTACACATTTATCTAGATGAAAAACTTTCCTTTACCTTAACAACCTGACTATCACAATTTATTTTTAAGAGCTTTATTGTTGATTTGATGGTTTTTATGAAACAAAACGCAAAGATTTCAAACATTTTTAACACTACATGAAAAAAAAGGTTTGGCGCGTAGAAATCCTTTTAAGGCCTTACTCAAGATTGGTCCAGACCACGCTTGAGTAAAGATGAGTTCAAAGGAATCACTAGGCAGAGATATGAAAGTTTGATATCGTTCTAAAATAAGCTCAAGTAATGCTTGGTATCCGTTCATTTATAAGTAATAACGTGGTAAAAAAAGAAAGCATCGTTACTTTACAGGAGACATGAGTGTGATTAGGAACATGAGTTCCAGTTTTAAAAATTGTCTTTACTCAAAACTATACATAAGCATCACTCAAGCATAGATCGATGACTGAGCATGCTTTTATAATACGGGCCATAGTATGACTCACGCTCTTATGTCCGTGCGTTGTGAACGGTAGGCCCATCGGACCACGATCCATGGAAAAACTATTCGATGTACCGCCGCCACCTCGGTTACTATTGACGAAACTGCTGTAGTTGTTGACAAGTGGTTAAATAGATAGATCTTTTTAGGGTCCCAAAGGGTAAAACGGGCCTCTATTACTAAACCTCCGCTTTCTGTCTGTCTATCCGTCTGTCACCAGGCTGTAGGTATATCATAAAACGTGATAGCTAGACAGTTGAAATTTTCACAGGTGATGTATTTATCTTGCCACTATAACAACAAATAATGAAAGTTACTTAAATATTTTTAAAAATTATTGGGGCAACGTCCTTGTCACTCAGTACTTGGATAGGTAACCGCGTCACGTTGACTTTCTGTTTGTTGACGACGAAATATATGTCTTTTTTTATTTTTATAGATAGTACGGAACTCCTCGTGCGCGAGTGCAACTCGCACTTGGCCGGTTTTATTTAACTTCATTTATTGTCTCCGTATTGGGTACGAAAGTTTTGTTTTTTAATTATAAAGAAAACTGCAGATCTCTGGGGCATTTCCGTTAGAATTAGTAAACCTTTGATTGATACCATTGCACCAGATCTAGCTTTTATATTTAATGAGTCTATTGATTGTGGTGTATTTCCTGATCTAATGAAATGTAGTAAAATAATCCCACTGTTTAAATCAGGTAGTAGGTCTGACCCCCTAACTTTAGACCAATATCAGTACTGCCAACATTCAGCAAAGTTTTTGAAAAACTTATTTTACATCAATTGCTCAGTTATTTCAATAGCAATGACCTGCTTCATGGTAAGCAATTCGGGTTTACTCGCGGCAGGTCAACTACTGATGCCGGTATAGAGTTAGTATCGCATATTTTTGATGCTTGGGAGAAGTCACAAGATGCCTTAGGCATTTTTTGCGACTTGTCTAAAGCATTCGATTGCGTACATCATGAAACATCTATCAGGAAACTACATCACTATGGAATAAGGAACACCTACTTGGATCTTCTCACATCTTATTTGAGTGATAGGATACAAAGAGTTGACATAAATGGGAAACGGTCTTCGGGGTCTGTTGTTATAATGGGTGTACCGCAGGGATCTATCCTCGGTCCTTTCCTATTTTTAGTTTATATTAACGACCTGCCTCATCTTGTCAAGAATAATCACGAGATTGTATTGTTTGCTGATGATACTTCATTAATTTTTAAAATGAAACGACAAAACACTAATTTCGACGATGTAAACAATGCAATCTCAAAAGTAGTTCATTGGTTTAGTGTCAACAATCTTTTGCTTAACGGAACCAAAACAAAATGTATTAGATTTACTCTACCTAATGTTAAACAAGTTAAGGCTGATGTAAACGTAAATGGAGAAACGTTAGAAATTATAGAAAGTACGGTATTCTTAGGAATCACCTTAGATAATAAACATCAATGGGGCCCACACATAGATAAGCTATCGAAGAGACTTAGTTCTGCAGCATATGCAGTCAAAAAAATCCGTGATCTCACAGACGTGGACACATCTAGACTAGTTTATTTCAGCTACTTCCATAGTATTATGTCTTATGGTATACTGCTTTGGGGGAACGCTGTAGATATTAACACCATATTTGTGCTGCAGAAGAGGGCTGTTCGTGCCATCTATAAAATGGGTCCCAGAGAATCTCTACGTGATAAATTCAAAGAAATAAATATAATGACAGTACCAAGTCAATATATTTATGAAAACTTGTTGTACACTCATAAAAATATCAATAGTTTCCCAAAAAACAGCGATATACATAATGTAAATACTAGAAATAAACATAAACTCGCTGTACCCACAACTAGGCTGCATAAAGTTAATGTATCTTTTAAAGGGCAATGTATACGCTTCTACAACAAAACCCCTACTGAGCTGCAAAAATTATCAGTAAATAAATTCAAACAAACTGTCAAAACTTTTCTATGCAAAAAGGCTTACTATAAAATATCAGATTATCTAGAGGATAAAAAAGTTTGGGACGGATTTTGCTCCAACTCGAAAAATAACAACTAACAGGCTAAAGGTTTCTCCGTCGTTTCTTTATTTTAGTCTACATACCGAAGCGATCGAAATCAAAAATACCACTTTATTTCCGTGTCAGTGTATTTTTTAATATGATTTGACCTTTTCTAAGTGTACATTTATTGTATTTATGGAAATAAAGCATTTTTGAGTTTGAGTTTGAGTTTGTTTCCTCAATTGGGCGAATATCTTTCTGCATAACTAGAATGTCTTTCAATAAGCGGGTTGCATAAATGTGATCAAAAGTAAATATTTGTACGTTATCTGCAGATATTTCTTGGGGTATTGTCTATGTATAGTAAGAGTATTTACAAGTAATTGCATATCGGTCATCAAGTACCTACCTACCAATAACACAAATTTAGCTAGCTTGGGGCTAGAAGCTGCGTCAGTTGTCAAGCATTCTCAATCTCAATCTCAACAGCCTGTATCGGTCCACTGCTGGACGCAGGCCTCCCCCTGATAAACTTGTCAAGGAATTTTTATTTATTTTACGAAACAAACAGGAGCTTCTCCTTTTTATTACCCTAGTCCTTTGATTAAGTTTACGGACGTTCGTTCAAAAAATAAATTTCTTATACTTACTACTAACATATTTACGAAAGCAAAGCAAGCGTCGACAATGATAGTACTTACAAACAATATAAAAAACCTACAATAGTACCAACTAATTAACCCACGTAGAACTATTTGAGACCTATAGACCTACCTACGAGTATGTAGGTAAGATTATTCAATCGGCAAGGCCTATTCCGAAGCGAATAGAATAGGACTCCGTGACCTAAATCGGGCCTAAGGCCGGTGCAATTGCATCTGATTGTGGTTAATGCTTCAATAGACTTGACAAATACGCGCTCAAGTGGCCATCGTCGGGGTAAAGTCTATTTCGTAGCTAAGGGCTTATAAAACAATAAAAAAGCAACTTCAGTTTTAAATGTTATATTCAGATTCACATTCAGATTCCTTTATTGGTTTATGATGATAAACATCTCAAAAAAGGTTTTGATCCCCGTGGCCATAGTCAAAGTAGTTAGTTCCTGTGTCGTAATAATATGATTAAATAGGTGGCGCTGTAATATCGAGTATGCGCCTGGATTTAGGTACACCGTATTCGAAAAAACAACCTTTGTAAATAATAATACGTAGACTAAGAATAAGACGTAGATCAGGGGACTCAATCTAATAGGTTTGAAGGGAACGTTAAGCTTAATTTTTTGAAGTAAGTTGGGGAAAAAGATAAGAAGGAAGAAAAATGTGAAATTGCCTGCATAAATTGAGCTAATTATCGAAAGAGTTTGGAATTTTTAGACGGAAACCAAAGTACCTACTTTATAAACTTAATTTGAAAGACGTAATAACTGGGGTTCCAAATCTGTGATGCATATTCCAGAATGTTTTTTACGAACGTACAGAACAATGTTTTCGCACGTGAAAGCTAGATGCACTCCTCATGACAAATCCTAGCGCTTTAGAGGCTTAAGAAACTATTGTATGGGTGTGATTATCGAACTTGAGTTTAGTGCCATGGATGACGCTGAGCTCCCTAACAACGCGACAATTCTGCAGAGACCCTGACTTTACTGAAAAATTGAGCAGAATTATTGTTTTCTTCAAGAAAAAGTCATAATGGAACATTTAGATGGATTGAGCTAGAGTTTATTAATATGACAATAGTTATCTAGCCTAGAAAGGTTCGCCTGAAGATGTGATGACATTGATTTTTTAAACATTTGAGTTCGAATTAAAATCTATATTTGTAATAAACTAGATGTTATCTTGCTAAAGATCGTCGAAGTAGATAACGCTTTTTTCCACATTAAAAGTTTTGGTATCTACAAAATATTCAGGCAGTAGTTGTGTGTGACCTTTACGTGTATTTTGCATTTTAATTTCGAAGATACCTATTGGTGGATAAACTTGTTACTATATATTATTTTAAAACAAGGACACCAAGACCTGCCCGTATTATGAAAGTCTACTCGGTTATCGAACTATGCTTGAGTAACGCTTTTCTATGGCACAAACGTCACTCAAGTATAGACCTGTGACTGAGCAAGCTTTCATAATACAGGCCTAAGTATAAATATGTGCTGGGTAGTAGATATAGAAGGTAATATAAGTATTTAATTACGTATCAGAAATAGGAATTGTTTTACGTGATTTCAGATATTGAGTTTTTGATGTTGGTCCGATATTAGTCACATAGTTCATCAAAATGAATAGGAAACAGGATTTATTGACGGCAAAAATGTTTTTCCATCGTTATGACAAATGCTAATTTTTCTTGCTAACTTGTATTTATTTGACACGGCTCGCTCCTATAGCCAATAACGTTTAACATTTCTTGCAACAGGACTTGACCCTCCCCCCGAAATGAATTCCTGGCTGCGGTCCCGAATTGTGCCTCGGTAATCTATATCTATACTAATATTATAAAGAGGCAGGATTTTATTGTTTGTTTTTTTTTGTATTACATGGGCTCCGAAACTACTAAACCTATTTAAATTAATCAGTAAAAAGCTTACTTTTCAGGCAGTGACATAGGCTATATTTTATCCTGGAATTCCCTCGGGAACGGGAACTGCGCGGGTGAATCCGCGAGGCGCCGCTAGTGCTAGATAAAAAGCTCCGACTCTGTTCATTCCCCACATTAGCCACATTGCATTGGCATCCACCAGTGCGGTGGAGCAGCTCCGACCCACGGATAATGTTGGACGCTTTTGCGCAATATTTTACTGGCTTACATAATCTTGGTGTTGTCTGCTTGATCTAACAAATTATGTAGATCGAGCGGTTTGTGTTTTCTTATGCTTCGAAAACCTACACCTTATTATAGAAAACCTGTTTGTACCACTCAAAGTTAAAATAAATCAATTTAGATTAATGAATTTGCCGCATGATCGAAGATGAGTTGGGGTGCTATGAGTTGAATTGGTAGATCCCTAATGTTTCACGTTAAAAAAAAGTTAAGTGAATTATTTAATATAATTAGTAGATTCAATTACATAAATTACACAAGTTCTGCTTAGTTTGGGGCTATATCAGAGTCAGAGTCAGAGTGAAATCGTTTATTTCTTTAGACTTACAAAATAAGCACTTAGACAAGTCAAATTTTTACTATATAAACAGCTTGATAAATAGTTATAGATCATCTAGCTGTTTAGATAATAATGCAATAAAATAATAATGCTGGACCGCTTTATTTCATTATTATTATTATTATTTGAGAATAAAGCGTTCATTCGGAGGTCGTCTTTGGTAGCGGTTTGTGTCATGAGGCGGAGGGACGTAGCCAGTCGCGGTATCTACTTAAAAACTAGTTTGGGAACTTGTATCATTATGCGTTAATTTCGAAACGCCTCGTCGAATTTTAGAGGTGAATGATATTAGGTGACATTTTTGTTTTAACAATATTCTTAGTTTTCTGTATTTTTTGTCTTTATTAATTTGCTAACGTTACTTGCGTTGTATTACTTCCCAGTTTTCTGCTTCACAGAAATTACTTTGTGTAAAATAAATTTTATGACGCAATTTTCGTTGGTTATTTTTAACGGAAAACATAGAGTTATTTGAAACTTTACCCCTAATTTCTAAACAACTCAATTTCTTTTGTTATTTTTTCCTTTCAACTTAGTTTTGTGTTTTCTTGTTCTTAGTTTAAATAAGGAGAGAAAAATTTATTTCTTAATCAGGCACATTTAAAGAAAAATGAAAGAAAACAATTTGGTAGAGTATCTAAAACTGTATAGCCCCTGCATGCCGGTAGGTAACAGTTGTTGACTATAGCAACTCTAGCCTGTATAATAGGTACTATAGGTACAATACATGGTGGATGGATTGACCGGGTTTTGGTACATTGATTTTGTGCTCCATTTTCCCAGCGGATCTAATAATAATGGTAAATAAGGCCAGTTTTAAGGTTGCTCTGTCCTAAACTTAGGCTTGACATCACTCAAGCTATCTAAGAGTGAGTAACCCCTCATTACACGGCTCTGATTGCTGAGTGATCTCTCCCATACATACAACCTTAAATGGATAGGATCATCAGATTGTACCTACATTATAGTATACATTATAGACGAGCGACGCTCCACACAAATAATCGGGTTTTTCTACTATTTTGTAAATTCTACAAGATTATCTTATTATTAAATCCTTTAATAATAAGATAATATGTTTTCTGCAGATATTTGTTCAGGGCGTTCTGGATGTTTTCTATGTATAATAAAAAATGTCTATCTATGTAGTGTATTGTATTATGTATATCAGTTATCTAGTACCCATAACACAAGCTGTGCTTAGCTTGGGGCTAGAAAATGCTGTGGAATTGTCCAACATTATTTATTTATATTTTCGTGATTTTTGCTATATATCTATAGGCTTAAAGAAACGTTGAATTATTTGTAGTTTTGGAGTCTATAGACATAATTTTAGTAAAAAATCTCACAATGTCAATAGACTCGTAAGGCCCCGCGGCTTCGCACGCGTATGGAAACGTTTATAGGTGAGTTCCATCCCACGGGAACTGATTTATGGGATATAAAGTATTATTTTGATTCCAGGATTAGAATTAACAAACATCCATCTATCCAAATATTCACATTTATAATATAAGTGTGATGTGATTTATTAAATAAACTAGAGTCACACACCGAAAATTGTTAGTAGAAGTAGAAACACCGAAAAAGCTCAATTTTGTTTGAGTCTATAAGCTATTTGTGTCGTTGACTGTACCGACTGATTTGGAATTTACATCTGAAATTAACATACTAATATATATGTACATACCTACCCGCCAGATTTGCTGCGAATTCAAATGCGAATATTTTTTGTATCCGGCAAAGCGAGAGAATATAATATATTGTTGTGTGTCTATACTATACTATACATGTCGCCCTTGCAAGCTTGCAGAAGCAATATGATTATACTAGCTGCGCCCCGCGGCTTCGCACGCCTTTCCCACGGGAACTGATTTATAGGATAAAAAGTAGCCTATCTGTTATTCCAGCCCTAGAACTACCTGTACGCAAATTCAGCCCAATCCTTTCAGTAGTTTTTGCGTGAAAGAGCAACAAACATCATACAGACATGTTTACAAACTTTCGCGTTTATAATATTGAGTAATACTGACTATATCTTGGTCTCAGGGCGATGTGGTCGCTAAGCGACAAAGTCCCTTTATTTGTAAAAAATAAAAAAAAACTTGGGCTCGCACGAGTCAATTGTTTGCGGGCCGAAGTATATGGCCGGCGGTATAACCAGATAATAATTATACTTACTACGTAGTATAGCTGTATTTAGCAAAGGCCTCGCGATTATCTAGACTCAGAATGAGAATCAGAGGTTTAATTATTAGTGTGTCGCTCCACTCGCCGATAACGTTTGGCTCTTGGTAGAAATGAGTTCCTGATACTTGAGCTGAATATGCCTTCCCCAGACAAAGCGAACACATCTTCATGACATGATTATTAGTACCTATTGAAAACGCCGAGTATAATATATTTTTCGTTTCTTTGCGGATTTCTGCCACATAGAAATAGTATGAAGAACGCCCTTGCGAAAAAAAGTGAGTAAGTTCGCGATTCATTACGCGGAATTAAATTTGCGAGAAAAAAATCGCGTTGTTTCTATTATTATATCAGCTGGAGTACCATTATTACCTGTCGAGATTCCGTGCGTCGGGATTGCGTTATCTTTTGTTTTCTGTCGGGATAACGTGGATGCCGTAGATATTTTTATTCTGTTATGGTCAACTCTAGCTTGCTATCCATTGCGCGTCATGTTTCTCAGCTATTCCATAAACGTGATGTAACTACGCATGCTTTACTAAAAAAAGGTTATCCAACTTTATATTGGTCCGTGTTCCCAGGCTGGCTTGGCGTGCCTCTGATCCTGGTGATGTGCGCCGCAGCGGCGTTCAGCGGTAAGCGACTGGGCGACTGCTGGTCCATCCTCGAGGAGCGCGACCCAGCCATGCGAACTCGCAAACGGAACCCCTACTCCATCATTGCGGACCAAACGCTCGGCCGCACCTGGAGGTAACTTAAATTAAGGCACATATATTATCGCATTACTTCCTAAACTATATAAGATAAAACTATTACAGAGATACTAAAAAAATGCTTATAATAGATACCACAAACTGTACGATGGGTTTTTCAAATTTGCTATGTTAAACGTAATCTTCTATCTATAATATAAAATGAATCGCTAAATGTGTTGGTAAGCGCATAACTCAATAACACCTGGACCAATTTGGCCAATTCTTTTTTTTAATGTTCGTTGAAGTTCAAGGATGGTTTTTACGGCGAGAAAAATTCTTATATTTGCCGGGAAAATACCTGTAAACGTTTCCATAGGAACAACGTGTGCTAAGCCGCGGGGCACAGCTATTAATAGGATAAAATAGGTGACGCTGTCATATTGGCTCGGGTATGCGCCTTAACCTTAACCGCTAGGCCAGGTGACATCTGAAAAAATCGGGGGTCTAATTACATAACGTGATCTAAGTGAGGGTTGAAAATTTAACGTTTAAGTATAAATATGCCTATACTCGTAGTTTTAGTGAGCACAGTTGGAGGTACTCATATTAACCACATTTTTTAATTAGAGGCAAACAAAATAAGGTTAAAAACAAATAAATATCACCGATTGAAAATGAGAGATCCCATCACTGACTTAGAACTAGAATTATGGTCGGACACAGATGTCGTTATTAACAATGTTTTACCAATGAAATTAGGATTTCGGCCACCTAATATTAAAATAATAATGTACATGGATTCATGAAATATTGAAAGGCATTGTGAACATTGAAAAGACTCAGATCATACGGAACAATTTGCAAAAAGATTTGTCCCGAGGTGAGAGTCGAACCCGCCTCGTGACAAGTTTTTGACAAAATTTATACGGATGTACGTACTGCCTGACAGTTGATTTGACGGCGGCAGTGGACGACTGCCTTGCCATTGTCTGCAGTCGGCCACTTGCCGCTAGTGTATCCAAGCTAATAAACAATTTGATTTCTGTATTGTCCTCAGCGTGGTGGTATCAATGGCCATCATCGTGACGCTGTTCGGCGCCTCCGTGGTGTACTTGTTGCTGGCCGCGCAGATCATTGGCCAGTTGCTCTTGACCCTGCTGCCGACGGTCACCGTGTGCAGCTGGTACCTGGTGGTCGTTGGTGCCATGACTCCGCTCATGTTCTTCGCTACTCCTAAAGACTTCAAGTAAGTTCACTAGGTACTTTGTCGACCGCAGTGGCGCAGATGGCGAGGGTCCGCCTGCGATGCAATCTCAAAGGTAGTTCATTGGTTTAGTGTCAACAATCTTTTGCTTAACGGAACCAAAACGAAATGTATTAGATTTACTCTACCTAATGTTAAACAAGTTAAGGCTGATGTAAACGTAAATGGAGAAACGTTAGAAATTATAGAAAGTACCGTATTCTTAGGAATCACCTTAGATAATAAACTTCAATGGGGCCCACACATAGATAAGCTATCGAAGAGACTTAGTTCTGCAGCATATGCAGTCAAAAAAATCCGTGATATCACAGACGTGGACACATCTAGACTAGTTTATTTCAGCTACTTCCACAGTATTATGTCTTATGGTATACTGCTTTGGGGGAACGCTGCAGATATTAACACCATATTTGTGCTGCAGAAGCGGGCTGTTCGTGCCATCTATAAAATGGGTCCCAGAGAATCCCTACGTGATAAATTCAAAGAAATAAATATAATGACAGTACCAAGTCAATATATTTATGAAAACTTGTTGTATACTCATAAAAATATCAATAGTTTCCCAAAAAATAGCGATATACATAATGTAAATACTAGAAATAAACATAAACTCGCTGTACCCACAACTAGGCTGCATAAAATTAATGTATCTTTTAAAGAGCAATGTATACGCTTCTACAACAAAACCCCTACTAAGCTGCAAAAATTATCAGTAAATAAATTCAAACAAACTGTCAAAACTTTATTATGCAAAAAGGCTTACTACAAAATATCAGATTATCTAGAGGATAAAAAAGCTTGGGACGGATTTTGCTCCGACTCGAAATATAAAAATTAACAGGCTAAAGGTTTCTTCGTCGTTTCTTTACTTTAGTCTACATACCGAAGCGATCGAAATCAAAAATACCACTTTATTTCCGTGTCAGTGTATTTTTTAATATGATTTGACCTTTTCTAAGTGTACATTTATTGTATTTATGGAAATAAAGCATTTTTGAATTTGAGTTTGAGTTTGAGTTTGAGATGCTGGAGGTTGCGGGTTCGATTATCGCCTTGTGACAATTTTTTGTACGATCTGCAGATTATTTTTTCAGGTGTTCTGGTTGTTTCTATGTATAAAAAATATTGTTTATATGTAACATACGTCTTAGGTTATAAGGTGCCAAACATGTACCCCGTCGCCACTTATTTACTTGTTATTTGTTCCGTTCATGGAGAAGATTAAGCTTATGTCATGGTTCCAGCTCAACTCTTCTCGCAAGTGTCGAAAGAGGCGACCAAGGGATATCATAACCAGCATCATTGTTGGCATTACCCCCATGAGATAAAAGCCAATAAGGCGCTTATCAGGGGTAGGTCTGCGTCCAATAGAGGGCGTCGAGTTGAGGAGTGTTGGCTACCTGTGCCTTCTTCCTTGTAACCCCCGTATGTCCGTGTCGCAGGTGGACCGGCGTCATCGCCTTCGGGTCCGCGGTGCTGGCCTGCCTGCTCTACTTCATCGAGATGATGAACGACACGCGTCCCTTTGTCTTCCGCTGGGGTCTGCACGGCTTTCAGGTACATCATTCATATAATATTCAAATGAGCTAGTAGAAAACGTGGCTGTGGCATTTATAACTCACTAGCAGTCCATCCCGGCTTTGCAAGGGTGGATAATGTAGCATTAGTAAAAGAATTAAAAAATCGGCCCAGTAGATTATTAAATAAGTTACAACCATCGATCAGGTATTTCGGCCGGCGAAAACTTTGATCGATGGTTACAACGTACAAATACACAAATCTTTCCTCATTTAATATTAGTGTCGATTTTCTTAAAAATCGAGGTTGTTCGCTTTCTGTTTCACTACCGTCAGATAACTGCTGCTCTGACTGCATTCAATTTACTTCTTTCAAATATTTGAATAATATTAATTACTAGCAGTGCCTCGCGGTTTCATCCACACAGTTCCCTTTCCCGTGGGAATTCCGGGATAAAATACAGCCCATGTCACTCTAATCCCTAAAAAAAAAAGCTTTTTAATATTGAAATAATTTTTAATTTAGTATTTTATCTTATAGAAAATGATCCAACAGTACGAACAGTTTGTCGGATCTATTATAGGTAAGTTATTTATATCTTTTGCCTCGGTAATACGAGTATTACCTACACCAAGATTACCGGCGATTTACAGAAACCACCGCGCGTGAAAAGGTCATAGGATTTGGCGTTCATAG
The DNA here is from genome assembly GCA_955876795.1 of Eupithecia tripunctaria. Taxonomy (NCBI): domain Eukaryota; kingdom Metazoa; phylum Arthropoda; class Insecta; order Lepidoptera; family Geometridae; genus Eupithecia; species Eupithecia tripunctaria. The sequence continues at coordinate 25,947,597 of OY041599.1, forward strand.
GAGCGGGATAGAGCATACGTTTTTGGAACAGCGTAGGCGCGAAAATGATGTTTTTGTATAATTACAAGAAAACTATACCACTTATGAAAAACCCAAACGAGGAACCAAAGAAAAAATGATGAATTTTATGTAATTCTTGTTTTTTACTACGGGTATCCCCTGATTACTGAGATAAGTTTTTTAGTCATTTTAAATTGTCTTTCTGTCAACCCAAGTACCTACGTTATTCGGTAATATATTTTAATAGCGACCTTAATTTCCTACAAACGACTCGCTGTTTTTCGGTGTCAATTTAGGTAGCACTACCTTACTGGTTTGATTTTTAATAATATACCTACTAAAGTCTACTTGAGTGATTTCATTATTATTATTATCTCTTTATTTCAGATGTAAATCCATATAAAAAATTATTATTATATTAAGTCACACAAAATCACACAGTAAAATTACAACAAAAAGAAACGAATTGAGATCAAATAATTATGAATTAAATAAATTAAAATAATTAAAAATAACTAATTATAAATTTATGTGTTTATTTCTCTGTTTTACTTAGGTTTGTGTATTTTTTTTTCAACATTGTATTATTTTTGTGAGAGTTGCGCCGTAACTCACGCGTTTCACTGTGGCCTCCACGGAAGACCAGCGCTCTGGCAGGACACATCCTGCCAGAGCATTTGCTGAGTGTTGGCCATTTTTTGTAACCTTTATCTTGTGTACCCATCTATTTTCTGTCTAATTATGTGTAATGGTTGCAAAATAAACGCCTTTTTACTTTACTTACTTTTACTTTACTAATAATTAACCTAGTGAAAATTTAAACTAAGAAACTAACCTTATCACCATTTAATTTAAAAAGAGATGGACCCCATCATTATTTTCATCCATTTATTTTGGATGGGACAGTCCAGGCGCGAAATAATCATTTGCAGGATGCTGTTGCTACTGGCTCGAGCACGCTGTTGCAGGGAAGCGACTTTTTTGCGAATGATCGCATGGAAGCCGTCCGTGCGTGCTTCCGAGAACATACCAGATGCACTGCAGATCCGAGGCAGCCGCATCAGCATCCTAAAAATGTTATTGTACTGAACACGTAGAGCACTGTTGAGCCAGAGGCTACTCGAGTAGAATGACTGGCAGTAGGCCTTAAAAAGAGTGACTTTCAATTCTCTCGAGCAGCGTGCAAAACGACGAGCAATCATGTTTCCCCGTACAGCCAGAGCTCTACGCTCCCTTTCCACGTCTGCGTCATCGCTTAGAGACTCATTCACAATATGTCCTAAATATCTAAATGAATTAACAACTTTCAGAGCCGCACCGTTAAGTATTATGGGGGGGACAAGGGCCGGCCGTACATTTCCACTTTTAAATATAAGGACTTCACTCTTTTTAGAGTTGTATGTCAGCCCATGCTCCGCCGCATAGTTCTCACAAATTTTAACAAGTTTTTGAATAGAGCCCACCGATGGACCCAGCAGCACCATATCGTCCGCGTAACTTATGTTGTTCAGGCAAACATTGTCAACAAAACAACCCGTATGGGTGCTGCTAAGCTCACCGATGAGCTCATTAATGTACAAGTTAAACAACAGAGTAGAGGTTATTCCGCCCTGTCGCACGCCGCACTCCATGCCATACTCCTCGGATAGAGCGCCGCCCCATCTCACCTGATTTTTTTGGCATTTGTACCAATATTTCATGGTGGACACTACTTCCTACTGATTTAAATTATACACTTCCAAGTGTTTTTAGTACTACAAGTAAAGAAAATGTGTAGTAGGTATGCTTAATTTTTTATTTTTAACCACCTGAAGTCACCTAATGGAATATTAAAATTTGTTGAGAGGCATGACGGTCTATTATCAACTTACCAACACAGTGCAGTAAAAACGTCGCTTATTTTATGCTCTACAATTTAATAATAAATTATAACAAGATTGGTGCAATAATATGTATTCTAAATACGAGTTTCTTAATTCTTTCGAGTGATGCTCTAAGTACCTACGCCCGATAAGCTCTGAAAGCCTATGTTTTAGCCCTTTACATTTTTACTATTTTACATTTATTTGTACATACAATACCTAAACATTTATTCGCCCCATCATGTAAAATAAATAATAATTTAAGAGTAAAGAACGGTCTTTTCTAAATGTAATCTGTGCCTCTACTGGCACGGACATTTTAGAGAAAATAATGTGCAAAAAGAAGGGTGGTGGGAGGCGCACCCCGGGGGTTTGAACCCGGTGCCACCAGTGCATAAAGAGAGCCTACCTCAGGTGCGAACAACTGAACTAGGCCGTCTTATTGGGAATAGTCGAATTTGGCGTCCCAAGACTGTGCGACGTGAGGGGAAAGTACCTTTAATATTGTAGATAGCCTATTTTGCTGAAAGGAGGCCTTATTTTATTAAAACTAATTAATCAAGCTTTCAAAGAATATCTAAAAATTACTTGTTTCGTCCGGAACTAGTAATTTTTCGGATCGAACCGGCTCAGATGTGGAAAAAAACTCCCCGCATTTTATGATGCCAATCGAAAGAATGGACAACAAATAATAATTCCTCTTAGGTAAAATCGTATCTTTAAACAAACGAATGGAATGACGTTAAATCAATCATTATCATAAAACAAATTAAAGAGATGCTTGAAACTGCCGAAGTCAATTGAGTATTTTTTAACCGACTTAAAAAAAGGACGAGGTTCTCAATTCGACTGTTGTTTTTTTTCGTTACCTCTAACATTTGACTGGATGGTCCGATTTTCATGATTCTTTTTTATATGAAAGCTGGTGCTTTCCGTGTGGTCCTATTTTCATTTGGCTTAGTTCTGACAACAGGATCGATGAAAATCCATGAAAAACTATAAAAGATGAAGTCTGTTATAGTCTTTTAAAACAAAATAAATTATTGTAAATTAATTAATTAAATGTTTAACAAGTGTGTTTGTCTGTAGGACTTCTTCCTAGCGCTGGGGACCATAATGTTTGCGTTCGGAGGCGCTTCCACCTTCCCAACCATCCAAAACGACATGGCTGACAAATCGCAGTTCAGCAAGAGTCTCCACTACAGCTTCATCGGTAAATACAGATAAAACTAACTAAACTTACTTCGACAGCAAGCTTTTTAATCGACACTGGTTCGTCTTCATATTCACGGACTAAAAGATGCCGACTGCAAGGTGTCTTTATCCAAGGTCATCTGCAGTCAACGGCAGTCGCGGGCAGTCGTCGACTGCTGCAGTGCAGTTGGACTGCAGTCGACTGGTGAAGTTGTCTTCCATACAAATCAAATCAAATTCAAATCCTTAGTACAAAAAAGGACGACTAAGGGATGTATACCGAAAAGCGGGTAGTAGCGCCTCTTACAGAATAGTTCTAGCTACCACCGAACTGCGAATCCCCAATCCACTTGCCCAGCGTGGGAAGTATGGGAACGAGAATGCAGAAATCTTAACCCTGTGTCCATTAGTTCTGGGGAAAATTTATACGCTAAAAAAGCACTAAATTGACTTAAAAACTTCTTTTTGTGCAGCAATCCTGATCCTGTACCTGCCTATCGCGGTCGGAGGCTACGCCGTGTTCGGCGACGCGGTGGCCACCAACGTGGCGGCCTCGCTGTCGCCCACGCCGCTCACCTTGGTCGCCAACGTGCTGATGGCCATACACCTCGTGTTCGCCTTCATCATCCTCATCAACCCCGTCTGCCAGGAGCTCGAGGAACTCTACGAAGTTCCGCGTGGTACCTACACACTTTCTTATTTTAGTACTTATACTTGGCTGCGCATAAAAATTGTTTCTGAGAAAACGTTTCAAGGGTTTTCCACCATATCCTTAGAAAGTGATGTTTTAATAAAAAGTCCAGGTATTATCATAGATCAGACAAACGCAGAATTTCAAAGCATCCATCCATAATACACCTAAACATCCAAACTTTCCTATTTGAATCATCAGAACTTAATTATATCTGTGACAATTTCGGCTGGCCTTGCAAAACTCTTTTTCTATTCTATTCTATTGTTTTTCCTGTAACCAAGTGTGTTATTATCCAGAGTCTGTGGGCTACCGCATGCTGGTCCGGCTGTCGATCCTGGCGGGCGTCCTGTTCATCGGGGAGAGCGTCCCCAAGTTCAACACGCTGCTGGCGCTGGTGGGAGGCTCCACCGTGGCGCTGCTCACCTACGTGCTGCCTTCCTTCGCCTACCTCAGCCTCGTCAGCCAGACGCCCAGGGAAGGCCAGACGCCCATGTGAGCACACTTTATTTCATTATACAAAGAGGGTTTATTTATTAATCACACCCTACACGCATGTACCGTAAAAATTACGCCAACAAAGTATACATCAAGCATTCCTAGTTTAAACTTATAGGTATTAAAGAATTTGACGTCAGACGATATTAGGGTTCTAACGATATAGCGGGGTTAAAGTAAGGGTCGAAAATGATATTGTTAAAGTAAGTAATAGGTAACACGATCAAAGCCGTAGTCGGGTTTTAGTTTATTTTATCCTGTATTAATTAGTTAATTTCCATATGACACGCCATTTGTAAATTCATGAAACATATTGTTGTCATACTTTGATCATCGCCTGTAGGTAGGTACTTTGTTAACTGAACTGTGTTATTCACACAAAAGAATGCATTACCTGCACAATGTATTGTGTGAGTTGTTTCAATGGTTTTAATGCATAGCAAAATTGCATAAGCTTAGCTTACAAAATCTTACCTATTGTGTGAACGAACTTCCCGTTGTGTGAATGTAGAGTTTTTCTGTCCATTGCTATAACTGTTGTGTTGTCTGTGTATAACACCTCAGTACTTTATATTTTCAATATACGAGTAGTGGGTATGCCTACATCTAATTTTACATACCAAAAAAATTTTTTTATAGCTTTACGTCATTATACCCTTTGCAGATGTATATAACAAGTTGTATGTATGTGTTGTTCCAGTGAAACCAGCGGCTGGATGAAGCTGATTTGTTACGAGGTGATGTTCGTGGGGGTGCTGGGCGGAGTGGCGGCCACCTGGGCGGCGCTGACGGCCATCTTCAGCACCTCTCAGGCCACGCCGTGCTATCTTTAGGTGGATTAGATAGGACGCCGGACTCTACCACAAAGCATGCCAAGCCAATGCTAACAAACTATGTTTTATCCCTTAATATTTCTATTCAAAAAACGAAGAAGTTCCCACAGCCCCAAGCGGCCAATGGTCGACAAATATTTTATTCACTCGGCCAGCTAAGCGAGCGATACCGAGCGATGGCACGGCAATGCAAAGGTGCCGTCTACTCGTTGGTATTGGCTTTCACTCGGCAACGTTGGGCCAACATGTATTTGAGGCTTAATGTTGTTTGGTTGATAATTAATAACCGATTTTTAGTTATGTAGCATTGTGCTCGCCACCATGTCCATCTTGCAAGCATGATATCTAGGTGTTCTTTCAGGTTGCTATAAGAGTTATTTTATTAAGAAAGACGAGGCCGGGGTCCGTAATTGTTTTTATTTGTTTGTTCTTAATACATTTTGTGACACAGTATAAATACTTTTCACTTTACTTTTTTAAGTCTTCTCGTACCAAGTAATTAAAATATGAGTATGATATACTTACCTTGCTTACCTATCGCTTATGATTAGTTTAATATTGAATGACATAGGATATAAGTTTTTGTATTTTGTGTTAGTTTAATTATTATGCTACTGATGCCAATGTACCTACAAATACTCTTATACCTACTTTTACTAGATACCTACTATATGATAGTCACTCCGTTTATAATACATACTGTAATAAATGAGATACATTAAATAATAAACCGCTAGTTTTTTCCAACCCTACTTTGTAAGAGTCAGTGTCAGAGTCAGGGTCAAATCAATAATAAATAATAATAATAATAATAATAAATAATAAATCATTTATTTGCAGGAATGTTGGTACAATAAGGTCTTATAATAAAGTAAATAGCTCCATTACATTCTGCCTCGTCAAGGCGTGCAAAATTATTACAGATAATAAAATTAAATTTGAAATTGAATAATTTTAAAGATTCATTAAAGATATATTAAATAAAGTCAAAAATTCAATAATTATATAAAAATATGTCAAAAATTGGTTACTTAACTATTAAAATGTCCTGTAATTAAAATATTCCTTCATGTCATAAAAACATTTTGCCATCAACCACTTTTTAAGTTTGATTTTGAATAAGTTTGAAGACATAGTTTTAAATTCGTTTATATAAACAAGTAATTTTTTTTAACAGCTTGATGAATAGTAATTAATATCAAATAAGAAATAAGCTGAGTGGTGCTGGCTTCGAAGTTGCACCACCCGATGATGGTGTGAACCCATGTGAGAGTCGACTAAGGGATATCCACCGGAGGGCGGGCAGTAGCGCCTCCTGCCAAACAATTCTGTCACCAAACTGCTCCCAGCCCAACCCAACTCGCATTCCCAGCGTGGGGATTATGGGTATTATCCCCGTGAGATAACAGCCAATAAAGGCGCTTATCAGGGGGAGGCCTGCGTCCAGCAGTGGACCAACAAAAACTGTTGAAATTTAAGATTTTGAAAAATAGATTGCCGAGTGTAGGTTACGTACCAAAAGGTCGAGTCAGTTGTTTGTCCGACTGAACTGAACGTGTATGACGCAGTCGTAATATAGACTTAAACCGTTTATAAAACGCCTAGGCCGTTTACAAAACGGTGCCATTTAGCTAAATGCCTAGGCCGATTATTAAAAACTATTTTATATAATTCATAATAAAGGAAATTACAGTTTAAAGCCTGAAAATAAATTAGAATTAGTATTTACAACGACTGTTTATCTCTAAAACTATAAATTGATGAAATTGCTATACTGTAAGCTATTGTGTAAGATGATAGACATGAAGACATTGCTATACCAATCTAACATGGTGTATGTACCAACATCAGCATTAGAACTTTAGCTACCTATTTGCCATAAATGATTTTGACTTTTAACTTTGACTTTGATCGTTGAGTAAAATCAACGTTCTGCAATATGACTGATCGTCTGAATTATCCCGTTTATAGAATGGCTAGGCAGTTCACAGTGCCTGCCCGTCAAATGATGACGACTGTTTCAGAATCTTCTTTTCCCTAACTATATTACCACGGACGATAGAAGGTCGGCTTCCACCTGGACAGTTCCCTCGTATGGGACAAGCATATAGACAAACTCTGCGGTAAGCTAGGAGGGTCCTGCTTTGCACTACGAAGGCTAGCGAGCACCGCATCGCGCGACGTAGTCCGATCATGTTACTACGCGACCGTCCACAGCGCGCTCTCCTACGGAATAGAGCTGTGGGCGCGGGCCGCCGACGTCCAGCGGGCCTTCGTAATGCAAAAGCGAGCTTTACGCGCGATGGCAGGTGTCCCTAACGATGTCTCGTGCAGGGAGTTGTTCAAGGAATACAACATCCTCACTCTCACCGGTGAACTAATCTACCAGGTGGCTCTGTTCACCCAAAACAATGTGGACCTGTTCCAACGCCGTGGCCGACACGCCACCCGAGCCATGCGGAGTAACAAATATGACCACCACCTGGTCACACCTAAACACAAGCTAAAAAAATCTGAGAGGTCAGTGTATATCATGGGTCCTTCAGTGTACAATCGGCTGCCTGACCGGATCCGGGATGCAGCTTCCATATCTATTTTTAAGACAAATTTAAGAAAGTGGCTTATTAAATTAGTTTTGTATGACAAATGAATTTTATAAGTTGCCACTATCGTAGCGATAGTAATAATTATTATTTTATATTTAATTTAATTGACTTGTAATAATGGTATTATGAATAAAATCTGTATCTGTATCTGTATCTGTATCGGTATTTAGTAACGTAATAGTTAAAAACATTAACCTAGCTTGGTTTATCCTTGAAGGTTGAATTTTAAGTCGTTATTTCATTGCTCGCTATGACATTAACTATCTGTCAAGGAAAGTTGCTTCAAAATCGGGTTCGGAGGTAAGCTCAAACAAATAGACCAAAATTAAAAAAAGTTGGTCGTTTGTTACCTACAGTGCATACTATAACATGCATTTAAACATCTGTTATTTTATCTTTACTACATCCTCAAACTCAACAACCTGTATAGGTCCACTGCTGGACGTAGACCTCCCCCTGATTAGCACCTTATTGGCCTTTGTACCATGAGGGGTAAATACCATAAACTCCACGCCTGTGCTCCACGGTTGGAATGCGGGTTGGAAATCAGTTTTCAGCAAGGGCGCTGCTGCGCACCCTCGGTGGATATCCCTTAGTTACCCCTTATGACACCCGCGGCAAGAGTTGGTTTGGTGCCAATACTAAGCCACCACCACACGGCCACATTACTACCTACATTATTAATGACTTTACTACTTAAATTTTATTTATGTATATTAAGATTAGATTTTATAGAAATTGCATTTTATGCACTGATTTTGATTATTATGTCATATTAATGGACAAAGGGAAACGAGGCTACGTCAATATCTTAGAAGGTGTCTACATTTCAGTGTTCTCAAGTTTGGTTAGGAAATATTTAGACAGATATTTCTGGCACCAGCAAAACTGCGCGCCATTACTACTAATTAGTGATCCATGGTAAAAAAAGATGTTTTATCCCTGACTTGTCATTATGACAGTGACATGTCATGACATTTATTTGTTTACAAAAATATATCCAACTTTCTGAATCAGGGTATAGCCGTTTTACAAACGGGCGGTATGTATAAGGTCAGCCGTTTTATGCGGGCTAGTTTTGAGTCAGCCAAATTGTTGAACGTTGAGCGTTCTACAATCGGCCTAGGCATTTAGCTGAATGGCGCCGTGTTGATATTGGTCTAGCCGTTTTACAAACGGGTTTATTCTACGTTCCGGCTGCGACATGTATATGACGCGCCCGCGATAAGGCTTGCAAGTCGACCCCCAGCGGTCTGAGATAGCTTATCAGCATATTACAGGGGGCAATCATTGACATAATGCGGCGATAGGTGGTGAGAAGTCTTGCTGAATGTTTATTCTTCAATGCTCTTGGTATGTCTGTCTGTATATACAACTTAAACAGACCAACATTTTCAATAAACAAAATTAAATCACTCAGCAATTTTTGCCAACTTCAAAATAGGAGGAGGTTCTCAAATCGTCTGCATAGATGATATACTTACTTCATTACTCAGTCAATGGTTAGAGCAATTTTTTTCACTATCGTATAGAGAACTATCCCGTGGTGGTACCATGTTTTTTTATACCCGATAATCCCCACGCTGGGCATGCGGGTTACGGATCACAGTGGTGGTGGAATTGTTATGCAGGGGGCGCTGCTGCCCATCCCCTGTGATCCATCCCTTAGTCGCCTCTTACGACACCCACGGTAAGAGATGCGATGGTGCAAATTCTAAGCTAGCACCACACAGCTTAAAAACTTACTTTCTAGTTTGTTTTCTTGGTGGTAGATTCTCTTTTATTTAAATATTCTCACAATTTAAATCTTTACTGTAACACTTTTTATTAACTTGCATGTATGTATCTAAGTTGTAAGCCTAACCGGCAAACTAGAGATTCTTTAATATTATTTATAAGATCAATATTCATGTAATGTTACACCTAGTTTACAACAATAAATTCTTTATTCTTATTCTTTATTCTTCTTTTGCAACTTTTTACAATACTAGCTACAACAATTTTGATGAAACTTATCTGTTTCAATTATGTTGGGTCCTTCAAATGATTGCGTACATAGGTGCTATTTACTGATATTTTATACTGAAAAGGCCATACTAAGAAAAGCGCGTCTCTACTTGTTAACAGGAGAACTGTTCAAAAAGAGAATAGTCGTGGGAATTGAGGGCGCTTGTGTGCCAATTTGACAACTTTTGTTGCGTTGACAACACTGCTCTGTCATTACATTACGACTAAAAATTTTAGTTGAGCGTAAAGCCACGATTCATCTCTTTTTGAACAGATTCTACATACATAAAATTGGCTCATGGTCCTGGGTTGCGAATAAAAAAAACATAAATATGCAAATCCAACAATACGAGTAGAACAAATGGGGTATAATTTGAATTTTTACAATTAGCCATTGTTCGACTGAGCACTATTAGACATGCCCTTAAGAGTGTGCAATAACGCCGCTACCAGATGTATTTCTAGCGGGATGACAAGATATTTTCTCGCGAGTGAGAAGTACAGAGCAGAGACGTGCAACGAATTTTCTATGCGCCAAAACAGTTTTTACCTGTTTTTCAATAAAATAAACTAGCAAGAGAACTTTCACCAATCGCGTTTTGAAGTACAATTTTGAAGTTAATTGCTTATGGCACACTCTTAAAACACTTTTCAAGGTAGACATATATACACAATAGGTATATTACAATTCCTAGTTAGTTTATGTGTGCCTATTTAGGCCTATTTAGGCCTATTTATTACGAAACGATAATATTCCGTAAAAAAAAAAAAAATTCAACATACTATAAAAACGGTTTAGTCCGTTTTCGCAATTGTAGTTTCACAATTAACTGTGAAAAAAGAATTATTTTTCACTGTTTCGTAATTAACTGTCAAACAAGAAATTCTTTTCTGTTTTCGCAATTGTAGTTTCACAATTGACTGTGAAAAAAGAATTATTTTTCACTGTTTCGTAATTAACTGTCAAACAAGAAATTCTTTTCTGTTTTCGCAATCAAGTTTCACAATTGACTGTGAAAAAAGAATTATTTTTCACTGTTTCGTTATTAACTTCAACCACTAGGACCATGCTAGGAACGTAACGGACAAGTACTATTTGCAATGAAACGTACCTCTATATTATGACTTTGCCCACCAGACAATTCCGTAACCGGTTCATAATTTTCACATATCTGACACATACGTTCCTAGCACGGTCCATAAGTATCGATCTCCGAAAGTGAATTGGAAGAAATAAAAATATGAAAATGGTAAATAATTCCCTTTATTTTTCTCGAAATAGAAAAACCTCTTTTACATTTAAAATAAAATTCTTATTCTTACATACTTAACAAAAAATATACTTTTTACTTTAAAATAATACTTCTGAGCTTATTTAATAACTAAATGGAGCAATGATCTCCACACAGTGCCCGACCGTAATCTCGTTATTACATAATTCTGCTATTGTTTTTTTAATCTCTTCATCGATTTCCTGATAATTTTTATTTATTTTCATAGCAGGTTTAAAATTACGAAGCTTAGTTTCTTTTTCTAAAACTTCCAGTATTTGTGCCAGATTAGGGTTTTTTCTTCCAACATATTTATTTATTCGCGAGTGCCATGCCTCAACTGGGTTTGTAGTTCGGATTTCCTCATCTTCACAGCACCACTTTTTGACAAATCCGATGTCTTTCATCCATTTATTTTGGAAGTACTTATTAAATATTGTACTTTTTTCATCCGTTGGGCTTCTTTTCATCACATACTCGTACCCATTCTTGAGAAATGTTAAAGGTAGACGGGCTAAGCCGGCACAACGGGCGACATGACGTCTTTGAATCCTTGAATTCATGTCAAGGGCTTTTGATTTTCGAAAGAGGGTATTGCAAAAATGAAAATAGCAACCCTTTACTATTGTGTCTGGAAATACGGTTTGAACGCCTTTCATAGCTGCTTGTTCATAATCTAAAGTCATTTTTACTGGTTTCCAACTTGGGATTTGATTTTTAATCATTCGGAATAATATCTCATACGTTCTTTCATTCTTGTTTCGTAAGAACGCAAAAAAAATTGGTACTACCTTTTTTGCTTCGACATCAAATCCATGTATACTATACAATTGTTTAAACGGAAGTGGGCACGATTTGAAAGTACCATCAAGAAAAAAGTGCTGAAAGCGATGTATTATTTGTTGCGTATCAGGGGAACCAAACACGAGGATTCTCATATCGACATCATTGTAATCGGCGATGAGTAAATGTTTAAAGTTAATCGGCACTATTACCTCTTGAGGCGATGTAAATTGTAGTTTGGGCACTCCCAAGTTTCTGTATCTTTCTTTGTATAAACCGGTTTTGATGTTCTGAAATTTAGGTAACTCGTGAAGAAAGTTTACTCCTTTATCGTTGAGTTCACAAACCATTTCGTCAAATTGTTTCTGAATAGGATAGTTGTTAGTGCACACTTTTTTTTTCAGAGCACTAAGTTCTTGTTCAAATATGCATTTAGCGTCATTTGCCAAACAATCACTGTTATGATACTTTGATTTTACTATGAAGTTTTCTTCACTCAGCGTTATGCTACCCTTGCATGTTGTTTTGCTGTAACACTGCCAAAATGTATTACGGTCAGCGTACGTACTCTTTTTGTGATATTTACGGCCATTGTATAGTAATGCTTGGCCTCCTCTCTTTGTGGGAATGAACCGAATTTCATAATTCAAACTTTTTGATGCAGTGCACTCAGAAGAATCAGCCATAATACTGTAGTCTGATATAATGTATTGTGAAAATAGGTTTCAAGGGTCACAAGTGAAGAATAATTCCGCTTTCAAAGTCCTAGTGAAACCGTAATTGCAAAATAGAAAATTGATACAATAAATATAAGGATAATGTCACAATCGATTTTTTTCTTTATTAAACTGAAGGAAGGAGGTTAGTTTAGGACCTCAAGTAATTTATTTACCAAGGAGTTCAATAGTGCGACTAATTCTTGTTTCGTAATTAATTGTGAAATAAGAAAATGGATATGTTTTTAGTAATTAACTACGAAAGGAGAAAAATATTCGATTACGAAAACAGAAAAGAATTTCTTGTTTGACAGTTAATTACGAAACTGTGAAAAATAATTCTTTTTTCACAGTCAATTGTGAAACTACAATTGCGAAAACGGACTAAACCATAAAAACACTGGTTCGGTTTATCTAAGAGGAAATAAATAAATATATATGTGCACGCCGTCATAAGACCTATGCAGTGTTTTTTGCAATATACGTAGAAATAGTGAGACAATCAGTCTGAATCAGGCCTAGTATTTCCACCAATAGAAATACCTATTAGAAATAGTGGGATAGATCCGAGTTCCAAGCAACTGAAGTCGGGCGCCGCGGCAGAGCGACAAGAGATAAGCAGAGCCCAGCACAGCTCATTGTCCAGCCCAGCACCACTCGGGTAACACGTCTGTCTTGCTGACCTACATACTACAACGTGAGTTACTCTTTACTACTTACTAGGAACCTGTCAAAATATCAAGAGATCAGCTTTATGGCAGATAACACAGATGACCTATACAGGGTGGCATTTAGATCGGTCAGTATGGGAAAGTCTGATACTATAAGACATACGAAGATCTCTACTGAGGAACCATGTCATCGATTTACTAATAAGAAGAACTGCATTGAAACATTTTCAAAAAAACTCGTACTCAGCTCGGGAATCGGACCCTGAGGTTTTGAAGAAAAAAAAAACAATATTTATTTATAGAAATCGATTGTGTAGGTCTTAAACAGTATGTGTTACCATGGAACATGATGACTAAAACGAATAAATGCATTGTTTTCATATCTTTTCATATATTTTAGCAAGTTTTCGATATTATCTATTATATATTTTTTAAGGCCACTTAGAGTAAGTCAGTTTGTCAATTTTAACGTAAATTCACAACCAGAGGATGCAAAACGCAGTAGTAAGATCCGTTTTTTTTCAATAGGTACAATATTCAACACCCATGTTGAATATTGTACCTATTGAAAAAAATATTGGTAATTTCAAAAACTTACTAGATTAGATTCTAGAATATAAAAACAATGCATTTTATTCGTTTTAGTCATGTTTAACATTTACTGCTTAAGACCTACACAATCGATATCTAATTATAAATAGTGTCAGTTTTATTTTCAAAACGACCGGGTTCGATTCCCGAGCTGAAAATCTGCGTAGGTTTATAGTTTCAGACTTTCTTATACTCACCGATCTAAATGTGCCACCCTGTATAGTACTTATAGCTAAGGCTTAAAATATTGAACACTAAATGGTAGAGCTCGCTTTTTAATATAACAAAAGTTTCAGTCTCATTTCGTTCAAGACCATAACGCATATTCTGTGCATTAGTGTCACCATCAACCATTTCTCCTGAGGTTAAATAATGCCTCTAAAGAATGAACAGTGTGTTATAAGCTTTGCTTAACGATTACGATGGGACCTCTAACGGGACGTTTGGGGAGACACGTACAGCGGTGGACGTTTGTATATTGAGCAAAGAGGAGAAGGATGGGAACTTTCAAATAGTTTTTCAATAAAAAACTCCAGGACAAAATAGAAACCACTTATCTCCTGCCGACCCAGCACGTGGATTGTTGTTTATTGGCCCGTCACTTAATGTTGCTGTGCTCAATCAAACATCTAGTGTACATGGGATCTATCGTTCCAGGCTAACAGTACACAATGGTGCTCACTTGTGTGTTGAGGTCCGTCGCGAGAATGCGTGGAAACAGCGTCAGTTCCTACTGCTGCAGGAAACTGCTGTACAGCACGGAATATAAAAGTAAGTTACATAGCTACGAAGCAGAGGAGTATAGGTAGATATGTAGTAAGAGATCAACTTGCAGTTTATTTCGTTTGTTCTAGTGAACAGAATGGCTTATCGTAATTTACTCGAAGAAATGATTTACTAAGCGTTGTAATTTATGGAATCTATGAGCTTTGATCTATTCATAAGATAATGTCGATATCCAAGCCATGTCTAACGGTCACCCATTACTATTGACTGATGTATTTTACATATAAGCGATTGTACCTACTAACAAATGTTTCAGAACATTTACTTATTAGAAATTCCAATATGGTCCAGTAGTCGTAACGGACTCTATGAGGCTCACAAAGACCAAAACCAGTGGTTAACTATCAGGTAATAAATTAGCATATTTGCTTGGCGACTGTCTGACAGGTTTAACTTGATAACACTGTTTTGTGTATTAAATTAGGGTAGAGCAGTTACTGTTATTTCGTGCTGATTTAGTTAATCAAATATGACATGAGAAATCTAGGGTCAAACACCGTGCAGATAACGGATATTCGGTGGGTAGAGTCAACGCTATAATACAAATGTTTTTATTTCGTTCTCAAAAAGCAATAATAAACAACATTTGAAGCCTCCTTTTAAGTATAGAATACTTGTACGAGGAGGTTTCGCTCTTCCTTACTAACATTAGCCATAATTATAACATAACCTTTTTACAATTAACATTTTGGTCAATACAGAGATTGCATAAAACATAAATATAAGAGCTGCAAAACAATTTTCCAGACGATCTAGATTATACACATAAATCGTGTTGAAAGGTCGACCATGCTTGATTATTCTTGGAGTAGATTGAAATCATCGAGGTACATTCTCGGGCAATAGCTACGAGTGACATTTGGCTACCAATGGGCTGCCACCAGAGATGCCTCGTGAGAACAGCCGCTTATGATTTATTTCTCATATAACTGCAAATTATGTCAACAGATCCCAATAAAATACATTTAAATTCACATGCCTGTAGTCGAGATCAAGATATATAATTAAACAATATTTACTGAAGAAAGTATCTCAGATCAACAAGTATTTTCGATTCAGTTTAAAAATTGTCAGTGTAAGTTAAACTGCAGGTTTGTTTATCTTTTCTGCAGGAATAAAAAAATAATAATAAAGGAGTGCAGTAAGCAGCTCAGGGAAATGTAAACTTCCCGCTTGGAGCGCTGTCAGAATTTAATAGAAAAAATCTTTATAGTAAACAGTATGACAGTCGATGGCAGCTCACACTCCGAGCACTGAGCTCAGTTCTTATCTCCTAATGTGATCCATTCTTACGCAATATTCAGTTTTACTCGTCAGACAAGTTGTTTACGTGATTTATTTCATTACCTAATTATATTTAACGTGTGCGTATTTAACAAACATTTCATTCGATCTTGCCTATTTCGTATGATATTATCTGGGTTGAAGTTAATGGGTCAAAGCAGGTAAATACTTATTTTCAAATAACTTAAGCTTATAGTACATATTTGGAGTGGCCAAGTAACCTTAGTGTACCTACTATGGCTAATTGGTACATACATAACAACTACTTAACAATAAGTAGTTAGTACCTATAGGTACTAAATGTTATAACATTTCACACTGGGTACAATAAAAAAAAACATAGCTATGTACCCTACGAGATAAATAACAACACGATAGGTAGATATGGCCAAGTGGCCATAGAAGGTATGGCCAACATACGCACACTGTTGGCCTAAGAAACTAGGTATCTATGGTAATTCAGGGTATTTGGTTTGTTTTCAGATCGATATTACACAAAGAAGCACGAGTGGGTGTCAGTGACTGACAGCATCGGCACGGTGGGCATTTCGAATTTTGCACAAGTAAGTCACCACTTAGAGCATCACCGCTACCACTATCATTAAAAACCGGCCAGGCGTTCTGTGTACCATTCCATTAATCACACTACACGCCACACCACACAGATGTATGGATGTATGGATGGATGGATGTTTTTTACGTCATACAGCCAGAATTAATGAACAGATCGGGCTGAAATTTTGCATACAGGTAATTTTAATTTTGGAATCAAACATAGGCTACTTTTTGTTCGATAAATCAGTTCCCGTGGGATATAAATCACCTTAAAACGTTTCCATAGGATCAACGCGTGCGAAACCGTGGGGCGCAGCTATTCATCTATATATAAAAAATCTGTTGTATGGGAGGCACTTAAATATTTATTTCATACGGTTTCTTAGTATTTGTTGTTATAGCGGCAACAGAAATACATACTCTAGAAATTTCAACTGTCTATTACGGGTCATGAGACAGCCTGGTGATAGACGGACAGACAGATGTACAGACAGACAAATATACAGACAGATAGACGGACGGACAGACAGTGGAGTCTTAGAAATTGGGTTTCGTTTTACTCTCTACTCAAACTTGGACATGAGTGATCGCTGTGGTCTGCCATAATCGATAAAAAAACGTAATGCGAGAGCTCTGCGTGATAGTAGAAAGCTGCTCTAAATCTTAACTTATGCAGCCAAGTTCCAGTTCTCGGTTCTGCTGATGTGTGCGTGTTTCAGGACGCTCTCGGCGAGGTGGTGTTCGCGCAGCTTCCGGAGACAGGGGCGGTGCTGGCAGCCGGCGACGAGTGCGGGGCCCTGGAGAGCGTCAAGGCGGCCGGGGAACTCTACACGCCCGTCTCTGGCACGGTCAGTACTTCAACTATAATTGACGGAGCAGTCAGAGTACCCTGATGTAAAACGCAGGGCGCACGCGATGAGATTGCGCCCAGCGATGCACCATCTAACACCTTGTTTTACCCCCTCGTCTGACTTATTTTATTATGTCAGGTGCGAATATACACTCGCGTGCAATCCAGTTCAGTTTTAAAAGATCTTTATTTTTCAAATTAGTTATGAAAAGTAATACAAATCCAGTGGACATTTATCCTAGACAATATTAAACATAAATATAAACACGTTTCAGATGCTTTTGGCCAACATGTCAATTTAGTACAAAGGGTCGGTTCACATCTGACGTCGATGCGTCGCGTATAATCGGTCGGGTAACGCCAGAACAGACAATTACATGAGAAAACATTCGTTAGTACGTCGAGCGAACATAGTGTGTTTCGTTTGCTTCAACGCATTGTCGGTGTGCTCTGTAGATGCTGAATGCAGAAACTGGAGAGATGCGTAATAATGTGGCAGAACGAAGTAACTCCCGACGCATCTTTCGTCAGATGAAAACATCCCATTCTACTAGGATGTAACTTATTTAAATAAATGGAATAAAATAAATAAATATTGGTTAATGAACCATTAAAACATGTAAACTTTTAATAACTTCATGGAAGCTTTAGTTGAGCAATACATTTTATATAGGTAAGTAAATTATAGAGATTTATAGCAAAAGGCCAAGTTAATTGTTTGATAAACAAATAAAGCTGGTACTATTTTACGAAAGCCAGATAATGAACTAGCAACTAGAACAATAGAGAGGTCGTAGGCAGGTAAGCGCTACAATAGTCGAAATCCCACGGGAACTTTTTTTGGGATACAAAGTAGCCTTTCTGTTATTCCAGGCCTAGAACTACCTGTATGCTAAATTTCAGCTCGATCAGTTTTTGCGTGAAAAAGCAACAAACATACATACAAATGCCTACGTTTATAATATTAGTAGGATATGTTTAATCCTATGTACGTATTATTAATTTTAACTTATTGAATATAATGTATTGTAATATACTCGTAGATATTTAGATAGATAAAACATTTATTTGCAACTGCAACACACATTACAAAAAAAAACACAATAAAAGGGAGGTACAAAGAACATAAAAATAACTTGGGAAATATATCGGTACATAATTTCTTTTAACATTCAGACAATCAAGTAAAAATACAGTATGTGTGCGCTGCAGCCTTACAAAAAAGCAATACTTAGCACAAAGCTTTGCTCGGAGAGCAAACACTGATTTTCAGTATTACCCTCTATTTATTTATAATAATGTGTCAATACTTATTTAAGAGATATTTGGTACACCTCTGCCTTATTTAAATTCACATAATTATTTCCATCCCAAAGTTGCCTGGGAGAGATTGCTTCTAAGAGAAAAGGCCGCCCATTGTACTTTTGTCTTATGTTATTTCTATGTACTGTTATTTTGTTGGTGTAAAATTAAATGTTTTTAATTGTATTTTGCTGAATTTACTTTTTGCACAAAATAACGGCTTCATCCGATTCATTTGCACGCGAGTGTACATGGTGCCAACTGTCAAGCCACGATAAAACCGAGCTTTTTATCAAAACGCAGTATTTGCCTCACTTCAGTACACGCGCGGTTTCACTGAAAGCTTTCTCTAAAACATTTTAACAAAAGCTTTTTAATAATTTGCAGGTGACAGAGAAGAACACAGCCGTTGAAGAAGCTCCCTCGCTGATCAACAAGTCTTGCTTCGAGCAAGGCTGGCTATTCCGATTGCGGCTCGCCAACCCTGACGAGGTGCAGGGCCTCATGGACCAGGCTGCCTACGACCAGTACCTCGCGGCCCAGGAGGACCACTAGGCCTCGACAACACCAGTCCACTAACTTAAATCAGAAACACTACACCACTATTATATTACTAGAACGGATAGTTTCGCCTTCTATGCGTAAAAATGTGAACAGCGATGGAAGGAAAAAGTAATTATTGTACCTACTGACATCTTTTGCATTAACTAAAACTAAATGCACGCTAATGCATCTATGGATTAGTGATTCTAATTTGGATAAGATCGTTTGATGATGTTTTTGAATGATTGGATTATAATAGTATTTATGCAATGAAGTTTTATTAATATTTTGTTAGGATTCGGATGGATGGTTTTAAGTCGGAAGGCGCCATTGGGCTATCAAACGTCCAAAACTTTATGATAAGAGCGAAACTAAATAGTACTGTTACGTGTGACGTGCTACGCCAGTCTATGCCCGTCACGCTACAGCGACCTACGAGCTAAGCGCTACGCAGTCGACGCACATGGTGCTACAGCGAACTACGAGCTAAACGCTACGCAGTCGACGCACGTGGTGCTATAGCGACCTACGAGCTAAGCGCTACGCAGTCGACGCACGTGGTGCTACAGCGAGCTACGAGCTAAGCGCTACGCAGTCGACGCATGTGGTGCTACAGCGAACTACGAGCTAAGCGCTTCGCAGTCGATGCACGAGGTGCTATAGCGACCTACGAGCTAAGCGCTACGCAGTCGACGCACGTGGTGCTACAGCGAACTACGAGCTAAGCGCTACGCAGTCTACGCACATGGTGCTACAGCGAACTACGAGCTAAGCGCTACGCAGTCGATGCACGTGGTGCTATAGCGACCTACGAGCTAAGCGCTACGCAGTCGACGCACGTGGTGCTACAGCGAACTACGAGCTAAGCGCTACGCAGTCTACGCACATGGTGCTACAGCGAGCTACGAGCTAAACGCTACGCAGTCTACGCACGTGGTGCTACAGCGAGCTACGAGCTAAGCGCTACGCAGTCTACGCACGTGGTGCTACAGCGTGCTACGAGCTAAGCGCTACGCAGTCTACGCATGTCTACGCACGTTCTAAGTGGTCTGTAAAAATACGGTTAAATAAATTATCGGATGTTAAGTTTTATTGGTTTGATTTCGATTTTTTTAGGCTTGTTGTACAATCAATTGTATTACTAAGAGTTACTGATCTGGAAATAAACATGTTTGAGTTTTGAATTTGACCCACATAGTCTTTTATTTTGTATTATTGAATGACTACTTTAATACTAAAATTTAGTTTCGTTTACGAGACACTGAGATTTTGTACGAAGTGAAGCTTTTTTGCTTATTTTATTTTGCAACAATGATACATAGCATATGTTTCTTTGTGTTTGACAAAAAAAATTCGTTACTTGGTTTACTTGTTAAAATGTATAAAAATGTCATAGAATTCGTTCGAAAACAGCCTGGAAATAAGCTTTGGTAGAACCTACGATACCATACGGCCTATACGAGTATAATGTTTTAATGTCTTAAAACATCGGTCAATGTGGGATACATTAATGAATAAACATTTTTATTTCGAATTATTTAAGTATCATCATAGTTGTACATCACTGTGTACTAGCCAGCATGAACATTGAACGTGCACTAAAAATTATATCAAATAAACTTACTACAGTTAGAGAATAGATACAGCATACAACAGCAATCGCTTATTTACGGATTTGGTGCAAGACACAAGTGCATACATTCGTGTTGGTAAATTGTCTTTTCCTCGCATTTCTTAAAACAAACTAAAAAAATTCACTTATTTAACCTACTGGAGCCGAATTTTTGAGGATAACTTGTTTACGACACCCCTTTTTCAGACCAAAAATCCCTCAGGATATCATAAACACATAATGACTTGAATTCTGCCGAGCTTTGAACACATTCCACGAGGGTGTTTGCTCACTGTTGGACATATACGGACTGATGATGATGATGAAAGCCGGTTAACTAAGAACTTGGCTTGTGTTGGAAGACGACCAATGTTACCCAGCGGAAGTGCTAATGTGGTTAATGTGTAAGTCTGCATGTTCTGTAGTAGATACATGTCCCTGCCTGCACGACAGGGAAGCTCCTACGCTAGCGCAGCAGCTCCAGAGATGATCTCGATGAGTTCCCTCGTGATGACGGCCTGTCGTGTGCGGTTGAACAGCAGCGTCAGCTTGCGAATCATGTCTGCGGCGTTCTTCGTGGCGTTGTCCATAGCCGCCATGCGCGCCGACTGCTCCGACGCTGCGCTCTCCTGAGAAATACGTTCATTATTTTGCTATAAAATTTATCGTACTTTGATAAATTCACTAGGAATGAGAGCGGGTTGAAATGCGAAACGGAGTGTGGAAAGACAGGAGGTCTTCTCGATCGATCGAACAACGGCGCTGTAGTGGTTGCAGGTAGGCGGCTCAGGACCGATAGTTTTTGGCGCCGTGCGGGGAACGCCTTAATACAACAGTGGACATGTGCGGGCTGATGATGATGATGATGATAAAAGCCGGTTAACTACGAGCCATGTATGTGTCGGAGGAACACCAACGTTTCATTCCTTGACGAGGTACTTCAGGCACATTCATTATTTTTACTAGCTGATCCGGAAAACTTCCGGCCACCTTTGAAACAGAGATGCTTATATAGGATACGAAAAATGTTATTTTCATATTCAGATACGATAAGATACCCCCATGGGGGTAATCTGTCTCAAATACACAGACGACTACCGTTGCCTGCAGGTGACGCCAGTCGGCAGCAATCGCGTACAGTTGCGCCTTGCAGTCGGCAACTCGCCGTCCGTGTATTCACAAGCCCTAAAACAGTTCGAGTTCTATTTTAAAGTGGTAGCATCTAACGACTCCCCTGAAGGTATATGGAAACAGCTGAGGACCGCTATTTGAGCCGTTTGTCCGTCCCTGTCGTCGAACGCGAACATGTTGGTACTACCTTCAGTGCGTAGTAGAGCAGCGCCGCCAGCGTCCACTCGGAGTAGCTCTGCAACTCGTCTCCGTCCACGTCGTCGAACGCAGTCATGTTGGGCGCCATCTGCAGGAAACCAACTTCTGCATCTATTTAGTGACTTCTATGCATTTTTCTGATGAATTTATAGATGCCTATCTACAAGCGCTACATACATTTGTAGACCTAAAAAACATGCCCACGTTAGTTTGACTCCCGTTAGGCCAGAACTATAAAACGATTATGGATGTGCATTCTAGGATTAAAAAATATCTCTGGAAGCATGTAATTTAAGGATTTATTAGAGTAATTATGAAATTGACTCGGGACACTAGCACCAAACCACGTTTTCCTTATCCTAATTAAACATCTCTCGGTGATAAAGTAACGTATTAATGTTTTTTTCCTATTGTATTGATAGAGAATGGTTCCAAGCTGACAAAAACTAAATTATTCGAATGATTGGTATTTGTTCCCAAAAATTTCGAAAGCAGTGTAATTGTAAATAGTTTTTAGTATTTTCAATCAAATGAATATTTTGGAAAAAACATGAGAATCATAACGTGATAGTATTTCTACAGCCATGATCCAAAAGGTACTGTTTTGAAAGTTTTGACTTCATGGTATACTAATGGGGTAATAAATTGCCTATGTATTATTTCAGCCTAAAACTACCCGTTTCAGCCCGATCCATTCAGTAATTTTTGCGTGCAAGAGCAGCAAACATACATACATGTTTACAAACTTTCGCGTTCATAATATTAGTAGGATCAGTAAGAATTTGTCTTTTAAAATTATTTTCTCTGTGATTTTTTCTCTTGGTGTGCAATAAAGACTAGGTAAATCAAATGTTTAGTTCAGGTAGGATAGGGTGCGGGTCGTTACCTCGATGCGCATCTGGTTGAAGAAAGGTATGACGCTGATCTCGTACTTGACCGCGGAGAAGAACTTGTTATAGTAGATCTCTCCCAGTTCGTAGGCGAAGCCAGCGTCGGCGATGGCGGCGGCCATGC
This sequence comes from Eupithecia tripunctaria, assembly GCA_955876795.1. Lineage (NCBI taxonomy): Eukaryota > Metazoa > Arthropoda > Insecta > Lepidoptera > Geometridae > Eupithecia > Eupithecia tripunctaria. The sequence goes on from OY041599.1 coordinate 25,970,595, forward strand.
GCGACGCGTCGGCGAACACCGGAGCGATGCGCCCGATCTGATCACAAACACCTATATTAGAATGGAATGATGATGATTGACAACTTACATTTTTAGTCTGATTAGAGGCAACCCTCTGGTCACAACGAACGTAGGACTGTACATACCTAACAAGTAGGAGTACGCGCGCCGAAGACCTAGGCTATATGCAATTCCGAGGGTAATGACATACCTCCTGAGCCAGTCCCCGTTCACGCGATAGTTAATAACTATCAACTTCTGATTTCAACTGTTTTTACGGACATTGTTCCGGACAAAAAGATATCTATATGATATTTCAGGATTATCTTCTTTGCATTGTTTGTCATTGTCACCTTGGATAAGAAAAAATAAAGTTTTCAGTAATATTCGCGTTAAGGTCGCACACAAACATCTGGCAACTTCATTTCCTTATAAACATTTTTCTTTTTAAACGACTTCAAAAAAAGTGGACGTTCTCAATTAGACTGTATTTTTTATGTTTGTTATCTCAGAACGTTTGGCTTATTCCACTAATCCCCGTTGAAAATCCCCGTCAACGGGGAAAAGTGAACTTTTTGTTCACTATTCCCCGTTGACGCCGATGCGAGCTCGTAATTGACTAGGTTGTCCGATTTTCATGACTCTTTTTTATATAAAATCTGGTGTAAGAAGCTATAAGAACGTAAAATTCACCTAGTAACTATTGATGTTTGGATTGATTATAATAACTTTTCTAGTCAGCTTCACACCAATATTATAAATGCGAAAGTTTGTATGGATGTATGGATGGATGTTTGTTACTTCTTCACGCCAAAACTACTGGACGGATCTGGCTGAAATTTAGCATACAGATAATTCTAATCCTGGAATAAAACATAGACTACTTTTTATCCCATAAATCAGTTCGAAACAATTCTACTGCCACTGAACTGCAATCCCCAACGCGGATGCCCAGCGTGGGTATCATAGACAATACTCCCCATTAGAAACAAGCCAATAAAACGCTCATCAGCGGAGGCCTGCTTTTACCAGTGGACCAATATAGGCTGTTAAAGTTGAGGTGCACGATCTGTCAACTGATATAAAACCCACAATGCCACTTGGGGTGGATGCTCACATCTTTGACGCTGATGAGCATGCTGGAGGGGAACTGCCGCCGCAGGATGGCGCGCGACTTGTCGCCGACGCAGATGAGCTTGTGTTGCTTGGAGTCCGCGGTGCGCTGCGCGAAGCGGAGTCGTATGCGACGCGACACGCCGCTGTGCACGCCGCCGCATAGACCTACCAGACATTACATAACCTTTGTTACATTTACATTGTAAGTACATACCCCCTTATTCATAATAGTCTGCTATTTTCGCTTATTGCTTTCCTAGTCGTAGTGTTTAGGGGGGGGGGGGGGGGGGGGTCTTCTTTCATTGCGTCACTTTCTTGAATATTTTAAAAAATAATCTGTTCAGTTTTTTATGTTTCATTCAGAGTCAGATTTATGTACATACATAAATACATTTATTTATATAGATTTAATTAGGATCAGACCTTAGCTAAATCTATAAAAAACAAATTTATCTGTATATATCTGCCTATCCATCAGTGCTAAGAAAACGCACGCGTTGTTATTTGGAAGAAGTATACCTACTTTGGCATGGCTATCAGCGTGTGAAATTATGAATGATCCTCCAGTGAAGCTGACATCACCCACTGCTGCATCACACACTGTTCAGGGAAGGAGTACTTGCTGATCAAGACACGAGTAGGAACCTACTTGAGAAATAAACTAAATAACAGAGGCGTGACAGGGCATCCACAAGTTATATCAATTATTATATTGTCTTTTTCTTTTTCAATACAGACAAAAAAAATATGACCTTTATTCTGTTCCAAGTACTACAGGATTTTCTATGCTAATGGGTGTCAGTCTGTGTTGCTTTATACTCAGCTAGTCTGTTCAAAAAGAGGCGAATGGAAATTGAGGGCGCTCGTGTGTTTTTTGACAACTTTTGTTACGTTGACAACACTGCTCTGTCATATTATTGCAGTAACACTAAAAGTGTTAGTTCACTCACTGTAACGCCAAGGCTCTTCTCTTTCTGAACAGACTCTAGCAGCGCCTCGCCGTTAATTCCGGGATAAAACATAGCCCATGTCAATCCCTGAAAAGTTAACTTTTTAACAATGATAGTTTTTTTTTTAATCGTTGTGGTAGTTTCGCAGCCTATCCAATACAAACAAACAATCGAATCATTCCTCTTTATAATATTAGTATAGAGGATGAAAATATATACTTACTAAGCCCCGCGTCTATAAAACGGCCACAGACGGGCCTTTAGCCACTCTCAATGTTATTTTCGTATTCCTGTGGTTTGAAATGAAAATGAAATTAGCCAGCAAAAACTCTGATTGTGGAACTATTCTGCGTAAATGTATCCCCAGAGTGAGTGTCTCTATTTTCCACCACGTGTTCTTCTAATCTAGTGCAGATATCTAGCTCCGAGCTATCGGGTGGGGGCAAACGAGCGCGGCGCGCGGCCGCGTGTACCAACTGATTACGTATTTAATCTTCTTACTTGCTATTTTATAAGGTGCCTAATCTACCTATCTTCTCTGAAACTCTCATCTTAAAAATTCCTGTTTAAACTACTTCGTTTTATGAAAAATCCTTCACTGTACAAGCTAGCCGTCTATGGAATGCTCTTCCCGTGGTAGACACACAGGAAATTTCCTGATCGTCAAACAAACAATATTCTTAAAAACCTACAAGCGACTTTAGAGTTAAGAGTTTGTCTATGAAAACAAATCAGAAACTTTGAATTTCCTTTTTCGAGTAGCGACTACGTGAACACAATTTTTTGCGGTCTGACATTTCCTTATGACGAGAATTCTGTGTCGATTGCAACATTCCTTTTAGATAAAATAACAGCAAAAAGGCTGAATTTTTTTCTTAGATGTATACACTTAATTGGCCAATCAATGCATCACACGATAACAAGGCAATAATATTATTATATCATTCATGGTACCTACATAGAGATGTAGTAGTACGTAAACTACAAACAAAAAGATATTTAGAAAACAAATTCGGTTTTATCTCAATAAGAGTTGTTTATTCACGAATTGGTCTAAAGACAGTTCAAAAGTTGAAAACAACTTCAACTTGTTTTCAACTTTTGAAACTTGATGTTTAATGTGATATCTTTTAGTATCTAGTGTAATACGAGTAATTTAGATGTCAATAGGATCTTTATTATGGTCGGGGTGCTATTAAGGCTACATTTTTAAGAAGACTAATAAGTTATTGCTTATGCATTTCTTAATGCGATCGCAGAACTGTCTAAACTGAGTTCCAGCTAAATTTACGAGTATCGACATTAAAATCAGGCGCCTACCTCTCCTGTAAGGTGCCTAAGTAAGTGCTGTGGTTCCAGCACACAACGCAACGAGATAAATAAATAAATGAATAATGCTAGACAATCCACACAGCATTATCTAGCCCCAAGCTAAGCAGAGCTAAGGTGCTTAGACACATCAATAAAGCTATAGTTTTCTAAACTCATCGGTGGAGGGATAAGATGACGCAGGCCGGTCCGGAGCGATAACCTCAGGGATCGCGAGCCCACGCGGTGCTTATCAGTCATGCCATGACGCTGCTCTATAGTCACGACATGACTCTTACAACTCTTCAACAATAATATATACAGGCAAAACAGATTATCTGATTCATTTGCATGAATAGGTAAATAAGCAACTATTTTCCTGGTACACCTCATCAAATTAATAACTAATTTAGTTGCCTACTCGGTAAATCCTTAAGACACCACGAAAACAGTTTAAGTACCTAGGTGTTTAATCAGACTGTTCAACGATTTGAACAATTTAAATTTACTAATCAAGACTACATTAGACATTGGTAGAGTTATGATAGAACAAGCCATCAGATTTGAATCGTGTTAGGGACACGATTCATACTTATAACCGGACATGACAAATAAAGATTTGTCCAATAAGTTACGTCTAGGATCGTGTGAGACACCTATGTACTTGCTAGGCAGTTATTACACGCTTAATAAATTATTTAAAAACTAAAGCAGATACTTAGGCTGCTACACAACATGACTCGCCTAAAATTCAAATTATATATCCATATTAACAAGGATAATAAATTTAGAAAAATAATATTCACAAGAAGTTCAATGGCCATAATGCAAAAGAGCACATGGTAGAGTCCAGCGGAAATCACCTCTGTCCGAAGTGACGGCGACGTAGAGCCTCCTGGCTTTCTTGTCGGCGTCCGACTCCTCTTGCTTGGCCAGGGCGGCTTCCGGCGGCGGTGCAGCCCCCTTCTTCGGCGGGGCATCCACCTTCTCCAACAGCAGCTGCGAGGACTCGTAGAACTTACGCGGTCCATATCCGAACGGCCGAGCTGCCTTCAGCTCCCGCTCTGCTCGTGTGAATCTGCACACACAATAAAACACATGCCTATCACACACACACTACATCACCTATATCGTATCCATTTTGAATGGAGCATAAACGTAAGCAAACCACCCATACTTAACCTAAAATTCACTTTGTTGGCGCGTCCTTTTATACGTAATTTACTTGTCGATTTTAGATCCTCCCTTCAATAAAATCTGCTTACAATTATATCTGAAACTCGACGCCAAGCAAGTGAGATTTTGTTATTTGTGTCGTACTTTGTTTACTAACATGCTTCATTCAAAATGGATAAACCATAGGATAGGCTCCCAACAAGCTTCTCAGAAATAAAACTATTATCTGTACTTAGTGCTAACAATAATAAATAAGTAATTATATACTTTTTATAGTTATCATAAGATATGCTCAGAAAAGTTGTGTAGAAGAATTTTGGTATCAGTAATAAAATAATGTAACGAAATATCGTTTTATATTTATAGATAAATATGTACCTATTGATTACCCGGTTATGAGTATATGATGTTTGTTTAACATGAGTCTTGCATTAGGTCAACATCTAGCTGAGGTTTGGTCACATAGCATCACAAAGCTGGTACCTGTTGGCAACTTTACCGGTGTGGTCGGCGGCGCGGCCGGTGCGGCGTGACGTGGCAGGCAATACAAGTATGATGAGCGGAGATTCAGCTGCAGGAGGTGGCTGGTCGACACTTACTTGCTGGCAGACACCATCTTCATGGTCTTTGTGATTTTCTGAATGTTCGTGATGGACTTCAACCGAAGGGAGACTTGCTTTAGCTGGACCATTTCTGTTTATTATTATGAAGCTAGTTCCAAATACATGTAATTTTACAAATGTAGTATTGTATCCTCCAAAGTATTCTCCAAAGATAATACAATAACTACGTAAGAGTATGCTTTTATACAAATGAAGAGGATCAAAGAGAATACATGAAGAGGGTTGTGTAATTTAGACTTTTACTCAACGACAGTGGCGTGTAGTTTATGTCAAAAACCGTCAGTCAGTCAAAGAGGTATTAAATCAGTAGTCAGATAATATCATCGAGAAAAAAAATATAGTCTTTAAAGGAGACGCGATACCATACAAATTGTACAAGACTGACATTGGGTAGGTGTAAACAATATTTGACGTAAATTTGCTAGTGATGTAGTCATTGTCAATGTAAAGATTTTATCGATAGCATTGAAATACTTTTTTAAATTATATTTTCCATATTTTGCTGACAGGTGACTTTTGTTTAATATAAGAGACCCAGCATCAGAGACTATTTTATTTTTAATTTTGTTTATATGAATTCAATGTACTTAAAATACAGATAACAATAATTATATTTTGCTTTTAGTTTAAAACTCAATTATTGGTATGAGCTTACGATTAAATCGACCACGTGGGTACTTACGTAAAATCTAGTTGTATAATACGTATTTTCAAGGATATGCTCATCATATATCTGGTATATTATCGCTATTTAATATTATTTATTGTATTATATATTTTACAAAAATGTATGTGATTTTTTTTAACATTACTTCTTCTTCTTTTCTTTTAATGGAGTCTACGCCTGGGTTGTCAAAGTCAAAGTCAAAGTCAAATCGTTTATTTCTTTAGACTTACAAAATAAGTACTTAGACAAGTCAAATTTTTACTATATAAACAGCTTCATAAATAGTTATTACTATCAACAAGAAATAAGGTGCAATTGACTTTAATTCACAATTTTTTGTCCACTAGCGGAAGAAGTGAAAAAGAAACCACTAGCAAGTCCATCGCTTATCAACTAATACAATCTTAGGATAACTAAGTCTAACTGGTCTTACATACTATTGTCTGTTTGGAACTGGGCGACATCCGGCCAAGCATTAACATCATTTACGTAGTCATCTACGGAGTAATAGGCTTTCTTGATAAGATTTCGTTTTATGTACAGTTTAAATTTACGAATAGGGAGCTCAGTTGCTTCAGATGGAAGCTTATTATAGAATCTTACGCAATTGCCCACAAATGATTTCCCTACCTTTCGTAATCTATATGATGGGATGTGTAATTTGTTCTTGTTTCTTGTATTTTTATTGTGAACATCACACCTTTTCATAAAGTTATCTCTGTTTTTGTGTGTATACATTAGATTTTCATAGATGTATCGCGATATTACTGTTAAAATATTTATTTCTTTAAATAATTCCCTCAACGAGTCACGTGGATTTAATTTATAAATAGCGCGTACCGCCCTTTTCTGAAGAACAAAGATAGTCTGGATGTCAGCTGCCTGTCCCCAAAGCAAAATACCATAAGACATAACACTATGGAAGTAACTGAAGTAAACTAACCTAGCTGTATCTTCATCGGTAATGTATCTAATTGTTCGAACCGCATACGCTGCTGAACTAAGTCTGTTTGCGAGAGCATCAATTTGCGGTCTCCATTGAAGAGAGGAATCAATATGTAACCCTAGGAAAACAGTTGAGTCTACAAGGTGAACAATCTCATCCTTTAGCATTATCCTAGTTGGGAGCTCTCTTACATTTGGTAACATGAATTTTATGCATTTGGTTTTTGAAGCATTGAGTAAGAGGTTATTGGCGGTGAACCAATCTAGTATTTGTGAAAGAGAATTATTTACATCGTCATAATTATGTTTATTTCTGTCAACTTTAAAAATCAATGAAGTATCATCAGCAACTAAGACTATATCACAGAGATCTTTTGCTAGAAATGGGAGATCATTTAAATATACTAAAAATAGAAAAGGACCCAATATTGATCCTTGCGGGACTCCTAAATCGATTTTTGATCCCCTAGATCTTTCTTTACCAATATCTACTTTTTGGACTCTATCAGATAAATATGATTGCATAAGGTCCAGTGCCTTGTTTTGAATTCCATAATGTCTTAGTTTATTTATTAATGTACCATGATCAACGCAATCAAAAGCTTTAGAAAGGTCACAAAATACACATAATTTTGCCAATGGTCGTAATATTCGAGTAAAATAAAAATAAAAGGAACGTTGTTCGGTAATAAAGATAGATAAAGGAAGTGAATTCTTCGATAAAATGTTAATCAAAAAGATACAAGAAAATTTCAAAATTATGGGCAACGTTGTACGGTAAGGTTTTCTGTTAGGTATTTTTTTTAACATTACACCGCCCGACATCGATGAAAAATGTCTGTCAAGCTCAAATTATGAACGTAAATGAGTTTATTCAAAAAAAGGTCTTATAGCGTGTCCTTTAGGCCCGTATTATGAATATATATGAATATTTAGACCTGTGACTGAGCAAGCTTTCATAATACGGGCCTTAGACTTATTATTAGAGGACTTTGAGTCATTGCTGACTATTAAGTCCCGTATTTAAAAAATCTATAACCAAAGAGAATACAATAACTACAAACTAACTACTTATACCTACTACTTAAAACTAAAATTATATCTAAAACTAACCTAGACAATTTAATTACCGCCTCACTCAGTGGAGCGGCTTAAATTATTTGGATAACACCAGTATCCGATAGGTTGACATTGTACAGGTCGCTTAACTCTAGTCTCATAGACTCGCTCCGCTCACACTCCGCTAGAAGATGCTGCACATCTTCTAGGACGCCACATGTTTCACAATTGGGCGAGTCTGTGATTCTCATCAAATGTTTGAATTCATTAAGGGACATGTGCCTGGAGCGTAATCTATGAGCTATCACAATGTGTTTTCTTTTAAGTTTATAATTACCCTTCCAAAAACAGCCTGCATATGTAATGCAGGCTATTCTTGCAAAATCTTATACCGAATCCCTTTATTGACTGAAATTGAATCTTAAGGTGGCTTCCACTTTACAAAAACTTTGTACCTGTAGTCAGTGTAGAAAAACACAATATTAAAAAATAGAATGTATCCCTAAAAATGTGAACACAGCATGATCAAAGAGCAGTATTGATTACATAAATAAGAAGAATAAACTATAAAATAAGTTGTAATCTTGACAGTAGAGAGTAAGTTAGGAGAGTCGATTCCAGAGTAAAAAAAGAAAAAAAAGACGTGTGGCACTCGGGGACTGCCGCGGTAAAGCTATTGCAATGCCATCTAGAGGCGAGTTGCTGAACTAAAGAGACAAACGTCGTATTTCAAAAAGTTATTAAAAGTTCTACTATTCATCGATAGATGGCAAAACTAAAAAGTATCACCGCTGTTCCGGTCGGAGTGGGGAGCGTGAGGTTTTTTCGTTGCGGAATATCTAGATTCGGTCCCCGCGCTCAAGGCCCGCGATAGAAGCTATGCAATAGCTTAAAATCTCTAAAATTATCCTACTCATATTATAAACGCGAAAGTTTGTAAGCATGGATGACATGTGTTTGTTGCTCTTTCAGGCAAAAACTACTGAACGGATCGGGCTGAAATACAGGTACAGGTTTGCATAAATAGATAGTTAGTTTAGACCTGATTAACGCATAGGCTTCTTATCCCATAAATCAGTTCCCGTGGGATAGGCGTGCAAAGCCGCGGGGCGCAGATAGTAAAACACCATTTTGGCCAATTTAAGCTACAATAGTGTTTCTTTTTTCAAAATTGCCTCGACTTTATCACAGTAAAAAATGTACAGGGTGTTCGCAAGCCTTAGGGTTTAATAGCTCGGCGCCCTTTTTAACCCTGAAAACAAGCTTAGAAATTATTAGGAACATTCTATATTTTTACAGCAGGTATTTTAACTATGTCCTGCGTACTTTTTGCACGAAATAACAGCACTTACTTTTTTTACACTGACTTGTTTGCCAATACTATTAAAATCACCAATCAAAGGGATTTTTAAACAAAAAAAGCGACAAAAAACGACCTTCGCAAGGCTGCGTGCGCGTGCTCTCATTTGTTTTCAAACACGACGCAACTCTACAAAACATTGCATATCATAATATCATAATATTATGTAAGTTATCTGTTTACCAGCAAGCTCGAAACCAGTGTTTTTCTCTTTATTTCCTTATGTTCTCCCGCGGCTTTGCACATGTCTTCAATGCATATGTAGCGGACAACAAGAAGTACCTAGGTACCACCATTTATGCAAAAAGTACCTGAGGTATATCCCTCAGTGTTAAGGAATCAAAAAGTAACATTACAATCGAAAAATCTTCCATTATATAATACTGTTTATAATATGATAAGGTTGGTTATGTGATTCATGATTGAATTTTCTTGCTGGAAACCAATAAAACTATTTATTTATGATTTTTTTGTAAGAAACCAATAGATTAACTGTAAAGTGCGAATGAGTGGTGCAATTCAGTCATGCCTTCATGCTTCCGTCTAGCGAGGCAGCGTCTCGTCGCGGCGAGGCGACGTCACACGCCGTACTTATAGGCTGCGCAGGCGCCGGGCGCGTTTGTTTACACGCGCAACTGCCTACGAGTCGACGTCGACACACTCGCAGCCATGGACATCCAGAGGAAACCCGAGGATACGCAGGTCTCCAGCTCCCCGCCTGATCAGGTTGGTGGAATATTAGTTAAGTAAACACCAGGTTCATTGCCTTGGTATCGACGAATCGCTTTTTGAAAGCTGCACTTGTTCGAGTTGGAGCTAATTATAGCCTGAGTGGAGTGGAATTCCTTTGTACCTACAAACTATCATTGCCATTAAAATTTTAGTTTAATTTAAGTTATTTGTATTGACATTAAACAAGTATTAGTACTTACCTGCCTTCCTATTATTAACAAAATCAACCTCATTTCGGATGAAGAAGTACCTACTAATAACTCTTAAAGTCACAAATTAAACTCATATAGTACTTGTGAATTAAAATTATTATACTTTTCATAAAAAAAAAAGTTAGTATTTGCTTTGAAAAAAATAACTTAAGCTATGTGTGATATAGATACGATTATATACACTAAAATAATAATATGAATGAAATTATTCCAGAGATAACGCATAAGAAGCATTAGCTCAATCAAATGTTCAAAAACAAACCTCAAAAACATTCTAAAGAGCACGCAAAACTCGTTGTGGTCTAAAAAGCACCTGGCTAACTGGTCACCGGTTAATCAAGATCCATTAAGCTAGAGGTAGTACTCGTTTTGGCTGGCCGATGCGAAATCGAAATCAAATATTCAATAGTTCCATGAATACAATAAATGAGATTTTTTGTAGAACCGTAAACGGTGTCCTTACAAGGATACATTTATTTTGTACAACCAAGTTGTGGGCACAACGAGTTTATGTTAATTTACGGTATTAAAATCGCTATTTTTAGGGAATCGATTCATATTTCTATGAGTGTACAACAAGTCTTCATAAATATATTGACACGGTACCATAGCAGGTACCTAGAGTTACCAATAGATCTTGAGAGGTCTGGAGTCTCGAAGTCTGGACATACTGTACTGATATGGTAGGCAAATATGTTTGTTTATGTTATAAACAGCAAAATCTTGCTCATCATCAATCGGGCTAGACGTCTGAGATACTTTTATTATGCTACAAAAGTGGACGCGTGTCCTTCACCATTCGATCTATTCTGAGTAAAAGGACTTGACCTTGAAATAATTATCTAATACTATCCTCTAGAAATTTAATTTTGTTATATAAATGAATCAATTATGAACTGCCCTTATTACCTGAATGTACAATTTTATTCTTTGAACCAGTACCCTTACTAAATATTACATGCACTCTGCATAGTGATGTAAAAAAACTGTTTTTTTTTTCTGAGATGAAAAAAAACGGTGAAAGAAAACATTAAAATAAACGGTTTTTTTTCTAGAGCAGGTTTTTTTCAAAGGTACGAAATTATATTGCCTTGCACTTAAAAGCACTTTATATTTCACAAACGGATCTCTAAATCGAAAAAAAAATATTCAACTACCTATAAATGACTCAAACTTTTTGCGATGACTTTTGGGATAAAATAACTGTTTAAAAATTTACATACATGCCTGTGACCACAAATTGATTTAAACGGATGTAATAGGGTATATGCATGTGATTTCAAAATGGTTAAAAAAATATAAATAACTAAACTACTAACTCTAACTCAAAAGTAACAACTAACAGTTAAAAGGTTTCTTCGTCGCTTCTTTACTTAAGTCTATGTGCCGAAGCTACAGAAATAAAAAATATCACTATATTTCCTTGTCAGAGCTTAATTTTATAAGTTGACTTTTTCTAAGTGTACATTTATTGTATTTATGGAAATAAATAATTTTGGATTTGATTTGACCTAAGCCTACATTAAAACCTAAGCTGAATACCATGTACAGTGAGCAAAATAAATCAAAAAAATATCTTGTATTTAAGAACATAGAAGTACTACCTTAACCTACGTACATATGCTATCAAAAGTTAACCCGTATTATATATCCTTAAATAAAAAATAAAGTAGTATAATAACAATATTTATAACTCAAGAACGACTGAACCGATTTGGCTGAAAATGGGTGGCAAAGTAGCTTAGAACCAGGTGACGGACATAGCATATCCCGTTCCCGTGGGACGTGATATAAAAAAATCCACGGTGGCGCAGCAAACTGGAATAACAATATATAAACCAGGGACCAAATGTTACTGACGCGACACACAGTTTTTAATAGGTCCACAAAGCAATAGGTAATTCAGTTACAGTTTATGAATTACATTTATTATCTTATACCTCATTATGTCATTTAAATTGACAGCACAGATATTAAAATACTATACAAACTAGTCAACAGTAATTGAAACTCGTGGCGAAGATATTTTTATAATACGTAATTAAATATAACATATATAACATAAATTACTTACAGTGTTTATTTTTGCTTTGATTCAGAAGTTGTGTGCATAATTTCATTAAATCAATAACTGGATTATTTAAAACACGAATTGAATCACTGGTACTCGACCAGTTAGTTTTCTCATTTTTGTTCGGATTTGAATAAGTAATTCAAATACGTTTCACACGAAAGGCTAAGAGTTAGATGTATGTTTGGGTGTGTGTGTATTTATGGTACAACCGCCAACGGGTCGAAATAACATTTTTGCATGTTAAGCAAAGTTCGATCACATTTACTGCTGATTTATAAAAAAATAAAGTGTCCCGCAAGAGAGCATCGGAAATATTTGTTTTCTTGCTCAAGAAGTTTTCAATTTTACTGTTTATTTAAAAAAAACTAAAATCCTAATATGGGTTTTAGCAGTAAATTTGTAAATTAAACTCATCCAGAAGATAGAATAACTCATAGTTTGACCTCTGCCATTAGTGATTTTTAATTTCATGAAATAATCCTCTTATTGAATGATTTTTGTCATGTCATTGTAAAGTACCTTTGTAATAATTAGAGAACTGCTTAAAACAGGAAGGTTAAGTTCAATAAGACTTAATTTTTTTTTTTCAAATAAAGAGGAACTTAGTTGAAGTCGGTTAAAAAGCAAAACCTCAATTCGTCGCGTATGTATTTTTAATCATGTGTGTTACTTGATATCTCCCATGTTTATTCGATTTTGCGGATTCTTTCACTATTGTATAGAGACTGATTAAGAATTAGTCCCATAAGAATAATTTTATTCCCGAGGGATTAGTATTTATACAGTAGAAAGTAAAAAACCATGTTGGTTGTCTATATTCGATATAGTCAAATATTTTATTTGAAGTCAATTTATTGTATTTTAAAACACGCCAAATTATAATGAACACAAACAACTTATAATGTTGTCACGTAAACAGATTTTTGACTTTAAACGCTCTGAACTTTTTAATTAACTTAATTTTAAGGTAATTGGTGTCTTTTAGTACTGTCAAATTACTTTAGTTTTGTTTTGGCGACATCTGAATAGTCACCATTTTTTCATATTATATTATCGTAAAATACAGCACAAGTTATTTGTGACATCACAGCCACAAACAAAAAAGATATGATCATTATACGGCAAGATTCTAGGTCCCCTTATAAAGCGATAAATAAAAAGTCATAAGAATTTATACTCGTATATAAAAAAAAGAATTGTTATAAAGTAGGGAAACCGCGGCTAACTCGCTGATAACAATACGTCAAAGAATCCAAACATCGGACTAATGAATATCTCGTGAAAATATTGATTTAGGCAATACTCCGTTACTGTATTATGTCACAAAACAACGCAAAAAGCATTATAATTTGTTTCGATCAGTCGCCTAGTCTTCTTGGTCTGTCTGTACCGTGGCAAACTTTCGGTCGCTGCACATAACTAGATGTCGCCACTGACCGTGGCCGAGGGCTAGATCGCGCTGACGAAGCGTTTCGGGTTCGGAACGACCACCCTGACCGACAGCTCTGCGTTAGATTCACAATTAGGTAGCCAATAATAAGAAGCCTCTACGCAGTTTTTGCAAGGTTGAACACACGTTATAGTGTGGACCTTATGTAAATAATATATGCTGTGGCCCCTGTTTTAAAATTTGAATGTTAAGCCTGGGATAATAAAATACAATAGATAAATTTAAAACCTCATCCATTTTGAAGTCGGTCAAAATTATTTATTTCGTTTAACATTTACCTACATAAAACACATACCTAACAATAATATTATAATACCTAACAACAAAAACAAAATAAGTGACGAACTGAGAACCTATTCTTTTGAAGTTGGTTAAAAAAAGAAAATACTGCGAATAAATGAAACTAGAGCGCAGACAACGAGCTGCGCGCGTTACCTTTAAATTTCTGTGAACTAGATTTCTTTATCACAAGGGCGCATACACGAGTGAAAGAGGCGCCGCCTATTTGAGCTTATTATTACGTGTAACACAGTGATTTTAAAACATATCGTAGTTTGTTGTATCTATTATAAGTTGTTTATAAATGCCTCTGTAATAGTTTTATTTAGTAAAACTTAGGCAGAGAAAAATAGCTTATAATAGATACCACAACCTGTACGCAGGGTTTTTAAAATTTCCTCTGTTATATGATAAAATTGGTGGCACTGTCATATTGGCTCGGGTATTAAAACTTCATGTTTTTTTTATTTCTCCAACAATTTGCCTTCGACCTTCGATTCCAAAAATAAAAACAATAATGTTACCTTTGCTGCAAAATAGTAACATTTCAGGAAGTGAAACGTAACCTACGACTCAAGGGCCCTGACACTGATTTCCTCATTACTTTACTTTCACACATATTATATAATAACTAGATGCGCCCCGCGGCTTCGCACGCGTTATTCCTATAGAAACGTTTAAAAGTGATTTCTATCCCACGGGAACTGATTTTTAGGATAAGGATTAGAATTACCTGTGTACAACATTTTGCCTGATCTTTTTTGTAGTTTTCTATACATCCATCCTCCATCCAAATTTTCAAATTTATATTATAAGTGCGATATTTCTATCGGATAAAGTAGCCTAAATCAGCTGCAGTGATGTAAAGAGCACTTTTCGTGTATTGAATAAATCAGAAATCAAATTATTTTATTTCAGATTACTTAATGTAAGTGGGTAGTTTCTTATATTAAATGTCACGTCGGGTCTTATAGCAAAAAAGGTACCTGTTGGAGCTGAGCACTTCTATAGTAATTCAACCGTTTACTGAGGTTTACTTCAAAATCGTTATATATCTCTTATGTATTATAATATACCTAACATAAAATAACTAGTTAAGATTATAAGCTTAAGAATAATGCATATACAATACATTCTGATTTAAATGAACTGTGTTCTTTTGAGAAATAAAATTCTTTAAACTGAACTAATCTCAGAATCTGTGAAAGATACTCGTATAAGCAGATTTTTTTTCTTGAATTGCGTGTTTTAAAAACGCGATTGGTGAAAGTTTGTTCATTAGTTTAGAGATTTAGCAGGTCTAAGGCGGAACTACAAAATATCAACGCGCATTTATCTTTTCGCAGTTAGAAGTTGTTGTGAGTTGTGAACTTCTTTGAGAATAAGGAAACATCTTCCCTGCCTCTTTATCTGCCCATAAATTAGCATAAAATGTGTTTATCCTATTATAATGATGCAAGACGTGATCTGTCGCAGCCGGCCCCTGATAACGACGACTCGATGACCCGCCGCCGATAGTGGATACGTGCTGGCATCGGTGCCTTCTTATCGTCTTCGCTGGTGCGGGCTTGTAGAGCTGTTCCTGTTTATCGGGATGTACCTATGGTTCAGTTATTGTGCTGACGCTAATGCTGACCAATCAATACAGTCTCTGACAGCTGTCGGTGCAGAAAGCAGTGCGCAACCAACAACAAATGACTATCACAACAACTCTCGCTGCGCTATCTATCGCGACACCCAGTATCATACCTAAGTTCATGAGTTGTTTTGTTTCCAGCCTAAACTGATGCGAGGCGGCAACTACATCAAGGAAGGTCGCGACTCCAACAAGTCCACCTGGCTGCTGTTCTCGCCGGAGCACCCTGATGAGGCAGGCTGCCTCGGCCGGTACCTGCACATCTTCTCCACGCACGGAGTTAACCTCAGCCACATCGAGTCCCGCTCCTCGGCCAGGAGACCCGGCTATGAGTTCATGGTGGAGTGTCTGCATGGAAATGGAGACTTCGGAGCGGCACTTGAGGAGTTGAAGAAGAATGTCGGATATTTGAATATTATTTCGAGAAATTACAAGGATAACAGATGTAAGTTCCAAATCCTAAGTGCTCAAGTTTTTATGGACACTGCTGTTTGACTGAACTTTAAACTTAGATGTATAAAGCCTCCTTAGCCCTTACACAAGGAACCCTATTGATTGTAGCCTCAAGTACGTGTTGTTCCAAGGTCAATATTGTATTCTTATCAGAGACTATCTGGTCCACAGCCGCTGTGCCATGGTTCCCGGGACGCATCCGCGACCTGGACCGCTTCGCGAACCAGATCCTCTCCTACGGAGCTGAGCTAGACTCTGACCACCCCGGGTTCACTGACCCCGTGTACCGCGCTCGCAGGAAGTACTTCGCGGATATAGCCTTCAACTACAAGCACGGCGAGCCGCTGCCCCACGTGGACTACACGCCCGAGGAGACTGCCACCTGGGGGGTAGTCTTCAGGAAGCTGACCGAACTGTACCCTACGCACGCCTGCAAGGAACACAACCACGTCTTTCCACTGCTCATTGAAAACTGTGCTTATAGAGAAGACAACATCCCGCAGTTGGAAGATGTCTCCAACTTCCTTAAGGGTGAGTTTCTTGCCGTATAACTATATCGTGTTATAGTTTTCTTTGGCTATGTCTTTTCATGTTCTTTGGCGAGAAACTTCGAGCCAGTACATTTTTTATTATTAGACAACAGGTAGGTACTTCCACGTACCTACTTATCTAGGTATTTTCCTAGTGACTATGTAAATAATGTACCCATACATTTATTTTATTGGTTCTTTGTTTTTGCACGCTAGGTTGCCCCTAATAAATGAATAAAATAATAAATAAATATATATAAATAATGCTGGACAATTCACACAGCATTATCTAGCCCCAAGCTAAGCAAAGATTGTGCTATGGGCACTAGATAACTGATATACATTATACAATACACTACATAGATATATATTTTTTATTATACATAGAAAACATCCAGAACGCCCTGAACTAATATCTGCGGGAATCGAACCCGCAACCTCCTGCGTCGCAGGCGGACCTTCGCCCACCGCGCCACAATGGTCGTTAAAATAAATAAGTGATACAAGCGCAAATCGCAGGAGAATAATAATCTCGCACGAGGACGTCGAATACCTCGTGTGTTTTATTTTGGCGTATAGAAAAACGTATTCCCAGATAATAGCATCTCATTAATCCAACAGCATGTATTTCCAGACTGCACTGGATTCACGCTCCGCCCCGTAGCCGGGCTGCTCTCGTCACGCGACTTCCTCGCTGGGCTGGCCTTCCGCGTGTTCCACAGCACGCAGTACATCCGGCACCACTCCAAGCCCCTCTACACGCCGGAGCCCGACGTCTGCCATGAGCTACTGGGACACGCGCCGCTCTTCGCAGACCCTGCCTTCGCGCAGTTTTCGCAGGAGATTGGGCTTGCTTCGCTGGGAGCGCCTGATGATTATATTGAGAAATTGGCGACGGTGAGTCATATTTAGCAAAATTGCTCAGTTGGGATATTATAGTTGTTTCAAAGTCGGCCACTTAATTTGGAAATAAGGCTCTCAAACTACATCCTTCATAAGCTGTTGACTTAGCTAGTCTTGACTAGCTCGTAATGAAACAAAAGTGTCTGATATAATCAAACAAAAGAAACTACTTTTTGATGATGGTCACAAAAGAAGAAGCAGATTTAAATGCACGTAACTTCGTTATAAATAAAATAGAATCTGATATGATGAAGATGTCCAGGAATATGATAACTCTTTCTATTTCCAGTGCTTCTGGTTCACGGTAGAGTTCGGCCTCTGCCGCCAAGAAGGCCAGCTGAAGGCGTTCGGCGCAGGTCTGCTGTCCTCATTCGGGGAGCTGCAGTACTGTCTCACAGACCAGCCCGAGCTGAGGGACTTCGACCCGGCGACCACTGGCGAGACCAAGTATCCCATCACTGAGTACCAGCCTGTGTACTTCGTTGCGAACAGCTTCGAGGATGCTAAGGAGAAAATGATGTAAGTCTATAGAGGCCTAGTTTGCCTAATGTTTTGTATATAAGTAGTTTGATAAATTTAGGAGTCGATTCAGGTGAAAAAATTCCTACCCTATCCGTGATTTTGAAGAATAAAGCTCAACGTGTACAACTTCATTATGAATGTAAACTGATTATCTACGAACCTTTACAGTTTGTGTTGGAACGTACAACTTTTTGATTCCATTACGCAAAGGCATCGTAGAAATTGCTTCTTAAATCATTATGAAGTATGTGCCTATACTCTTGTCCATGCCAAGTTGGTCAATTTCTTTGGCTCCCTCAGCGCGTTCGGTTCACACCACGAGCCACATTCACATCCCAGAGAAACGGTTTTGATAATGCTTGAAAGACTTACTCATGAGACATTCCAATTTCTGCAAAACCGGTTTCGTCTCATATTTGCCTTACAAGTCGTATAACCTGTGAAGAAATCCTATAATATTCCACTAAACAGATTGAACTGTTATTCCAGTAAGTTCGCGCAGACGATTCCTCGGGACTTCGGCGTGCGCTACAACCCCTACACGCAGAGCGTGGACCTCCTGGACTCGCCACGGCAGATGTCCGACCTGCTGCGGGGGGTACATCAGGAGATAGAGCTCCTCCTCAACGCTATGACCAAGATATAACACGAATACCTATTAATAATCACATCACACTATTATAATGCGAAAGTTTGGATGAAGGGACAACATCCATGTTGTTACTTCTTCACGCCAAATCTGCTGTAGAGATCCGGCTGAATTTTTGCAAAGACGTGGGTCCTGTAACCTGTAATAAAACAGGGTTTGTATCCCATAAACCAATTCCTATGGGAAAGAAATAAGCTATGAACGTTTCCATAGAAACAATATCTCTCATGCTGTGCTGTGCCGCACAGAACGCATTCGAGCTGAGGACACAAAGACGTGGTCTGCTTCACTTTAAGGCGCATCCCCGAGTCAATATGACAGCGCCACCTATTTTATCATATTATTACGTTTACATAGGACATGTTGACATAGGAGACATTTTAAAAATCCATCGTAGAGTTTGTGGTATCTATTATAAGCAATTTTTTAATACCTATGAAATAGTTTTATCTTGTATAGTGTCAGAGATGCGAAAATAGAGTCTGGTGGCCAAAAAATTATTACAGAGGCATTAATAAATAACTTATAGTATAATAGATACCACAAACTGTACGATGGATTTTTATAATTTTTTTGGTTAAACGTAATAATAAGATAAGATAGGCGGCGGCCTATTATTATATAAAAACGATGAAATAAATAGTGTAACATAACAATTAAGACAAAAAAGTGGAAAATACCCGAATTGCCTTAATTATATTAGTTTTTGAAAGATTTGTTATTTTCATGTTTAGTTAAAATAACCAGTTTTTTATTCAAATATTTATTTATTTAAGGATTTTACTTATAAAACATTTATTTTCATATAAGTAGTCTTCAGCACAATACGTATATAATAGTATACTTTCTTTTTTTACAAACGCACTTTTTTAGAAAGCAGTATTTCTTTCTGCACTTATAAACTATTTATTTCTAAATAGATTTAATCGCTTCAGGGTATTATGTTTTAGATAAAAGATAGATAAAAATCATTTATTTTACCCAAAGACATTTTCTGTTTTTATAAGTGTCCTCTATCCAAATAATTTAGTTTTTTTTATCGACATTTACTTCAATGCTGTGGACATCACTGGTTTTTCACAACTTTATATCAAAACAGTAGGGCAATTTGGGCAGCCTATTCAGAAAAAATATCCTCTGAAAAACAAAGAGGAACGAAACAATTACATTAAAATAATTTCCAGGTTAAAATACACATACTTTATTTCAAAATTTCAAATAAACCGCGAAAACCATCAAATTAATTTAAAAACTCAATGTACTGTTGACACGCGCGCTGAAAATGGCGACTGACATAATTGATTTGGTTTTAATAAAACTATAAACCAAACCGACTTGAATTATATGGATCCAACTGTGCAAACTAAAATGGGACCACACGGAAAGCGAAGCACTTAATCAAAAGTTCCGAGGTAACAAACATAAAAAAACAGTCGAATTGAGAACTCTTCCTTTATTTGAAATCTGTTAAAATGATGCTGTTACTCAATTATCTTGCGCGTTAGCAACGCCACCTAGAGGTAATTGAACGAATCGGCAGTTGCTCTACGTACAAGAAGAAGCTACAGACCGGAAACTATGACCATGTGCTACAATAGCTCCCTGCCATAAAAGCCCCTCTTCACTTTACCTTATTATTTTTCATTACTGTAGTCGTCCTTGCACACACTTTCAATACAATACAAGCAGCGCGTTTGTCTTTTGTAACTTACATACAACTGCTAATTTGTGAATGAGTCAGAAAGGAACCTTCGTTATCATGTCTCATCTATGTATTTATAGTGTGTAGATTTAGGTAGGGTCGCGGCAGACGGGCAATAGCAGCGGCGCCTGGCCACTTCAACATAGGCCAGCGATTACGACGTACGCGAGTAGCCGCCGCCACAGCTAGGAGCCCGTTCTGTTAAGGTGGTTTTCCTGAGGCACTCTAACGCCGTCTTTTTTATCTTACGTTAAGGAAAGGATTTTTATAAAACATTGTTTTTTTTTTAATTCATTGTGTAAAAATTTGATAGTCCAACATCTTATTATTAAGATAAAATAGTTGATAAAATATTTTGAGTCGGGTTACCGCCTTAAATTTACCAGTTCTTGTAGTGAAGCAGCTAACATAGTAATTTTAATAACTTTTACATTGTTACTGATAGCGTTTTACAAATTATTACATCTAGATGTATGTAAATATCGATTAGATGTTTAGCTAGATTAAGAATTATAGGATAAGCCAAGAATGTCATGTTAATTCGATTGTACGGAGAAAGCTCTGGCGTAAGTTTATTTCAAGTATTAGCTCAGTAAGGCTTACATAATAGTTTAATGTTTAAGAAAATGTGTAATCACCTGAATAAAATGTTCTGATCATTATATTTTGTTGTGATTCCGCGATGTCTCTGAGAGTATACAATTTATCTTATCAAGCTGTTTATATAGTAAAAAATGTGCTTGTCTAAGTGCTTATTTTGTAAGTCTAAAGAAATAAACGATTAGACTCTGACTCTGACTCAGAGTAAGTAAACAAAAATTCGTGGTGGATTTGAAATAAATACGTAAATCCCTATCTGGGGTTCACTATAAGTGGTTAATAAAACAAAAGAGTAACCAACATAATATATTCAATAATTTGTACAGATGAAACTTAAGTACCTAGTACTTGTTTTAATTACAAGATTAAAATGACGAGACGGTCTAAATTCATAAATAGTAATAACTATGCATTTACAATATCTAAGAACAAGGAGCTAACTATATACAATGGACCTAAATCACAACTTACTTCTAATAAAAAAACAATAAAAATTAGTTTCTAAAATATTGCTAACAGGTATTGCAAAGTAAGTATTGCTATTACATTTGTAGAATGATTGATCGTTCCTACAGAGTGGATTAAACAAATAAAACAGGCCAAGTGCGAGTCGGACTCGCGCACACGAGGTTCCGTACTACCATTATCTATAAAAAAAATACAAATATTTTCTCATAATAAAGCAAAAAGTCAACGTAACGCGGTCGCCCATCCTAACGTTACTCAAATGGTAAAATGGGACTCTATTACTAACTATATCACGGTTCATGAGATAGAGCTTGGTGACAGACGGACTGTCTAGCGACAGTTGAGAATTTCACAGATGATGTCCTTATGTTGCCCCTATAACAGCAAATAATAAAAATTTAAAAAAATATATTCAAGGGTGCAACGTTTTTATTACCTTGAGAACCGATCTCCGAGGTTAAGCAACGTCTGGCGCTTTCAGTACTTGGACCGCGTCATGTTGGCTTTTTATTTTTTTAAGAGCAAAGATTTGAATTGATTTTTGTTTTTTTTATAGATAATGGTACAAAATCTTACGTGCGCGAGTCCGACTCAAACTTGGCCGGTTTTTTTAAAGTTTATATTTGCATTACGCTGATTATGATCCACGACTTATGCTTCTCTGAGCCGCTAGGTACAGATGCCACCACTAATTAATACAATACAACAACATGTGCAGCAACAGCGGCTCGTCTATACTGCCCCTTTAGATTTTGACGTAAATTCAGAATCTAATATTACTAGATACAATTATCCTTGTTTTTTTTTTAAATTATGCATCCATAACTTATAAGTATAGTATAAAATGTTACAATATGATAATTTCGTTGTTTTTTTTTATATTCTGACGTGCCAGGTCAGTAGTCCTTCATTTATTTAGTTCTCTGTTCGAGTGAATAAGCACAAAAAACTAGTTATTGAAAAAGAGTCGATTGAAAAACTATTGGCAGAGAGCTACGAATAAGAGCTATTCTTATTCGTAGGCAGAGAGCGAGAATGACATACAAGCTAGTGTCTACTTACATTCTCAATTCTCGGTAATCCTTCAGATAATAACTATCACAGAACTATAAATAAATTAATATGTATTTTACAAATAAGAAATAATGTTCCCATAAATAGCAACATTCAATTATATCCAGATAGAAAGTACTTATTTTAAAATGGAATAGCAGCCGGCGGTATAAGTCAAGGACGAATTCCATTCAAAGGATTTAATAGATAAACCGAGCTCTAACTTATAATGAACATCCTGTAGCCTAGTTCTATAATAACAGCGTAATAGTATGAGTAAAGTGTGCAATTATAATTAAAGTGTAAATATATTTACTGGCTAAAAATGCTGTGCCGTAAAAGAAGTGAAGAAACTTCAAAAGAATGATAAAAACGTTGTTGATATGAAAGGCTGGCGCAGGAGCAGCCTAGACCTCGCTCTGCATGCAGTGGATCGAGGAGTCTTCAGAGAGCTCGTCCATGGATGAGTCCGTGAAGGAAGTCCCGTCTGAGAATAAACAGATAACTTAGATCAGGAGACATTAGAAACAGATGTAGCGAATAAAAAATAATAATAATGTCGGACAATAGGGTATATGCATCGAAGTTTTTTATTGTTTTAATCGATTCTTTAGGTCATTATTTAACCGAAACATGATAAGACGCTCACTGAATTTCGCATTAACAAGGTAAAAAAAACAAATCAAAACTACAATCATTTTCGGGTGATAAAAACGCTGCCATATTAGCGCCATGTTTATATGACGTACACGTTCACACTATATTAAAACCTTTTGTGACGACCTCAGTAGTGATCATCTCAGAAAAGAGGTTTTCCGAAAAATCTGAAAATAACCTACAATACGAAATGTGAAGTGGGCAGAATAGTGTCAAATCATGGGCAGCAAGCAGAATAAAAAAAGAAAAAGTGTGAACAGCGATGTTACGTCCGCTCTAGTCAATGGCGTAGCGTTTTGAAATTTTGCGATTGAGATTTAAAATATGAATTTTTCAATGGTTAAATTCTACAATAAAAACATCTCAAAATTCTTAAATAAATATGTAGATATGTTTCTATATCAATAGAGAATACGTATATATTTTTTTAGCCATTTTAAAATCACATGCATATACCCTATTCACTAAGAATTATTTAGCCCCAAGCTAAGCAGAGTTTGTGTTATGGGTACCTACTAGATAACTGATATCCGAGCCAATATGTCAGCGCCACCTATTTTATCATATTATTACGTTTAACATAGGAAATTTTAATAATCTATCGTACAGTTTGTGGTAAGTATCTATTCTATGCTATTATTTAATATCTTGTATAGTCAGAGATGCTGAACACTCTGAACAAATATCTGCAGATCGTACACACATTTGTCCCGAGGCGGGAAATGAAACCTTGGCCGGTGAACCTTTACCCGCCGCGCTACAGAGGTCGTCTTTGAAAGTGGAGAATGTAGAGTCGTTTGATTTAAAATATATGAAGTTATTAGAAAATGATATAACGCGTTGTGATCTTGATTTCTTTAACATGAATTATCCGTTTAATAAAATCTTTGAGAGTTAAGCACACTATCCAAACCGACTTTACTAAACAAATGAACTCCATGATTTCATCCACAACGAATTCTGAAATGATTCCTTTGCCTTGTTTGCGTTCGATTTGTAAAGGGGGTGTGTACTGTCATACTCTTTACTACAAAGTTTGCGTTACTTTATTTTCTATGGAAACCTCAACAGCGCTTCAAGCGGGGAGTTGACATAACTGTCACATTTCATTAGAAAATAAGGTAACGCAACCTTTGTTGAAAAAATTGTGTAACAGTACGGCAGGACACACTCAGCATACAGGTTACATAAAAATGAAATAGTTTGAAGATGGTACTCACCTATGGGCACAAAGGGCGGCTTGTTCTGGAAGGAGTAGGTGAGATGCAGGTTAATGGGCCGCCCGAACCCCACCGCGTCTTCCCGGGACATCACTGCAGACAACATCGCATGTCACTTACAAGTACATCAAGAAGACACCTCGCTAGGCGTACACTAATAAAATTCGCATTGCAACTCGCTTATAACCATGCCGCGTTCTGCCAACCCATTGATCGTGAAACGTTAAGCAAGGTACTCATTAGCGAGCAGTAACCGTTGCATGTTACTGTTACTAAATCATAGCATTGTGCTTCGCAAACATGCTGCTCTACATTCTAGAAACTCTTTACTGTATCGGTTCAGTAAAGTGAGTACCCGCCTTCGAAGCTACGCTCAGCAGGCCGGTCAGTATACTAACATGTGTTCTGCTTGCCCTTGCCCGTATGCTGGTGCTTCTTCTGTCGCGCGCGGCTGTTCTGGAACCAGACCTGCGTGACGCGCTTGCTGAGGCCGGTGACCTGTGCGATTCGCTCCAGGTCCTGCCCGTCTGGGTTGGAGTCCAGCTGGAAGTTCGCCTGCAGGACCTGGAGCTGCTCCTCCGTGAAGGTGGTTCGCACCCGCTTTGCTTTGCTCTTGTGGTAGCCCTCCGAGTCACACCCGTCTACAGCAATACATTCATGTTACAGTGGGTAATGGATACGTTCAATGGTTTGGCTGAGAAATGATGATATGAAAACAAATAAATTTCATTAAAAAGTTTGTGTGATTAAAAAAGCAAGGTCTGGGACCAATTTAAGATCGAATACGAATAAGGGAGTCTCTAAAAAACCAAACGCATTAATCTGTTGACCGAAACAAGGGTCGAACGTGTCCAAAAAGTTTTAAAAAATACTTGTAAACAAATCCCCTCGCAGCAGAAACTTACCATCAGAGGAGATGGATCCTCCATCAAGTGTTTCCAGATAGTGCGGCTTGCAGAGCACGCGGTCCTCGTGCAGCGCGAACTGCTCGCCGGTGGACAGCTGTCGGCCGCACGCGTCGCACGCAAAGCACGCCAGGTGGTAAACCTGCTCGCGCGCCTTGCGCACCCAGTCCGATGAGGAGATGCCGCGGCAGCACTTGGAGCACTTCGCGCCGAAGCTCCTGGGGAAACGGCTTCCGTCAGACACCACCACCGGCACCAGCAATATACTGCTCACTGCTGAACGCACATCTTTTTCAACGGAGTCCAAGGAATCGACTTTAGAGTTCGTTTTACGTGATCGTTTCAAATTTTGATTGTATTTCTCCGATGCAGCCATTCTTTGTTTGATTTCAATTCCTTCAGCTCTGTATTTGCGTTCGAATTGCTAAGATGTGCGCTTAGCTTGTTGGTGCACGAGACAGACTTATAGTAGGCTAGGTATGCTCTATTGAGGCAGGTCAATAGTGAATTCATCAGTTAAACTAAAGTAGTATTTGGTTAACAATTATTTAATTTACGGCTCGATGTTGTGGGCGCAAACAATACACTAAATGCCAAGCATGTTAACGAACATTGCATTACCATATTAGGCGCGGTGTTTTAGTGAATTAAAACAGAACGAATTTCATTTGAATTATTTCTAGGAACAAGTCTACCGAGTCTTGACCCTCGTGTACCAGTGTGAATAGCCTATTTTTACTCGTCAATTCGAATGCATTTGATAAATGGGCAACAAGCATGAGCGATAAATAATTCGCAGACATTTAATGATATCATGCACATGACCAAGTGTTGTGGTTGTGTTGTCATGGTTTTAAAATTACCTTAGAAATTTTAGTAGTAGATTGTAGATTGTACGAGATCTCATATCAGAATCAGAGTCGTATTCGCAGAGCATCTATCGCCGAGCCAATGAATAAATTAAAAAGATAATTGAAAGTGTGTTCTCCATGCAAATACTCCGCAAGGCTTGGGAGCTGCGTTCGCCGGCGGCCATTGAGACCCGAGTCGGGCCATTTGGAAGGTATCATAGCTTGGTTTATCAATTTAAAACAAATTGCAGTGGTACTTCATTGAAATTACGGATAGAGCAGCCAACGATTGGCCGGCTTACCCTGAAAGGATCAGGGTTACCCCGGCCAATCGTAAGTACGCACCCCTAGGTACCTACTCAGGTGAGAGAGGAAGTATCGATGGGTTTTTAGTTGGTATGTCACTAGCTACTAGCACTCTGTTATTAGCTCAGTGGAGAGCCCAACATACCCCTCTAGTACTCCTCAGGCTAGAGGCAAATACCAGACAACATTTTCCCATCGGAAAAAAAATTACCTAGTTTCTGTACGACACTTTTATCTTAGGATCTAGTTTTGTAAGTGTTTGTCGTGTGAGTGACCTTGTACCGAGAAAAGATTATATTCGTTCGTTGTTATTTAAAACTATTTATTTATAACTATGAAAGTATCCAATATCGGCCTGGAGATTACGTTTTGTATTTAATGGGGACAAAGAAGCAAGTCGTTCTCGATATTTAAACTTTACCAAAGTATGTCAAAAACAGGTATTTTTTTATATTGCTCTTTATGCGTGAAGCAATAAATACACCAGGGAGATTAAAGGTTCAGGCGGTATAATTACATTAGGGCTGCGGTGAAGCGACCAATAAATGAGTAATAGGCTAGTTCACGCGACTGCACGGGGAGGGCCAGCGGTTCAGCGGTGGCCTCAGTCACTGGCGATTGCTTTTCTTGTATTAGCGATGGTAGACAATAGTAACCAGGACGGAGCGAGTCTTTAATGCTTGTAATTTTTGTCTGCTTCGAGTAAAATGTACTAGGAGACCTTTTTGCAGCTATATATATATATATATATATATATATATCATCACAAGGTATCAGTGATGATATCCAACATTATTGATTTGGTCTTAAAACAACTATAAACCGACTTCAATTATATGGACCAAATTAAAATGGGACACTGGAAGCACCCAACTTTCAAATAAAAAAGAATCATGAAAATTGGACCACCCAGTCAAAAGTTAACAAACATAAAAAACAGTCGAATTGAGAACCTTCTCTTTTTTTGAAGTCGATGAAAAATATAATCATCTTTAATTATAATCTCTAAGATTTCAATGTTTGCCTGCGAACCTTGTGTTCTTATCTTTATGTAAGAACATAAAGATATGCATTAGATATGCAAAGATTGTATTAGTTGATAAGAGATAAACTTGCTAGTGGTTTCTTTTTCACTTCTTCCGCTATTGGACAAAAAAATTAAGTGAATCAGGGTCAATTGCACATTATTTCTTATTTGATAGTAATTACTATTTATCTGCTTATTGGCAGATTTAAATACGTTTTCTTACAGATGAAGTTTTCCCGGATCTATTGTGCCCCAAGGGTTAATTTTTAGTAGAGTAGGATTATGATTTCATTCCATTAACAAGTATGGTTCATTCCAGTTCCGCCCCCGCTGCCGCTTTTACAGTAACCACACCCTGAAAGGTAGCTAGTTGAGTTGGTGTCGGCGATAAGGTGCTGTACTCAAAGTGCAAACTCGCGTGTCCCGGGAGCGGCCTTATCGCTGATGTCCACATCTAAATGGTACAGCTGCGATGGTTCTTATTGAACAGCTGTTACACTAAGGAAACGCAACTGCCAACAATAAATGATATGGCAAGGTCATGAAGTTAAGGGGGTATGGGACCCTCTATTTTAGTTTCGGAAAATAGTATGAAACGAGACTTTCGTGTTCGAAATCTTTATGGTCTCGCTTTATCTGTCCTCTTTCCCTCTTTGAGATCTCGGCAACCACTAACTCGGCTATCAATTTGGAATTTAAAATAATAAAACGTACGGTGCGCTAAAACAGATAGATATAGTAAGAAAATTTATGAAATATTAAAATTTACATACTCGTATTATGTTTCATATGTTGTTCGTTGTCGTCGTTAGTCGTTGTCAAAAAGAGATCAGTCAAAGTTGCCCTCGAACCAGCGCGTGTGAAAGTTTGTTCATAATGAACACTGTATTTTTTTGTATTTTTCAATAGCCGATCAAAAAATAAATTGCGGTATGAACACTAATTCCTCGAGAATAAAATGTAATTGAAACATCTTGGGGTTGGGATCCTTTGCTATCTACGATTGCTTAAGCAACATCAAAATCTGTCCACAATTGACGCAGTAAACGGTGGACATAGATATAAAACATACTATATAACTGAAGAAAGAACCTTCACCTATTTTCAAAGCTGGTTAAAATACATCTAAGGTGTGAGAATGTATCGTAAACCGGCTGTTCTTCAGTAATCTGTTCTCAAACCGTCGATTAGCATGTGAAACCGGCCGCGGCCGGTCGCTTCCTCTTATCATCGCCTTTATTAACATTTTGTCGCCCGAATCACTTAACTGCTCTTGCATAATTAACGACTGACACATTAACAAGTTTTAACACTCGCCGGTAATGAAGAGGTCTCGTGGACGAGGCCAGTGCACGCGGACGGTGGACGGGGAAGTCCGTGACTCTGCCACAGAGCTTGCAGGACCGAGTCCGGGAGTCGAAGTCCGACTGCGCCCGCGGCTCCCATAAATCCTCCGTCGTTGATTGCTCCCCCACTCTCCATTTCAATAGCCAATACCCATGACATGATTTAAGTTATTTGTTTTAGCTGCAACACCAACGCGCCGGTAACGAGCGCCGGCGGCGCCGCGACCCGACACAATGCTCAACTAATCACTATATTTTTATGAATCCTGATGAGTGATTAACTACATACGTAATTTTTAATTACTTTATCTTGGATCCAGTGTTCATGGAAGCAAGTTGAGCCAGTTAGGGTAATCTCTAGATTTTATGCGACGCTGGCTTACTACTAGACAATGGCCTCCGTCGTGTGTTATAAAGACTAAGTGGGAGTCGATATGCAAAACACGATCAGCGCTTGTGGTACATGGCTGCTGGCTCGAGGAAACTGGTAATTACGAGCTGGACCATGCTACGAGAAAACAACGGACACTTGGCTTGTTTGTTATCAGTTGGTAGGTATTTTGTGTCTAGGACAAGACAAACACAAAATTAATTAATATACAATAAAATGAGTTCGCTAAAAGACTAGGTCATCAACTCGCGGACGTGAAGAGTGCGGATGTCCGCGAGTTGGCACCTTCTGATTTTACCAAATTTTTCTGTCGTCAACTCGTCATAAACGCAAACTGTAGACAACAATATTATTGTAGTATATTATTGAGTTGCTCATCAAAAGTAGTCCGGTTAACAAAAATATATCAGAGCGCAAGTGACCAAAATTTAACCTAAAAAATTTCATTGAGTTTTTTCTAACAATAATTTACAATGCTTCCGGAGTACCAGGAGAGTAGAACAGTATTGGAGATAAAATAATACTATACGCAAGTAGAAATCACCACGTGCATTTTTTCCGTATATAATTTGGCGAGACAAAGTTTTTAGTTAAGTGTTTTCGAAATTAAGTTGTTTAAAAATTATACAAAAGCATATTTGTATAATTTTTAATGTATTTTGAATTGCTTATTTCTCTTTCAAATTTCAAATAATAATGAAAACGACTAATTTTGCTATCTATTCGTAACTGTAGGTAACAAATCTTTCCTGGAGGTGGATCACAAGCAGGTCCATCTAGTAATGCACATTTTTTGACCGTCTTACAAGAAGAAGACGGTTATTATCAAACGTTTTATCTATCTACCTTAATGGCTATTATATAACTGTAAAATCAAAGGAAACCTTGGCCATTGATGAACACGTTACCTCTACCATTACATAGTTTATCCACGGAGATATATGCATTGATTTATGTATCGAGCTTCTAATCCAGTGATTTTTTTATATACTTAAGTCTAAATGACTGAAAAATATATTGATTTTATAAGTAAGTAATAATTAGAAGACAGTTATATTGTACTGATTTATGTTGCCAACTTAATCTGAGAAGAAAAAAAAATCTGATTTTTATATATTTAAAGACTGATTTTATAAGTAAGTTATAATTAGTGGAGAGTAATATTATACTGATTTATGTTTTGAACTAAATCTTGTTAATTAATCGTTTTATTGGTAACGTTTGTTAAAAAAAATCATTTACAATAAACCCTCTGTGTTTTAGGTTCATAAGACTGATTGTTTTTATTACTAAGTAATAATTAGCCAAATGCTACACTCTAGTTGATTCCTTTTTTATTTAATTGTGATTTACTCACATTTGATTTTCTTGATTTTTTTATTTATTTGCTTAATTTTAGACAATTTACTTAAAAGGCTTATAAATAATTCTTGACTCTCTCGTTGTATTGTTGAATAATGATAATTATAAGCATTTTCATATATATGTATTGTCATGTTGTTTTATAATATATGTATATCATAAATATGTCCACCATACCATATTGTCTTTTATTTTCAACTCAAGCCGGTCTCTTGCAGATTTAGAGTAGGACCCTCTATCAATTTTTATCAAACGTATTATGTAGATGACTGTACATAAATAAGTCAGATTTTACAATCCCGCGAGTTGACGACGGAAAACATTGTTAAAATCAGAAGGTGCCAACTCGCGGACGTCCGCGAGTTTCACGTCCGCGAGTTGACGACTAAGTCCGCTAAAAGCTAAACGTACCTTATGTTAATAAAATACAATAACTGTATATGTTTTATGTAAGGTGGAGGGCACAGTTAATTGCTGTACGGGCGAATCCAATTAGAATTCAGATATATGAGCGATAAAAAGTTGCAGTTTGAATAGACCTCTCCTGGTATGGTTCATTGAAGGCCTGGCGCTCCGGTCCGCGGGCGCTAGTTGGCATCCATCCGCATTGTTTATTATTCGGGATCGATGCGCGTTATTTATGCGCCAGAGATTAATGAAACGGGCGAGGACAAGCTCCATTAACATATACACGGAGCGCGCATTTGCGGCGCGCGTGGGCGGCTCGCGTGCGACTTGATTTGCGCCTTTCGGATATGAGTCTGAGATCATTATGTGAACGCGGATAGATAGCGCGACAGAGGTTTCAATTAAGCTTCTGCAGGCGCCTGCGCCGGCGCGCGGCGTCGAGCTCGCCACCTCAGACTACGCGGGCCGATTACTTACTTGCTTTTATTTGATTTAATCAAATGCATATGAATGAATCGACCGAAATTGTTAGCTACAAGCTTAGGTTGTTAGTTAAGTTACTGTAACATTTTGGCATTTTTATAAATTACTAGTTGTTACTGCTCGCGACTTCGCAAGCGTTGTTTCTATTAAAACATTTTAAGGTTATTTACATATCGACAGGAAATTGATTAATAGGATATAAACTAGCCTATGTGTAATTTGAGGCCTAGAATTACCTGTATTCAAAATTTCAGCTTGATCCGTTACTACTAAAAGAACGTGAAAGTTTGTTTCAATGTATGTATGAAACATACATACCTCTTAACAAACTTTCGCGTTTAAAGTAGAATAGGTCTTTGTGACAAGATCAAAACAGCAAACACTTACTCAAATATTCAAAACTCAAGATTCCGCAAAGTCTTCGTCACAATTGACTTAACACCAGCTGTCCACACTCCGTGACACTACAAGCACACCTACAAGTGGTACAAGCGCCACTTCCGGTAGTAAAAAACTCCACAAATCAATACAGTGGACGATGACGCCTATTTCAGTGTACATACCTAATGTTGAGTCGCAGGCGTGGATACACAAAGAGCCTGATGGGCTGGTTGCTGCAATCTACGAGCGCTCGCGGCGGAAGGATTTACGGCACGTAGCTGCCACAAACGGCTTGGTTATTCGTTTAGAATGATTTCATGTATAGTTTCCGCTGTAGCGACCTACAATGGTTGTAATGTAAGGTAAAAATATCGCATCAAATAAAACTTTGTATTTTTGCGGTTTACGCAACGAAATATGTTGCTTCAAAATTAATGCCAAAACAACACAGCCTTTCATAATGTCAAGTTTTTATGAATTACCTAAGTAGTTTGATTGGATTACAGCGAACTAAAGCATTCTACGATTTGCAATGTAATACAATAATTTCAGTGTTTTTCATTTAGGTACTCTAACCTCTTGAAGGTAGCAAAAATCAATTTTACTTTCACCCGACTAGTAACGGAGGAGGGTTATGAGATTGGCACCCTATGTTTATTTTTATGTATGTAGCTGATTTTTATGTTCCCACGTAGCGTCGAAACTTCTCGTTCGATTTCAACAAATACCTCATCCATGTTTTTTTTCTCAATATCTCGGTGGCTATTATAGGTTTTAACGTTTCCATAGGAACAACGCGTGCAAAGCCGCGGGGCGCAGCTAGTATTATATCATATCACACTAATGATATAATATGACCTCAGACGATATTGGGGGTCTGACGAGATAGCGGGGTCTAAGTACAAGTCGAAAATTTCATTGTTAAAATAATAAGCACAATCGGTGAAAACCGTATTCGGTTTTGAAATGTATTTCTCTTGTTACCACACTAATAATAAAAATGATTAAGTTTGTATCGATGTATGTATGGGCATTACCCCCCCTCCATGAGTTAAACGTCAATAAGGCGTTTATCAGGGGGAGGCCTGCGTCCAGCAGTGGACCGATACAGGCTGTGGATGTGGATGTGATGGATGGATGGATGGATGTTTGTTACCTCTTCACGCCATAACTTCCTACTAAACGGATCTGGCTGAAACTTTGCAGACAAGTAAATCTAACTCCAGAGTCAAACATAGGTTACTTTTTATCCCATAAATCAGTTCCCGTGGGATGAAATTCACCTTTTAACGTTTCCATACGAACAACGCGTGCGGAGCCGCGGGGCGCAGCTAGTATTATATCATATCTAAATTAAAACAAGTACCTAAAGTCTTGACTCTGTGACGTTCCATCTCATAAATGTAACAGGTTACATTATTGCAGTGTCAATTATTATCTGGATAGCCTGCGTGGGATATATCTCGAGTACCTACTTCTTGAGTTCAAACAATCAGACACACATTACGGCTATGACATTTCAGGTAAAAGGTGCTTAGGGCATTATGGCGGTCGAGGGCACGCTCTCCAAAACATTGTCTAATGAAATATGCTCGTTTTATAATTCATTATTTATATCAATTTCATCTAAAATTATGAGTTTAGGTATATTGAAAAGAAGAAAGTTAAATCATATGTGGATGTGAAACAATGAACATACTCAACTCATATTATAAATGCGAAAGTTTGGATGAATGGATGCTCTTCACGCTAAATTTACTGAACGGATCAGGCCGGCATTTTGCGTACAGGTTTTTTACCTGTTTTATTCAGGTCTGGAATAAAACAAAGATTAGGTACTTTATATCCCGTCAGTTCCCATGGGATAAAATCACCTTTAAACGTTTCCATAGAAACAACGCGCGCGAATAGGCTGATGACGATGATGAGTTGCTGCCCGCGGGTTAGCCTATATTAGTCCACTGCTGGACATAGGCCTCCCCTAATGAGCGCCATAGCACCCTGTCTTCAGCTCGAGGGAGGTGCGCGTTGAAAAATAAAATTCGTTCTCGGATCTAACTTGGGCTCCCACGACCCGTTATAATACAGTGTGTCTACCATGAGTTTTGACAATCTATACTCGCTAGCAACTGTAGTTTATAAATGTATGGAAACTCCTAAAGCACCTCTAGCGGATAGTTGGGTACTTAAATGCGCTGTATGAGTCGCGTAGATAACTATCTGCATATTAACTTAACTACTGTAGTAACATCAGGCGATCTAACTGTGATAACTCATGTTAGACATACAGATACTACCACAGAGATATAGAGAGATGGCAATCCTATGCGCTATGTACAAAACCTACTGTCGCAATCCAAGCTCATGCACACACAGTTAACAAAATAAAAACAATACTTCGCGTTGTGTGCGTGTGAAATCGATCTCACCCTTGTATCGGATAACTGCTCTGACAATGTGCGCGACTGGAGAGTATCGGATGAGGTCTCCTCTTCCGACCACAGGTGGATCAGATATGAACTGACGCTGAACAAAATGATCCCAACACCTACGCGCAAACCCACGAAAAACTAACAAGGTACTGTTCATAAACTCTCTGCAGCAGCACCTGAGTGAGGGTGACCCGGTATCAAGCATAAACAACACTGCAGAGATCGAAACTGCAGTACAAAAAATCACGCACCAAAAGTTATGAGAAATCTTACCCTCTCACCGTTATCAGTAGAACTGACTCAGGTAAGGAAAACTGGCCCCGGCGATCGGAGGAGCTTAAGAGTAAGGTCCGTAAGTCATTTAACAGAGCCATGAACACCTATGACGACTCCGACTGGTACGTATACAAGAAGTCCCGGGCGGAGTACAAAAAACAGTTACGCCGTAGGAGTCGTCTCAAATGGAAAAACTTTTGCAATAACATAGAATCAAACTCTGAAGCGAACAGAATCAGGAAAATCCTAGCAGCGGAACCTAACCACGAGATTGGTTCGCTAAAGAAATCTGATAACACCTACACCAAAACAGCAACAGAAACACATGAACGAAATTCCGAGACATGGTGATATTTGCGCAAGCCAAATATAAACCTTATCCCGACATTCTGCAGGCGCTCAAGTTTGTCCAGTTGTTGTTCAGTAAGATCAAGAAAAGAAGAATCAGCGTAGTCAAGAACTGGAAGTAGATGAAACATATATCGCACAAAAAGTAGCCCTATGATTGGTTTATATACGTAAGTAGCTGCGCCCCGCGGCTTCGCACGCGTTGTTCCTATTTTCTTTGCTATAAACCTTACGGAGCCCGAGACCTTTCCAACGAATGCAAAACCGTGGAAATCGTTTCGTGCGTTCTGGAGTTATAGCGTCAGGAAGGAAAACCCGACTTATTTTTATATTATAGAAGATTACCTGTTTAGAAATGATTTCACCCCAATCCGTTCAGTAGTTTTGGTTTGAAGAGATAACAAACATCCATACAAATTTTCACAGTTCTATTAATTAGTGTGATATGATATTGTAGGGTTGAGAAACTGATAAGCGTGATGAACGTTTCGTCCCTAGGAATGCAAAGTAAAAGAAACATTTACTCTTAAAACGATAATTAACGGTTAAGTTGTGATTGATATGGATCAGTTGAGCTTGATGGTAGATTGTTTACGCTTCCGTATGGTATTGATAAGGATCGATTGAGCTACCTGTATAGTGTTTCCGCTTCAGACTGGAATTGATATGGATCAGTTGAGCTACCTGTAGATTGTTTACATTTCAAATTGGTACTGATATGGATAAGTTGAGCTACCTGTAGATCGTTGACGCTTCCGACTGGTATTGATATGGATCAGTTGAGCTACCTGTAGATTGTTTACATTTCAAACTGGTATTGATATGGATAAGTTGAGCTACCTGTAGATCGTTGAAGCTTCCGACTGGTATTGATGTGAATCAGTTGAGCTAGATGTAGATTGTTTACGCTTTCGACTGGTATTAGAGTCAAATCGTTTATTTCTTTAGACTTACAAAATTAGCAGTTATTGATATGGATCAGTTTAGCTACCTACCTGTAGATTGTTTACGCTTCCGACTGGTATTGATGTGAATCAGTTGAGCTAGATGTAGATTGTTTACGATTCCAACTGGTGCATCTGTTGAGCTACCTGTAGATTGAACTAGCCCAAGCTTTTGAAAACTTTTTTACTGAATTTCTAATTTCTACTAAAATGCCTCTTCTCTTTTCAAGCAATTGCTGAGTCTTTACTGATAAAAAATGTACCTAAATGCAAAAATAAATTTAATTAAAATATGTTGATGAAAAAGATATGAAATAAAAGCTTTATACTTTTAAAATATAAAGAAAACTGCAGATCTCTGGGGCATTTCCGTTTTTGATTGATGCCATTGCACCAGATCTAGCTTTTATATTTAATGAGTCTATTGATTGTGGTGTTTTTCCTGATCTAATGAAATGTAGTAAAATAATCCCACTGTTTAAATCAGGTAGTAGGTCTGACCCCACTAACTTTAGACCAATATCAGCACTGCCAACTTTCAGCAAAGTTTTTGAAAAACTTATTTTACATCGTTCATCAAACAATTTCAAAAGTTTTAAAATTATGGAAGTTTGAAATAAGACGACCTATGTAAGACAGACAAGAACATATATAAATATACAATAAGAATTTTGAACAAATGAAATGAATTAGTGAAAATCACTTAACTTACGTAGAAGAAAGTGTTTTAGCAAAATAATAATAAAATTGATTGAAAATGAACAACGACAAATATTTTTGGTTTTACGTTTCGCGATTAGTTTATATAAAATTAATGCATAGGTAATAATTATTTATGTGTTAGATATAAATAATGGTGGATAATTCACACAGCATTATCTAGCCCCAAGCTAAGCAGAGCTTGTGTTATGGGTACTAGATAACTGATATACATAATACAATACACTGCACAGATAGATATTTTTTATTAAACACAGAAAACATCCAGAACACTCTGAACAAATATCTGCAGATCGTACACACATTTGTCCCGAGGCGGGAATGTAACCCGCAACCTCCTGCGTCGCAGGCGGACCTTCGCCCACTGCGCCACAGAGGTCGTCAGATATACAAGAACAAATAAGCGATACAATAAGAATTTTCATAGAACAAAGTGAAATTACTATTTAATTGATTGTTTATATATATACTAATTATTAATGTAAGACAAACGAATTCATAGGTAAAATATAAATATTTTTGGTCTCAATTTCATTTATGTGTTAGGCATATAAGAACATACACATCATACATACATAGTGAATACATACTTATTCAAGTAACCATCGGGTGAAAATTATTCACCATAAAATAAAAATAAACTTATAATAAGATGGGTAAACCACAGAGGCTTGTAGCGCTCCCACGGCAATGCTATGACACTCGGATGGAAAAGTATCATAAATATTAGGGGAAAAAAATACTGAAAGAAAACTTGTGGTTTGTTCATGTTGGTGTGTTCTTACTGTTTGCTAGTCGAGGTAGTCACCGCACTTTACAAAATTTTCACAGGTTCTACTCAAAATACAAATATTTCTGGTCTCAATTTCTTTTCTTTTCTTTTCTCCTTCCCTGGTTGTCTGTGTTTCCTTACTTTAAAAGTCAGTTTGTCTTTCCTTGTCTAATACTTTGATGTCAATGTCAGTTTGTGATTTCTTGACTAAAACTTTTTTTTCTTGTTTGTCTGTATTTCCTTCAAAACTGAGAATGAAATCGAAACTGAGAGGGTTTCAATTTCAATCTCAGTTTGTGTTTTGGTCTCCATTCTCTTCTGTATTGTTGCCGTTTGATGAACTTAAAAAAAAAGACGGAGTTCTTTCCTATGCAATCAATATATATCTCTAGTTATTTTTTTTTTGTTGCTGACGCTTTTTATCGTCTAAATCCAGATGTCGAATGCGGTCATCAACGATTCGTATTTTTTTTTTTTTTTCTATTATTTCAAGTTGTAATAATTTTATCTGTCTTTTTTGCTCCGCTATCTTTCTAGACGCTTCTGCATCAAGGCGAGCAAAGTTGACAGGCTGCATGAGTACGTAACACACAAACGAACAGCACACGAGCCGCAGGGAAGGAACAGCGAGGGATTCCAACAAAATTATGTCTGCTAATTGTCCAAAGACAAGGTGATGAAATGTAGCACTGGTACTTACAAGTGTTTTCCTTGATTCGGTTCAATACCCGCTGAGTTGTACCATTACCACCACCGTCAACGAAAACAGAAACCCAAATAAGAGTTTTCTTCCAGGTTTTTGTTTATTTTATGTAATAATTAGTTTTATGGATTTATTAACTCTCACTAGTATTTTATCACATAAAATTTGATAATCACTGGGTCTCTCACATAGTTTTTTACTGATTCGATATTAGCTGCTAGCAGCAGATAATTCTCACTATTCGGGTTGGTAACGATCACCACGCGTCGCAACTTGATTATTAAGCTAATGAAAGTTCATATCCAAAGTAAGTAGTTACTATGGAGTTAGGCTTATTTCAAAACTTAAAGAAGACCGGTGTGTTTAAGTCGGAGGCTGCCTGCTAACTGAGATTTGATATTGCGCTTCCAGAACAGAATCCTGTGATGGACGGAAAAATCACAACTTAACAACTTCACAACTACGTCACGAAAATCAAAGTTCATACCCTCTCTTGCTTAACTTTTTCTTGTTATTTTTCTTAGAATTTTGTTTTTCTTGGCGGTCCCGTATCAAAATTATTTATGGACGGTGTATAATAGTTATTAATGCCTTCGCTTTCTGACTACAATGCATGTAAGTTTCATATTTTCATATTTCATTTATTTTGCTTACTTGTATTGTATACGTACAATTCATTCATAAGTCTAAGTGAATTGTAAAAGTGAAAGTTGTAATTGGGTACATGCACCCACCGCGACTCGGCAAACGTAGTGTAGGGCGCCCTCCAGCCGACGACGATCTGCGAAAGACTGCAGGCAGATGCTGGATGCATCAAGCTGAAGACAGGGCGCTATGGCGCTCATTAGGGGAGGCCTATGTCCAGCCGTGGACTAATATAAGCTGATGATGATGATGATGATGATGACATGCACCCTGGAAGGGCACTGCAAACTCTAGTTTGAATACTTAGTTAAAACATTAAAATACATTTATGAAATATTAGAAATTAATTTGCAAGCATGATTAAAAGTTCATTGGATTTAAAATTAGAAACTAAGAAGCCAGAATTTTTTGTCAGTCATTCAAAAGTACCCTACTACTATACTATACTAGTATATTCGAAGAGTTGAATTAAAGTATAGACTGTTTAAAATGGAATTAAGTATAACTTCTTTAAATTTTATATTGTATAACTTCTTTAAAATGTTATGATGTATAACTACTACTCAACATATCACTCTATTATTTGTTGACTGCACATAAGTTATGTTTCAAGCCAGATCATTATTTCATTAATTATTTTGTGTTATTCTATTATTGCTTGTGATGTGTTTTGTGTACCTAATAAACTAAATAAATAAAAAAATATATATATATGTATGTATATCATTTTTGTTTCTCTGTTTCAAATTGTTGAACAGAACAATAACATTTTTCTAATAAAAATATTTTAATCTAGTTGTAAAAGGCAGTCTCTCTTCATTTTTCAAATATTCAGGTATTTTATTTTAGATTTTTGTCAATCTGTGGTATGGGCTTTGGCTAACCAATTTCAGTTTAGTTGTAGGTAGTACTATTTTGTTCCTATTACGTCGATTGTAGTCAATATTAATATCTTGCTTAGTTCAAAAAAGTTTTTATGTATCCTTACAAATAAACAGGCTTGCATAATATAAATAGATGGTAATGTCAGTAGTTTGTTAATAATGAAGTGAGGTCTACAGCTATCCCGTGGTTTAGTATTGGTGAGAATTCTTACACATTTCTTTTGCATGACGAATAGTTGCTTGAATTCTACACTGTCACTCCATAGAATTATGGCATAATTCAGCCAACTATAGGCATACGCATAATATGCAGACAAAGCTGTCTCGTAGTAAAATACTTAGGACGTAGACAAATTGTGAATGTTAAGTTTTAATTTTTGTACATGGGCCTTCTAATTTAAGTTTGTGTCAAGTGGTATTCCTAATAGGTTAAATTCATTTGTTACGTCTATAAAGAGATGTTTTGAAAATAAGCTAAGGTCAAGGGGGGTTCTTTTGTATGTCCTAAATTGTGTTATTTTAGTTTTAAGTAAATTAATTTCTAAATTTTGGTCTTGTAGCCATGAGAGGCATTCATTAAAATACAGTATTTATATGTAAATAGTCGATTGATGAGTCACAAGAAAAGAGGAGAGTTACCGTCGTCAGCAAATAAAATAGTCGTGGTATTTATTGATTTTGGAAGATCATTAATATATACTAAGAAAATTAAGCTTCCGAGAACAGATCCTTGGGGTATTGAATTATTCACCGTTTTTATGTCAGATACTACTTTATTCTCTAATTTATTGTTTATGTCATGGTTTAGTATTTGTACGTATTGTTGTCGGTCATTTAAATAGGTTTGGAACCATCTGTAAGCAGCTCCTCGAATTCCACATTCGTATAGTTTATGGAGCAGAATTGTATGGTTTACTTTGTCATAGGCTTTTGTAGTACGTGCATGCATGCTTGCATAATTCATCTTGTAGGTAGTTCCTTGTGTTCCGTGCAGTTTTTGGCCAACGGGCGGTGGGCAACGACAAAATAAGGCACGACCATTCTTTATGTCACTTCCGGACGGCAAACAGCCGCTTTCTCCGTCAATTTACCGAGATACAATAGATTTAATTTTTTTATTTGCACACCTAAAAATAATTTACAAACAAAAAAACATTACAAAATATGCGACAATTGGCGGTCTTATCGCTCAAGACCGATCTCTACCATATGACCCTGGATGGATAGGATCTTTGGGACATGGGATCTGTGTTACCACGGCCACGTCTTCTAGACTACCCCAGGTTACCCACCCTATCATCAGCGAGCTTCCCACTGTAATTACCTGCGTTTTTGCAGGATTGACTTTAAGACCGAAGCTTTTGCTCTAGTCAAGGATATGGTCAAGATCATCATTTATTGCTTATCATCATTATTGGTGACAGCATATGATAGT
The DNA here is from genome assembly GCA_955876795.1 of Eupithecia tripunctaria. Lineage (NCBI taxonomy): Eukaryota > Metazoa > Arthropoda > Insecta > Lepidoptera > Geometridae > Eupithecia > Eupithecia tripunctaria. The sequence goes on from OY041599.1 coordinate 26,011,558, forward strand.
TGGTCTACCGAGACTTGCGTGTAAATTTGGAGATCATCTGCATAGAGGTGGTACTATGAAGTTATTTAATGAGATATGAAGTTAATGAAAATAGCGAAAAGGAGAGGTGAACGAACGCCGCCTTGAGGGACGCCTGCAGATATATCACAACAAGATGAGCAAACATCATCAATGAATATACGTTGCCAACGTCCATGCAAATAGCTGTGAATACCAGTCAGCCACTGCTGGAGATACGTTGAAAGAGCGTAATATTCCAAGGAGAATATAAAAAACAACATTATTAACAGCGTTGCTTAAATCTAGCAAACAAAGGACAGTAACTTTTTTATCTTAATGTCATCAGTTATTTTAACTAACGCGGACACAGTACCGTGGCCTGGTCGAAACCCGGTCTAGAAAGGATTGAGAAGACTATTTCTGGAAAGGAAGGTATAGAGATAGAGTAGAGATAGAGATAGGTAGGTATACCTACCAAAATATTGCATTGTGTTATTTAATATTATTAATTCGTCTCTTGTCCGTTTTAGAACTCGCATCTGAATCAGCTGCGCGAGTGCACTTATTTCTCTCGGGAGTACAACACGGGGTTCATCGAAACGTGAACGTGTTGTGAGCGAAGCCGTTTCTTGGTGTCGCTGGTGTCTAAGGCTGGCCAGCGCTCCCCATCAGGCGTGTCCTGGAGCCCGCCGCACGCACGATTGCCACCTTGATGGCTTAAAAAATGCTTTTTAAAGTTACTGTTTTTGTGGTTACTTTGTGGTTTTCTGATAATACTTTCATTCTTTGTCGACAAAGAATAACTTGGATTAAAAAACCACACGGTATACAGGGTGGCTTTTTGAGATGGGAGTGCATGGTCAAATCTAAAACGGCGAGAGTAGGTAGGTATGAGTCAAGTCGTGAAAGAAGTTGTGGGCTCAATTCATATAAAATTAAAACAGTATACTTTTCTAACGGCTTCTCGAAATAGAGGCTAGTATCCTGTCGAACGGCTAATACACTACTTGTTCGAAAAGCTTCCCATTGAAGTTAAGTAGAGGGAATGTTATATATTCGTGGGTGTCGTTAGAGGCGACTAAGAGATATCCACCGTGGGGCGGGCAGCAGCGCCCCCTGCAGAACAATTCTACCACCGAACTGCGATTCCCAGCCCGCATGCCCAGTGTGGGGATTATGGGCATTATTGTGCTTATCAGGGGGAGGCCTGCGTCTAATACAGGCTGTTGAGGTTGAGAGGAAATATTCAAACTAAAATTGTTAATTTTAACAATGCTTCTTTTTGCAAAGATTAATAAATTATTTGATGACCGATGTGGGGCGACTGGCAAAGGTCTTATCAAGAATATTCACGATTGTACTGTTTGCCTGATACTTCAAAATATTTAAAATTAAACGACAATAAATAATTACTAATTTCGACGATTTGAATAATGAAATCTCAATAGTTCTCATCATCTCGGTAGTTCTTTGGTTATGTGTCACTATTCTTTTGTTTAACGAAACCAAAACGAAATGAATTAGATTTATTCTACCTTGTCATGTTAAATAGGTTAAGGTTGATGTAAACGTAAAAAAAACCGTCATTTTACAGACGTGGACACATCTAGACTGTTTACTTCAGCTACTTTCATAGTATTATGTCTTATTATATAAAAATATCAGCTTATCCACAGGATTCATATATTGATTTATTAATAAGCTTGCAAAGGATTTTGCTCCAACCCTAAAAACAACAACTAAACAACAGGCTAAATGTTTCTTTACTTTAGTCTACCGAAGCGACTGAAATAAAAATACCACCTTATTTCCGTGTCAGAGTAGTTTTTTATAGAATTTGACCATTTCTAAGTATATTTTTTTATTAATGGAAATACATAATTTTTGTCTTTGACTTTGATTATTGGTCCGCCTGCGAGGAGGGTTCGATTCCCGCCCTGGATCGTTCGAACGAAACGTTTGTACGATCGACAAATATTTGTTCCAGGTGTTCTGGTATTTTCTATGTATAATTAAAAATACATATACAGGGTGGGGCAAATTTTTGGCCCCTTAAAGCTACCGTTTATTTTGTAGTTAGAGGGTTTTGTTCTTAGAATCCTTCTATTTTATTTTGAAGAAAAAAATATTGCCATTTGTCGATTTGTAATTAAGTAAGAATGTAACTATTTGATATAATTTATACACACTTGCTAATTTATTAAATTTATTTTATTATTATTATATCAAGATAATGTTGATATTGTTATTACTATGTTTAAGGTACCGATGTAGGTATCTATATTATCTGACCTGTAACATGTTGTGTTATGAATAAATACTATGAACTATGAACTATGTTTTTTCATTAAATGTTATTGATGGATAATACGGGGTGAAAAAAATCTATGAGCCCCGGAGTTGAACGACCTTAAATCATTGGCGTAAGCTCATTTTACGAAAAGATTTCTTTATTTTAATAAGAAACAAAGTCAAGGACAAAGAGCTTTTAAAAATGGCTTGGGTCACCTGAAAATCGAACCAACTAAATATTAAAAAATAAACCTTTACTAATTTATAATGCACATTAGTAGGCTTTTTGTTCAGGAAAAAAAATTGTCTAATAAACATTTGGTGTTTTACTCATTTGTTGTATGATACCCATGAAATCGAACGTTACCGTTACCTCTCTAACATCCAAATACATCGTTGAAGTACATGCTTGCTAATTTAATGTATCTCTAAGTGCCTAGTTTAAAAGACAATTTTTATCCTGAACCATAATCTTCTTCGATTAATAAAAAAAAATCGCATAGTAAAAAAGCTCTTGTTTATTTTTTGTATTTTTAGTTGGTTTGATTCCCAGGTGGGAAAAGCAATTTTTAGAAGATCTTTGAATACGATTTTGTCTCTTTTTAAAAATAAACGAATGTTTTCTTTCAGTAAAATGAGCTAACAAATGAATGTAAGGTAGTTCAGAGCCCACTGATTATTCTCACCCTGTATAGTGTTGGGTTCCATATATGTTTTAGCACAGATATCAGAAACTAAGGAGATATGAAATGGGGGCGGGGCCAGTGTTGCAGCAATATGCCCAAAACGTGAACACATTGCTCGCGGCAGTAATAGTTTCATTTAGTTGAAGTTCGAACGTTGGCTACGACGACGGATCTTCATGTTGGAGAAAAATGCCGAATTGATCAATAGTAATTTGGAAAAATAGAAGTGAAATTATAAACTTTAAGTCAAATGGAATCACATACCATCGATAAATACTGAAAATAATATGTTTTTCATACTAAAACTATAAAAATAAAACTATAAGTCGGTTAATGTCTTGATTTCGCAACGTCTTTATTATGTGACTGATAGCTAGTTGCGATATTGTTGTAAACGGTTTACAATGCTTGTTCTGTACTAATGACTCTTCGAACGTTGAGTTTTAATACCGCAATGGATAAATTAACATATTAAAGCTAACAGAATACGTTCAACCGCGTGGTACGGCCACTGCTCGTAGTCGTGAGTTAGTGATGTACTTCGAGTGTGTTTTTTGTCGATAAAGATTGTCATTTTTGATACCTATTACTTATTATATTGACGGCTTATCCTTACACATTTGGATTTGATGTATACAAAGGATGTGTATAATAAGTACTATTACTACAAATCAGATCCATACACAAATAGTAAATTTAACTGAGCTACTTACTAAATTAGTCACTTTTACGTTACCTATTAACTCGTGTTTAACCCTTGACTGAAAAAGGAAGGAGGTGTTATAAGTTTTAAGTGTCTTTGTATCTGTGTGTCTGTCTGTGGCATATTATTTCTTAAAAGAATGGACCGATTTTGATGCGATTTTTTTTTGGAAGCTGTTTAAAGATAGTCTTAGCTCTTTTCTAGCAGCTGAAGGGCTATGAGCAACTTCCAGTGGTATTTACGACTCGAAATTTGGTATCCTGTCACTTCAACAATATGCAAAGACATGGTAACTTTTACCTGATGCTGTAACCACTATCACAGATAGATGATATAGATGATATAGATGATCTTCAGATGGGCCAGTAATCAAATATATCGTGTTGGGGCTTATTAGAATTGTCTTAGTGAATAGATTACAGAAAGATGGTGATCTGATGATAGAGCAGAAAAATGAGGAGGGGCATTTTGAATTTGTTAATTTACACTTGTTAATAATAAGCTTAACAGGTAAAACACAAAATTCAAATTACATAAGTAAAACTAGGAAATGAAGTGATCACTTAGATTTTTTGTTCACTTCAATCTTTTCAGGTAAATTAAAGAAGCGAACAAGAAACCTTTACCTTGTTATGTTGTTAGTTTTTGAGCTGGAGAAAAACTCGTCCCAAGCTTTTTTATCCTCAAGATAATCTGATATTTTGTAATCTATGTACCATTTAAATTTGTTAGCCTATATAATATATATATACATAATTATAATTATTCAGTATTCATATATTTTGAAAAAATCCTTATCCACATATCTGTATTTTATTTTACAATAACGTCTAGTAATTCATAAAAAAAGATGCAGATGCAAAGAAAGAGGCAAAGTTTCTTTAATGACTTCATCACCATGCTCAATTAGTGAATGACCTTTTAATTTTATTTTAATTCCAAAGCGTAAAAACAACAACCAAGTCGTTTCACATTTTATCGACAAGCAATCCCTATCGTAAACGCATATTATTGCGTCTATAGTGGTGCTGTACGAACGTCACTTGCAACCTAGTGTGCGACTACTTACGAATAGTAGCACTCTATGCGTTGTGTGCATGACACGCACACAACGCGAAGTATTGTTTTTATTTTGTTAACTGTGTGTGCGTGAGCTTCGATTGCGACAGGAGGTTTTGTACTCAGCACACAGGATTGGCATCTATCTATATCTCTGTGGGTATTAGTCTAGTAACTTTTCGATGTTGGTTCGATTTTTCGTAACTTATAATTGTGTCCTTCGGACTTTGCCAATAATTTTTCGCACCTTAGCGCCAAGTTATGGTTTAAATGGATCATATAGGTACGTTGTACGTATAACCTATAATTAAGTTTCAGTTAAGGGTTCTCGATATAGAGTTTCATAGTCAATAATCGGCGTAACATTAAGCGATAAAGACCTAATTTAAAAAAAAGGCAAATCAGTGAGCAGTCATGGCAACTACAACCCCCTCAAGGACCTATCTGTTACCCTGCATATAAACTTAAATTTTCTGATGAAATTACAAGCTCCATCTACATAGGGTTTTGCACTACATTAAAAATAGGATCAAATAGTACTTTATTTTCTTTGTGCAGTCTTATGCAATCAGAAAACTATTTTCGGTTCATTCAGCAGACCGTTCAAATAGATATCATGTTTCAGTTAAACTGTTTACAGTCTACAAGCCTCACATCACTCCAGCGACCTATGTTTGGGCCACAGCTTCACGCAGGCCTCCTTTGATAAGCGCCTAGATTTTATCTCATGAGGTGTAGGTCCAACAAGCCGTTCATATTTTCATACAAACGTGGAAGGGTAACTACGACCCTGTTTGACGTTGACCATCCAAAACTAAGGATAATATCAATTTATCTGATCATAATCTATGTTTGTATACACCCCAAACCGTAAAAAAGTATACATTAAAACAATAAAAGCTTCTAAACTTTCGTATTTCGACCCTGATTTTAGCCTAACTTTGGGCGTAAATAAACAATATATCTACGGAGAAAGAAATCTCCAAAATAAAGCGTAATAATGAGTTCAATGAATATCTAGGCAGTTATTTGAAAGTTTGAAATCGTTCTAAAATAGGCAATTACTCAAGTTATGCTTGGTAACCATTCAATAATACGTAATAACGTGGTAAGAAGGCATTGTTACTTGAGGGTTACATGAGTGAGTGTAGATTTGGACATAACTCATGTCAAAAGATACCCACGCAAGCATTGTTTTAAAATTAGCATTTACTCAAAACTATACATAAGCATCACTCAAGCGTAGATCGATGACTGAGCGTGATTTCATAATACAGGCCTAAAAATAATAACATTTAATTTTATGAGTGATCTCTGCTACTAATAAATTATGGATCATAGTTATCTGCAATAATAGATTATTTTTTTTGATAGTTCTAGCTCTTTTAGGTATACTAACGCTAAAACTGAGTCACACTAAAACATTGTTTTCTTTTGCGTTAAACCACTATATTCCCATCTAGACCACGATGAACAAAATTACGTAATCGTTGCGAATTACGACGCTGGGACGTCTTATCATAGGTAATCTAATAGCATAATACTTTATAGTTATAACCTTGCTATTTAGGATCTTGTTAGGTATGAAATCAAAAATGAAAAACAAAAATTCATAATTTCCATAAATGCAATGTAATAAATGATACACTTAGAAAAGGTCATGAAATTGAACACTGAGAAGAAAATAAAGCCAATTTTTTATTTCTGTGGCTTCGGTACGTAAACTAAGGTAAAGGAGCGACGAAGAATCCTTTAGCCTGTTAGTTGTTTTTTACGAGTTCGAGCAAAACCCGTCTCAAGCTTTTTTTTCCTCTAGCTAGATAATCTGATATTTTAAAGTAAGCCTTTTTGCACGGCTTTTTTTTGTAGAAGCGTATATATTGTATTTAGCCTTTCTATTTACAAAGCCATAGGATATTACATTACGAAATGGTTTGTAGGTGTTGTGAGAGCACTTATGAGCACAAATCATGTTGAAAGTCCGTAATATCCGTTATAGGCCTAATGCTAAGTATTGTTGTTGATTATCCCGCGGTCGGGACAGGACCACCCCGGCACCGATGGACGCCGACCCGAGGTCTGCACGTCACCGATTAAAATATATGGTTCCTCCAGTTATCACAATCAAAATAAATGACAAATGAAATCGATGATGCAAGTCACGGGGCCGCACTAGCATTCCGGCCTTTGTGCCCTTCTCGGCACATTTCAATAAAACCACTCGTTGGGACATAGCCCTTTTTTTTCTTCTTTTGATGATAGAAGTGAGTTCTCACGCACCTGTTGCCTTTCGCTCCGCGTGTTTAGGCTTATTGACAAGTGCACATTCGGATTATCAGTCTTATATGCAGCACTGTCTTTGCACCCATCTGTAATAGGTATTGTTTAGTGAATTAAAGTGAAAAAAGTGAGACTTTTTAACACTTATTGTAAAATAAAGAAAACTTAGGGGTTTTTAGAGACACTACCAAAGCGTAACTTTATTGTGCATCACCCTTTATAGCACATGTTGATCCAATCGGCCGGAGCCACCGTCAACTTGTTCGATCGATAACGATCAGAAATCTGTATCCGTTGATAAAATGTATCGAAACAAAACATATCGATGGCTCGATGATACTTCAGAGTGGTCAGAGTGTGGGGGAGGGGGGACGGGGGGTCGATATGTCGGTGCTGTCGATAGTGCCTCATCACCGTAGCCACACAGCGCGGGTCAGGGGTCACCCCGCGCCCCGCGCTCCCCCCGCGGCATTCCTCGCGCATTCCTAGCCCCCTCTCCTCTCGCCGCTGCAATGATGACTCTACATTTGTAACGCGCAAGGTTAATTGGACGCAAGCAGTGCCCGTGCTGTTCCTTACCTACCATTGTACAATGATCACAATACGGGATTGATCGAATTCATTTTGTAAAACTAATGAATACTTAGAAGGCATACTCGGTTATCGTAGATTCTTAGGTAGCGTACATAAACTCACTGTACCCACAACTAAGCTTTATAAAACTAATCTATCTTTTAAAAGCAAAGAATTTTTTTTTTTAAATATTACGCTTTAACAACAAAACCCCTATTGAACTGCAAAAACTTATCAGTAAATAAATTCAAACAAACTGTACTGTGCAAAACGGCTTACTATAAAATATCAGATTCTAGAGGATAAAAAAGCTTGGGACGGATTTTGCTCCAACTCGAAATATAAAAATTAACAGGCTAAAGGTTTCTTCATCGTTTCTTTACTTTAGTCTACATACTGAAGGGGCCGAAATAAAAAATACCACTTTATTTCCGTGTCAGAGTATTTTTTTAATATGATTTCACCTTTTCTAAGTGTACATTTCTAAGTGTTATATCTATGGATATAAAGCATTATTGAATTTGGATTTGAAATTGAATTAAATTACGTACCTCCTGATAGCCAGTTTGCAAAGATAGAATTCTAAAGTGAGATCTACCAGAAATTGTAGGTCATGCTCTTCCGTCGCGTATACTCGTAGTGTATTTACTAGGTTGGTACTGTACTTTTGTATGTAACGATCGAAGTTTGAAAGGGATCCCGTTCCGGACACGTTACGTTACGTATGATGCAGAGACCTCTAGTCGCGGCGACCGGACTCGATCCGAGACACAATAGAAACGGTGAGAATCGCACTATACAAGCTGAGGAGTTTATTTTCTTTGCTTTTATTCAAACGGTACTGAACTTTATTTAACTTTTTTGTATATTATTTGATTGTAATTCTATTTTTCAATAGGTGCTATAAAGTTTTGACTGTCTATTAGTTTGGCTATGTTTGTTGTAATTTTTTTATTCTTTCAGTTAAACTTTCTCGAAAAATATTCCATTTTGTTCAACTTTCACAAAGTGGTTACAAACAACTTATTGGAAAAGTAATTACAATTAGTTGTACTCGTTGAACTCTTGAGTTGAACTTTTCGGAATAGAGGAATTTATTTGTATCAAATTACATGGTTAAAAATGAGGTATTGGAATTCGATGATGATGACACCATCGCCCTCCTCACGGACGACAGATGTGACATCACATAATTTTTGAAAAAATCACCCATGAAAGTGGCGCTGCCATCTATTTTAACGTATTATTACGTTTAACACAGGAAATTTTAAAAATCCGTCGTACAGTTTGTGGTATCTATTATAAGTTATTTATTAATGCTTTTTTCCCTTGACAAATGCCCCTCTTAAGGCGTAAAACTGTAATATATTTTTTTGAAGTCCAGTTTTTCCCCCTTTGTGGGATTTTAGGGAGAAACGGTTATAACCCGAATTTTCGAATACTTAACATTTTATTGGGAACCACTGCAAGATTATTCTCTACACAACTGCAAAAGAATCATCCAAATCGGTCCGGAAAATTAATAAAATTAAATATTAGGTCCACTTTCGGCTTTTTAGTCAACTGAGCGGCCTCAGTTAACTAAAGAGCCCAATAAATAGCTCCTTGCCATCTCGTAACCTTTTAAAACAACTGAAGCAAATGTTTATGTTTCATAAACTCCGTAACAATTGGAAACCTTTTCAAGAAATAGTCTATTATAGTACAGCCACCTAGAAAGATAGCTATTTATCAGACCACCGTAATTGAATACCTAGGCTACATACTGGAAAGGATTACGTCGCAGAAAACAACGGACATACATAAAAAAACATACACAGTCGAACATAGAACTTCCGCCTCTGTTTAAAGTCGGTTTATAAACTAACGTGACGTCTGCGCTGTCTTGATCCAATAGGGCTTATACACGAACTGCAGTCGTCGACTGAAAGGCAACTGCAGCTGACGACTGCCGTCGCCTGCAGTCGGCAAAACGCCTAATGATGAGCAGTCCTTGTATAAGGCCCGTATTATGAAAGCATGCTCAGTTATCGACCTTTTCTTAAGTGATGCTTCTGTATAGTTTTTAGTGAAAACTAATACTGTACTGATGTCTGATGTACTGATGGGTTTGCTACTGCTACTTCTACATAACCAAGGTTTTCTAGCTGATTATAGTACCTACTGTTAGATATGTAAGTCTATCTATACATGTAGCGTTGGTACCCCTCGCGGTAGTTCAATAAACCAGTGTGCATTAAGCCGTCTTTCCTTACGCATGTCCCTATCTGCTCCCCGGTCGGATATAAAACACCTACCTACGACAAAATTGTACTGACACAAACACATAACCATATCTTTCTCATGTGCTATTATTTTATATATTTGAATACTATAAATGAACAAGCAAACACACATTATTTGTTTGTTGGTGTCTCGTTTTTCTAGTCGCCTCAGAGGGTAATACTGAAAATCAGTGTTTGCTCTTTGAGCAAAGCTTTGTGCTGAGTATTGCCTTTTTGTCAGGCTGCAGCACACACATACTGTATTCGTACTTGATTGTCTGAATGTTAAAGGAAATTATGTACCGATATATTGTCGTCATGCATCGTTCCTCATTTATTTCCCAATTTACTTTTATGTTCTTTGTACCTCCCTTTTATTGTGTTTTTTTTGTATTGTGTGTTGCAGTTGCAAATAAATGTTTTATCTATCTATCTATCTATTATATGTCAAAATCTATACTCACTCATGTAACCCTCAAGTAACGAAGCCTTCTTACCACGTTATTACGTATTATGGAACGGTTACCATGCATTACTTCAGTAATTGGCTATTTTAGATAGATTCTAACCTGAAATGTGTGATTCTTTGAACTCATCTTTACTCAAGTGTGGACTGGACCACGTTTGAGTAATGCTTGGAAAATATTTCTATGCACGAAAACTTTTTTTTTAATAAAGCATCAAAAATGTTTGAAATTTGCGTTCCGTTTCACAGAAACAACCAAATCAACAAAAATACATTGTGATAGACAGTTTTATAAGGTAAAGGAACGTAGGGCTAGCTAAGTGGCGTCAGAGTTACGTCCTACAATAAAGATTTACTTGAGCAGATAATCAAAGCTTGAGTGGGAACTCACGTAATGACTGCATAAGGCTTGAGGAAGCTTTCATAATACGGTCTTAAGAGGTCTTGGAGTAAATGAAATGTTGTTTCGACTCACTTGGCATAGTCCTGTTTGCAGTAGACCTGGCGGTCGCGCAGGAAGCAGGAGGGATGGCGGTCCAGCTGGAGTGCGCAGACGCAGCATCGGAGGCAGCCAGTGTGCCACGCGCCGCCGCCCACCTCCAGCAGGAACCGGTCTGCGATCGGCTCGCCGCACGCGCAGCACTGCCGGTGCTCTGTCTGAACAACATATTGCATGTTCACAGCATTGTATTGTATAGCGAGAGGGTATAGCACTATTTATGTACGGTTGAGACAGAGTACAGAGCGATGGATGTGCACCAATCGATAAATTCAAACACCTCAATCTTACGCGCCGAGTTTTGGCCGAAGGGTGTCAAGTTTCGAAGGTTCACTGGCCACCTGCAAGGGGATACCGCCGCCGTGCGCCGTCGTCAGCTGACACCCTGATTACGTCATCTACACGTTCTCGCCATTATTATTTAAGTTTTTATATTTTATGTATGTTATTTTTAAGGTATATATTGCTATGGGCTATAGAATAAGTTAAATAAGATCTGTAACTTTTCTATAATCTGAAATAAATGAATTATTATTATTATTATCAACCTCATCAAGCAGGACGGACACAGGCCTAATAAGCGACTTTTTGCCGTTTGTCTGATGAACTAGGGTAATGCCCATAATCCTCACGCTGGGCATGCGGGTCGGGATCAGTTCGGTGGTAGAATGGAACTGCGGGGGGCGCTGCTGCCCGCCCCTCGATTGATATCCCTTAATAGTTGCCTCTTACGACACCCACTAATTTAAACACATTACTAAATAAATTATTTTAGGTTTCCTATAAAACAAAAACTCAAAAACGGTTCCTGAAATAAATAGCAAAATGTGTGCAAAACAGGTATTTTTAAATTTTTATAGTTTTTTCTAATTGAGAACCTCCTCCTCTTTTTGAAGTCGGTTAAAAAATATACATAGTATAATGTCAGATCTTATAACTATATTAGTAATTGTATTCAGCCTGCACGCAGGCGTGCAAATATTATGCGAGTCGTATTATTATTACTTACTTATATTAGATTAAATTATATAACACACTAGCTTTTGTCCGCGGCTTCGCACGCTCTATTCAAGTAGCTATGTCCGTCCCCGGGATACCGTTTACCTCCCTGCCAAATTTCATCAAGATTCGTTCAGCCGGGAACGAAATAAAAACTATCCTATGTCCGTCTCCTGGTTCTAAGCTACCTCCCCGCTAATTTTCAGCCAAATCGGTTCAGCCGTTCTTGAGTTATAAATAGTGTAACTAACACGACTTTCTTTTATAAATATATACTTGCTTTTTTTTCGGGGCTTTGCACGCTCTATTCAAGTAGCCTATGTCCGTCTCCTGGTTCTAAGCTACCACCTCACCAGTTTTCAGCCAAATCGGTTCAGCCGTTCTCGAGTTATAAATGGTGTAACTAACACGACTTTCTTTTATAAATATCTTCTTCTTCTTCGTAGCACTCTTGTCAGAGTGGTCGTGGTCACCATGGTCATTCTTGTCGGGTGGCTGTGATTCGCCTCACGATGTCTCGCCACCGTCCTCTATGTTGCGTCTTCCTACTGCACACATGTAAGGGGTCACCCACTGCGGACTTAATCTGGTCGGTCCATCGCATGGGCGACCTTCCGCGCGACCTAGTGCCTTCTACTCTACCCTGCACGAGAAGACGCTCAATGGAGTCACCATCCCGCCTTGAGACGTGACCAAAGTATTTGAGAATGCGAGTATGGACTAAGACAGACAGACGCTGTTTGATGCCGAGTTCTTGTAGTATAGAGGCATTCGTACGAAACTCGCTCCAAGATACTCCAAGCATTCTTCTCCAACACCACATCTCCAAAGCGTCTATCTTTTTCTTCTCAATTTCTCGCAGGGTCCACGTCTCAGCAGCGTACAAAAATATGGGAAAAACCAGTGCTCGAAAAAAAGATTGATATATAAATATAGATTTGTATTAATTTAAATTTCCAGGTATTCATTCACAGAAAAACCTTTTTTAAGTACAAACTTACAAATATTCGTAGTAAAGTTATTAATAACTGTCATAATTTAAGAAATTTGATGGCGACACCGATCTCCGAGCGTCATTTGATTTGTTTTGACGTCACGCTCCATGACGTCAAACGTAACTTTCCTAGATGACATACAAAATTGTACCAAATTAGAACTACGTTGAAGGTACCTACCTACTATATTTACAATTGCAAGAATAAACATAGTAATATGGTGCAATCTCGTGTATTTTTTACGCTATAACAGAATTTTTGCATGTTGCAGGTAGGTTTAACGTGTTCATGAATGTATGTATATCAATATCATGCCTGCCTGGGCTCCAAGAGGATGAACCTGTTAGGGGTAACAAGGAACCACACCTGCGCGACCAAAACGACTGCTAAACGGGAGCGTCAGCCGAGAAAACAAAAAATCTCCTCCTATTTTGAAGTCGGTAAATTGGAAATGTGTTTTCCATCCTGTCGATGTGATGGAGTAAGTAGGGTTAGAAAGTTCGTACGAATTTGGGACTCGTTTGTTAAATATTAAGGTTTAAAGTGTTTTCGTGAGTGTAATAGGAATTTATAAAACGTAGTTTGACGAATTCATTACGGATGTAGGTTGGGTTATTTGTGTTCTTCCAACACAAATAAGGTTCGTAGTTAACCCACTTACATCCGTAATGAATTATAAAACGTACTTCACTAAGAAGGATTTCATTTCGCACAAATCCAATAAAAATACAAAGGTACATAGGTAGATAGAGTTTTTAGTTGTGTAAAACAGTAATGATTATAATGCCCTCCTAGCCGAATTTCGACCATGGCGGCCAGTCTCAACGAAGACTAGCCAGGTGCGCTATACATGTTATAGTGCACGAGTGAACAAGCAAACACAAATGCACTCTCTATTTCCTCAAAACCCCCTCAAACTCAACCTCTAAGCCCTGTATTGGTCCACTGCTGGACGCAGGCCTCTTCCTAATAAACGCCTTCTTGGCATTCAACTCATGGGGGTAATGACCATAATCCCCACGCTGGGCATGCGGATTGGGGATCGTAGTCTGGTCTAAGATTTGTTCGACAGGGGGCGCTGCTGCCCGCCCCCCGGTTAATACCCCTTAGTCGCCTCTTACGACACCCACGGGAAGAATTGGGGTGATGCAAATTCTAAGCCAGCACCACACAGATAGAAAAACCCCAATAACAACTATTGGCTCGACCCGGGATTTGAACCCAGGACCTTATAAAAATTAGCCTCTGGTGATTCCCTATGACCAATTCAAACGTCTTACACACATACAGATACGACAAGATATCGGCGTGGAATCGGACCAAAACCTATTCCATATGCTTTGGTTGTCATTCCCAACTACGACACGATGCGATTTGGGCACGAATTGAACAGTCAAGTAAACACGCTCTCTCCTCTCGTTAGGGCACAGATTAGCGTGTTCCTGCAATATTTACTACGGGGATACCTTCTATCTTCGTGTTTTGCTGCTAGCGACATCTTTTGGCAGTTTTTGGTACTATTTATGTTGTTTTATTGTTCATTAATAATGCTAGTTCCTGAACAAACCGTTGACCAAGCGTTGTAAGCGCAAAATTGAATGAAAAATTTATTTGAATGAGGCGTTCTTCATTTGCATTTTTATGAAGAGAAATTAGTACTAAATATCTCGTTAGGTGGCAGGATTGGCAATTTGAGTATATTATAGAGCATAGAGTTTATATGATATCTCTATGATATAGAGTATAATGTCAAATAAAATAAAATGAAAATAACAAAAAATTATGCTATATCGGCAACACAAAAAAGACTTTTCTTAGAAGTGGCAATAGGGTATATGCATCGATTTTTTTTATTGTTTTAATCGATTCTTTAGGTCTTTATTTAACCCAGGAATGATAAGACGCTCACTGAATTTCGCATTAACAAGGTAAAAAAAACAAATCAAAACTACAATCATTTTCGGGTGATAAAAACGCTGCCATATTGGCGCCATGTTTATGTGACGTCGACGTACACACTTGATTAAAACCTTTGGTGACGACCTCGGTAGTGATCATCTCAGGAAAGAGGTTTTCCGAGAAAACTGAAAATAATCGACACTACGAAATGTCAAGTGGGCAGAATAGTGTCAAATCAAGGTGCAGCAAGCAGAATAAAAAAAGAAGAAATGCGTACAGTGATGTCACGTCCGCTCTAGTCAATGGAGTAGCGTTTCGAAATTTTGCGATTGAGATTTAAAATATCAATTTTTCAATGGTTAAATTCTACAATAAAAACATCTCAAAACGCAAAAATAAATATGTAGATATGTTTCTATATCAATAGAGAATACGTATATATTTTTATGGCCATTTTGAAATCACATGCATATACCCTATTGTGTCTGATTTGACGGATTTGACACTTTTCTGCCAGTAGTAGTGTCGTCATGGAATGGAGGCGAAGTTAAAATAATAATGAGCGGTAAATTTTGAAAAACACAAAATAGAAACTTGAAAAGTTGGTTGTTCTTTCATTTCATATTGATATACTTACTCTAATTGCCAATCAATTGAGACACTGCCAACTATCGAGGAATATGGATAAAACAATGATGTGACATTTACTTTTTATATGCAAATCAATAACCGCTCATTATGATAGATAGATAGATAGATAGATAGATACATTTATTGAGCAACACAGTTACAACACAGAACAGATAGGTATAAGTAGGTAGGTAGTAACAATTATAGACTAGCGTAGTACATAATATAAAAATATAATGCTGTAACGATGCAGGTCAAAGGGTTCCACCTCAGCTTGATGCTACCTCGCATTAATGCAAGTTAGCGCTGGATCATTCAAAAGTGCGGCATTATTTTCATGACGTCTTCGTCGTGATTTTTTTGAAAACTGGGTAATTATGAAAAAAATATGTTAAGGCGCGATACCCGAGCCAATATGACAGCGGTACCTATTTAGTTATCATATTGTTACGTTGCACACAGAAAATCTTAAATGTCCATCGTCAAGTTTGTGGTTTCTTTTAAAAGTCATTTTTAAACATTACCTCTGTAATGTTTTTATCTTACGTAGTTTGAGTTGAGATACGAAAATAAAGTTTGGTGGGCAAAAAGGAAACTTCGTATCCCTGCTTAAAAATAAAACTACTACAGAGGATAAATAACTTATGATAGATACCGCGTACTGTACGATGTACTTTTAAAATTTCCTGTGTTAAACGTAATAAGATAAAATAGGTGGCGGCGCCACTTTCACTCGTATTTGCGCATTAATGAAATTATTATTTGATGTAATTTAGTTAATAAAATGTTAATTTCTAACATTTTCAGTACCTATGAGAAATGCATGTTTAGTGAATAATCGTGTTTTGTGTCGTAAATTAATATGTGTGTTGTACCACGGGATATTACTATAAGATTTGTACTACCTGCTTCGATCAGGTATAAATGTAGGATTATGGAAAAAATGTAGCTACTGTTAAAGTAAACTTTGCATGTGGCAGAGTTGACTCTTACTTGACATTCAGGTCCAGTACAAGCAGAGTAGGCATTACTCAGCTAGGTCTTTTGTCCAGAAGCAGGAGGTGCCAAATAAGAAACACGGAGTAGTGGTGGCCCCAACGGAACCTGAGGTTCAGCTGGATGACGACGGAAATCCCCCGCGCTTCCTGGATGACAAATTTGTATCCACGATACCGTACCATGTGCCCTTTTCACACCCAAAAATACGGTGAAAGAGGCGAAATGTACATTGGCACCTGAGGTTCACATAATGTACCTATCAGAACTCTATAAATAAAATAGAAATGTTTTAGAAAGAAAACAAAATGTCCTTTTTGGACCCTTATTAATCTTATTTTGCATACATACAATTAACTTTGACTTCATTGAGATAGGCAGATTATGAAAAAATTGAAGTGAATCAGAGTCAATTGCACCTTATTTCTTGTTTGATAGTAATAACTATTTATCAAGCTGTTTATATAGTAAAAATTTGACTTGTCTAAGTACTTATTTTGTCATCATCATCATCATCATCATCATCAGCCTATATTAGTCCACTGCTGGACATAGGCCTCCCCTAATGAGCGCCATAGCGCCCTGTCTTCAGCTTGACGCATCCAGCATCTGCCTGCAGTCTTTCGCAGATCGTCATCCCACCTGGCCGGTGGTGCCGGCCAGGTGGGAGCCAGGGGGCAGCTTATTTTGTAAGTCTAAAGAAATAAACGATTTGACTTTGACTTTGACTTTGACTTTATGTCTTTCGGTTGCCGTTATCAGCCGTTATAAGAATAAGAATAAGAATATTTTTATTGTAAAAATTGTGTACAACATCATACATAAGTAAGGGTCTTAAATCAAATTAAAGTAGGTATCAACAATCATATCCATTTCGGACATACAATATTTTACAACTCCTTTGTATGAAATTGTTGGGGTAGGTACATAGCAATGGGTACCTAGTCTAGAATGGATCTAGGCTAATTATTAACTAGTATTATCAAAAAACTCCTTAGGGTTATAGTGTACACTATTTACAAGCCATTTCCTTAATCTAGTTTTGAACATATTTCCATGGAGCTGTTTTATATCTAATGGTAAATTATTAAATACTTTAATAGCCGTTATATACGTGCTTTTGTGGAACATGGTGTTATTTAAGGTTGCATTCAAGTATTTTCTTTACTTTTACAATTTATGAGTACTTTATGAACGCCCGAAGTTCAGGTAAAATTTGTGCATAAAAGCAGATTTTTGGATTCTTATACTGAATTTGTTTCTCCAAATTTTGTTTTTTTTATGATAGAAACCTAGATATAGTTCACAAGATACCTATTAGTTAAAACTTTCAAACTAAAGATCTGTTACAACGACATAATCACGTGAAAGTGTTTGTATGAAAGTATGGATTGGTTGTCCAGTAGACCGTTTTAACACTGCATAAAATTATAAGTTGCGACAAAGGCCTCAAATGAACTGCATCTGTTCTCTCCTGCATCAGAGTTACCGTAGCAGCTCTGTCGCCGTTCCCTTTGTCTCGCTTAACGTGATTACAAACTGTGAAGCTCCGTATTTACTGCACACAATTATAAATTGCATTATTTTATAGTAACATGTGCAATTCCGCTAGCTGTGGTGATTTGATTCCCGAGCGGGGGCGGGGGTAATCCAATATAGATGTTGTACAAACACCCCCATGCGACAAACCTTATTCGTGTAATCAAGTTGGCAAAGAATGCTCAGCCCATGTTCGCTGAATGCCAAGCTCTGCTGTTGACTCAGAGGGTCTCTGCTCTATGAAATCTGCTCTACCTTTCTTTATTCGGTAAAAAGCAAAGTTTGAGTTTATTTTGTTGTTTCTCTTTAGAAAATCGATGTACCTATGCGACGATAAGTACCTTCCTATCATTTAAACCTTGTTCTCCCGTACTTTTGTGGTGTTGTTTCTTACGAGTTAACTTACAATACTCGTTTGAGTAGGTATTCAAAATATTCAAAACTAACAAAGAAAATTATTGAAGCGTAGGTTAGGTACCCAAGATACTGGTTGCACTGTCCCGCTATATAGCAAGTGGAACTGATGCACTGCGCCAGATACCACCTTCGACCAGAAAGTAAAAATAAAAAAAAATCTTGGTGATCCTCGGTATCCCTTGGTCATAGTGTCTCAACTCCAAGGGGAGCAAATATGTCTCTTTTAATCCTCGGCAAAATCTGACAACGCTCCCAACCAAACGGGTGTCCTCGAAACACGGGGAGGCGCAAGTGTGTAGACACATGTAGCGTCCCACACAAATTTGTGTTTTAAGGACACACTCGATAAGAATTGTACACTTTTACCCCGGTTGCTAGCTAGCTGGTGCCGGGTCACTTTGGACTGTATTACTTATAAAGCCGAGTGCCCGGCAGCGAATGTACGCAAATGATGATGGTACATTTAAATACTATCATACATGGCCATACACTTCACCGGGCCGTTTAAAAAGGCATGAAACCAGCTTGTCATATCAAAGAACGTAAACGGCACATGACTCGACCAACGTTTGAATTCCAATCACGACACATTTTCACCTGAGTTAATATAACCATCATTCGCCTCCAAAAATATCAAACCCCAGTGAAAGTGTACATCAGCAGTTGGGCAGTCGCCGCCCGCCCTCGCAGCCTCTGTAATTGCGAGCCGGGGTGCTGACTGCGCTTCCTATTCATGCCTTTACCAAATTATCATCCCCTTGTGATACGCAGCAGCTCTGATTTTACCTTTTGACTACATTTGATTATTGCTGGCTCAATTCAAGTTTCGATTTATTTATGTTTACTTGTTTGTATACGAAATGTTTCATTCGCGGTTTTTTCTGTTTACAAGGTAGCATCGGTATCGTAAACAAATACAGCTAACATAAAAAGACTTAACTCGAACATGCTACGTAATCTCGTCATTGTTTAACAACGGCCTTGCTGGCTTGCTGGACAAGGCGACAGTGATGTACTTTCATTACTCTTGTGTGTTGCGGCCGGCAATTTCCATTACTATCGAGTTAGGTTTCGGTTTCGAGTGAGGTTGCGTACAGCGGGCTGAAAAGATGGAATATCAATAAAACACCTTTATTGAAATAATAATTGCATCTTTTCAGCACGCACTTTATGTGGACGTACATAAACTGTATGCGTACACAGTTTATGTACGTCCACATAAAGTTATTATATAGTATCTATGTTAATGTCAAACTTAAAGTGCGGTGACATTTGCATAAATTGTTTTCCGCATTATATGAATTATTGAAAGTAATATCAAATTTATTAGTATTTTATATAAATAATCATAATAAAAATAAAAATTTAAGATATATGTATGTGATAAGTGAAGCGTAAACGTGGAACAGTTATATTTCACGAGGGCCGACAATTCTCTATAGTTAATACACAACGAAATAGATGTTGCTAATTTTTTTATAAAATGATATATTGTATATAGTTTCCGAGATACGACAGTTTTCGTTTTGACAAACCTTCATCAATCAAAAATTTTCGCCGGATGCATACCTTCTACCGTAATTTGACATTCAGATAGGTGTCACTCTCAATTTTGACAGAAACAGCCTGTTCAAGGTTTTCTGCTTGGTTTTCTGTATGATTATCTTAGATTTGTGACAGTTTCTGACACATCTGACTATAAGTGTTAATTTGACAGCTGTCACAGTCTTTTCCTAGGCACTTGGTAAAGTTGTTTGCGAATAGTTAGGTACGCTGAACAACACTGGACTATGTTGTGAGAAAAAAGAAGAAAAAAGAATAGCTACACGTAAGATGGTCAATCTTACGTGTAGCTATTCTTTTTTCTCACATACTTTTACATATTTTTAACTTGACATTAATACAGGGAGAATTATTTGACTGGTTTGACCACGAGGAAACAATTCCTCGCGGTCAAACCAGTTGAGCTAAATAGTTTAACTACCTTAACCGTGGATGAATCGCATTTTTTCTCTGCCTTCAAGCCTCATTGCAGGTCATCATTGCAGCCCTTGCTGTCTGATGAAAGCCTCGACCTCCGGTCTCCGCCGTTATTTCGTTATTTCTGCTAGCCCATCAAGGGCTGCATTGCAAACCGCTCTGTGTTCACTTGGACCTGCATGCACTAAGCTGCACTCTCAGCCATCCTCATCGCGGCCAGCAACCCAGCCATTATCGACATCACCAGTCATGTCATCTACTTGCCGAATTTCGGAATCTGTTTGTGCAAACCACAGATCCGGGCGCAGTCGTTCGTTCTCTAACCCACTTTTATTGGCACTCAAAAATATCTTCACACAAAGCGTTAAAATGGCGTACAAAATTAACAGGCAATTAACATAGTGCGCCCCTCGGAGTCCATAACTCACACCGCGCCCGGCAGCCGGCAGGCCGCCACAATGCCGGTACAGCGTTTAGGGTCGCTTCACTCAACCCCACAACAAATAATACTACAAATTCATAGCAATAAATATGAGCAGCATCCGTGTAGCGCCGCCAGACATATGTCGCAGCCTCCGGGGCGGACAATGCCGCCGCACACCTCAGCGCAACTTTTTCTGACAATGGCTCCCCGGTGGCCGCATTGTGCCCCGTTCCTTCTCATCACACTTTTGTCCGGAGATGACATCGTCGGGTCGGTCCAACGTGACATTAGAAGGGTTTGTTTGTTCTACATTTGGTGGAAATTATGGAAATTAATCTTGTTGTGTACAATGATGCCCCGTTAGGAGCCTTTCAACAAAAACAAACATTTGGATCAAAACATCCGTAAAAAAAACAAAAAGCAACGGACATTGAACGAAAAAAGAAACACTGTTGTTGGTGAGGTTTCAGCAACGGATGGATTTTTTGTGTATCGGTAAAGAAGCTCTACAATGTTGTCTGCCGTTCGTTCACTGCAATTTCCATAAAGTTAAAGTTATTGGTTCAACCGTTTTTTCCTGCAGAGTTCACGCGACTTATTTATTATTAAAATAAGTTGTAGAAAAAGCAGCCATCAATCAAAGGGCCTGTGAAACCGATTGGCGCGCCACAAAGCGTTGCCGAGTATCATCGCGAACGTCATCGATATCGAATGAGGGTGCACAGCTATTGTGGGCAAATTGCTGTGAACGCTGGTTGGGACACGCCACGCATTGCAAACGCATTGTGCGCTGATTCAATGGGCGCGGCGGGCGCACTCGGTACCAGCACTAGTACACTCGATTGTTTGCGTTACACCTATCTTCAGGACATGGGTGTCCCGGTGCTCCTATCAGTAGGAGTGTTTACTAAGAGCACGAGGAGGAAGCGATCTGATAATAGCCATTTCATTGTCTTACACAACAGATCATTTGTGAAATAACTCTCTAGCTCGGACCATACATTTTTAAATGCTCATGTTTCTTTAAGTTTTATAATATTTGACTAAAAGAAACATGAGCATTCAAAAATCGATAGATCCATCATGTTCGTGTTGGTGTACCGCTAATGGACGACCCTTCGCTGGCTTAGGTAAACTGGTGGACGGAAAGAAATGTAAACGTTGCCATTCATAATTGAATAGTTAAGTGTCAGCAACAAGGACAAACAAAACAGATAATCTCTCTTACTACAGTGTTAACCATCAATGTAACAATTGGCACAGCCCGCGTTGGTCCACAGCTGGGCAAAGGCCACCTAAGTCAGCCAGGAAGGATGCGGTGCAAAAATGTCTGTAAGTTTACTTTCAAGATAAAAAAATTGTTGAAAAAGTACCATCATTTTCAAGTGGCACATAAGCTTGAAGTGTTACAAATTCAAACAAAAAATATGATATCTGCAGACGGCATTGTAAACCAAAAAGGGGCTCGTAGCACAATATGAAACACAAATGTTTGAATAATAGACCGCAAAGCTGACTTCATAATCCATATTATAGTCATAATGGAGGAATCGGGCACAGGGTGACATGTGAGACGGGCGCGGCGGGCGCGCTGCCGGCGCGTCCGGGACGGCTCGGCGGCGCATTGTCTCGCCTCTCGCCTATTATACGGCTGAGCGTAAGGCGCCTACGCATTGTCACGGACTTACGTTTGCAAATCCGATTTATATTTGAATATAATTGAGTTCGGTCGCAGCGCACCTACGGCCGCATTGTGCTCGGCTCATCTCAATGGCATTTTTATCGAGCGAACATGATAAATGTATTTGGGAGATTAAGTTCCGTGGGTGGTGTCTTCGGCCGCGGCTATTTGAATGTTTTGAGGAATGTGTTCGAGGCTTGTAATTGTAATCGATCGCTGCGTGTGCTCATTGTGCCCAGTCGGCGGCGTGCGCGGGTCTCTCTGCGAGCTGACCCGCGCGCGTACTAGTATACCTCTTGAGCATGTATACCTACACCTACTATGTCACCTATATGCGGAGTCGGGTCGCGGTGACATCCCTGCGGGCACACAATGCCCGCAAACGAGCCCCCCTTCGCCCCGCGCCTCTCCGAGGAACCTCCTCACTCAGTGGCTCGTTTCGTATTCAAGAAGGAAACAAATTTCAAGCCGGAAGAAATCATGCGGAAATCGGACGCGATTTATTCAAAATATTTGTAACAACTTACGAACGAAAGTCTTGTGATGTTTGTTTTTGCGAAGGGTATCTCAATTTCTTTGTATTTTTTTATGAAATCAAACCAAGTGCCTCACAAAAGGTTGAATAAATGATGTGTGTACGTCAGCGGAGCGGCCGGGTGATGGGAGAATGGCGCAGCGGGGGCCCCTCGTCCATTCAGGGCGCTTCCACGCGGGCCGGGGGTCCAAGGCCTCCATCCGTCACCAGCCACACTCCTCCAGCCTGCATGGGGTAGGTACGCGCTGCTATCTCCAGAGATCATCTGCTCATTCTCTGTATTCCAGGAACGTCGCTTTTCTCAGTGAAATTCTCACAGGCAGAGGTGACATTTGCTCCTCTCCTTTTACCCGTACCCTTTGAATTAAATTTGAATAAACCGTTTATGTCCGCGGCTTCAGCCAAAAATGTCGTTTTGAGCAACTGAGATTGCTCAACATCAAGTACCTAGTTGAGCAACGGAGCTTTCCTTTTGTGAAACTCAATTTGTAACTCAATGCGTTTGTTACTAAACTTAAATGTGTAAAAGGCAATATTTCTTCCGCTAGTAGACAAAAAATTTAAGTGAATTAAAGTCATTGCACCTTATTTCTTATTTGATATTAATTACTATTTATTAAGATATTAAACTTATATAGTAAAAAAATTTACTCGTCTAAATGCTTATTTTGTTAGTCTAAAGAAATAAACAATTTGACTCTGACTCTGATTCCGACTCTTTCAAAGTTTATAATGTTCTACGTACTCTACATTACCTTTCCAAAAACTAGCAAGTAAGTGCCTGCACTAAGTTATCCAGTCAATTCACGTTAGGTAAAGTAATGTTCAGTGTACCGTACGCAACCGTATTCATTACAAATGCCACTCATAATAAACAGTTGCCGTGACGCCGATAAGTATCTACAAGTAATAATCGTCCAACTGCCATAAAACTATTTTGATACCAAAACTGCGGTTACGAAAGCCATTGTTGCAAGATATATTGCCTCTATTCTGAAGGCTCGACGATGGTGACCCACAAAACAAAACCGTTGGAATCTCGAGTGCAAATACTGACACTTGAGCGGTAGGCCCCGCTGTTACAGCTGTTGTAGCAAAAGAGGCATTATAGGGTGGTGTTCAGGGTCGCAAGTGGCGTGGCGCTCCACTGATCGAGGCTGCGACTGTCGAAAACGGGCGGGACTGGGCGTGGCGGCGGCCGCGCCTGTGTGCGTGCTATCCGCACGTGACGTCACACTCTATACTCAGGCTACTGGCACCAGTACTCAAGCTACTCAACATGCAAAGTGTTGAGAAACAAACTGTTTTAGCGCAGAATAAATATATACCTAGTGGTTCTACCTTTGGGCGACTCCTAGGTGTCCATTGTTTAGCCTGATTATAAGACCTAGCTGCAGTCATTGACTGCTTTTGCCTGCAGTCGGTGGGTGTAGTTGCCGTCTTGTACACTTAGATTTGTAACACGCCAACATTTTGCTGGTAGATAATCACACTAATATTATAAATGCGAAAGTTTGTATGGATGTATGGATGGATGGATGTTTGTTACTGTTTACGCCAAAACTAATGAACGGATCGGGCTGAAATATTTATTCTTTTTATCCCATAAATCAGTTTCCAGTTAGATAAAGTTTCCGTAGGACAACGCGTGCGAAGCCACGGGGTGCAGCTAGTATTCAATAACTTAACCCGCAACCGACATTTTAGAAGCTGCTCAATACGCTACGGAGTATACTAACCTTTTTACGAAAGTACGGGATATTTATTTACCCAAGGCCCTTATATAGGAACCCGGATATATTATCCAGAACGCCAAGAAACTGCACTTTATCAAAAAAGTTGTCGTGCCATGTGTGGACTCATTTTAACAAGAACAATAAGATAATAAAGAATTATCCTGCAAAGTTTTTGCATCTAAGTTAAAAAAGTGGCTTTTTCACAAATCGTTCTATACGTATATTTGTACATCTGAATTCCTTAACCATAAAATTGACACAAAATAAATTCAACGACATCTTAAGATGGACTGATTTTATACGAGTATACATATTTTTAAATTTTATATCATTTGTTTTATATTCTGCTTAATTTAAATTGATGTTTAGTGTATTTTGCATGCCAATTTCCGGTGAATTATCTGAACTTATTTTAAGCTTAAAAAACTTTATAATACCATTTAATAAATGATTATGATACTCAACCGGGAAGGTCTAAGGTTGTATAGGCCGAATTAGAATCCTGTTATCATGACTTTGGTAATCCTTTTAAACTCGGAATTCTTCCACGACCTAGTTTTTTTTAGAGGCGACATCTAGTCATTGGTAGCCGATAGGTAAATCTCTAATAAAACAGAATTACTAAAACTAGTATTCAGTTGAAACAATTGAGATAACTGCACAAAGATATATTGTGAACGTATTCTCTAGATCTTTGTTTGAGCCAGCTTAAATGTCTGTGATTTTAGCCTTATTTATTTTGATGGAGGAAACTGTTTACGCCTGTTGCCATCATGGAAACCCTAAAACGTCTACAAACAACGCAAACCGAAGTTAAATTTTCAAGCAAAACCAACTCAATTCAGTACTCAATATTTTATTGCATGACATAAATATTACAGAGTTTCGTTAACATTATTACAACCTGTTCGATAGTATTTATTTTTACTTGCATAGGATTAACATTTACTAGGTAAATAATCCAAATCTTCTATGCACGCTTATAACGCAAACATCTTGACTTTTACAAACTACTCTACGTTTTACGCGCGAAAAAATACTCCTAGCAATTTCTCGAGAATCAAACGTATGGACGACCTCAAAATTAAACTCTATTACGCTATTATTACTCAATAATCATCAAAATCTTTTTTAAATTGGCCTATATATCACCAATACTGTTATAGCTACGTGATTCCTCAAAGTTATTATTTTTTTTTAAATGTTATACGGGGAAAATAACGAATCCCCTGGGAATACATTTAAAATGTGGCTAGAAAACGTAGTCATGTCACTCATGCTCCTGGGTTGCAGGTCAAAGGTTACAATTTACCTTTAGACTTATCAAAAGTAATAAAATCTATTCAGAAACATAAATTGAAAACTAGCCTTGATACTTAGTGGCGCTAAGAGTAGGTAAGGTAATGTTTGAGTTGTTTGCGTGATGTGGTTTATAATGATTGATGTGCTCTCTGCTGCGTGGGCGAACAAATGGACTTCCCGTGTCGCAGGGCGCTGTTTTAATGAGCGAGCAATTCACCAGTTCATTCGGGCTCTACCTCCATTCTCACATGAACCTCGAGCTAAACTTGTTTCATTGCTAAAGACGTTACCTATTCAAATAAAGAAAAAAAAATGCTACCTTAAAACTTACCTCAAATCCACTAAACGAAATGAAAACTTATGTACTAAACAAGCCACAAGCATTCCTTTATTGAGTGCCCCGCAGAGAGGCAAATATGGCCTCCACTCAGCGTTGTGCTGGGTAGACAGTGTGTCTACTCAGCGCTGTGCAAAAAAACTTAACTTAGTTTGCGAATAAGTAAAATAAATGAACAAAAACGTAGCAACTTGACTATTCTTAAAGTGAGAGTTACAATTTAATTAATTTATTTAAACAAATAAATACACAGTT
The DNA here is from genome assembly GCA_955876795.1 of Eupithecia tripunctaria. Classification (NCBI taxonomy): domain Eukaryota; kingdom Metazoa; phylum Arthropoda; class Insecta; order Lepidoptera; family Geometridae; genus Eupithecia; species Eupithecia tripunctaria. The sequence continues at coordinate 26,038,105 of OY041599.1, forward strand.
TCTCGAAAATAGTTAGCAACCAAATACACATAAAACCTGTAATTACCAAAAATTTAAAAAAAACAAACACAAATCACAGTTTCGTGACGTCAATCCCATTGGAACAACAACTTTGTTCAAGAACGGGGGGTTTTCGTTTTACTTTGGATGACAGCATCAAAAGATAAATAAATTTTATATTCACAACAAAAAGAAAATGCGAGATTTTTTAATTCATTTACAACGGGATATTTAAAGCCCAAAACTCAAGTCATGGTAGATTACTTGAGTTTTGGGCTTTCTAACATTTCGGCACAGTTTCATGCGCCACTATCACGGAATAACTGAAAACTCCCAACTCAAATCCCCATTGCAAATGACTTTAATGTTCTACGAATTCAGACAACAATGATTCCAGCAAAAACTCAAGCAAGCCCATGCGATGTGTCAATAAATTAATATTTAATTGCTTTAAAAATGCCGACAATGGGTTCACGTTTGCGAGTTCTTTGTGGATAGACAATGGCGTAGCGATGCGTTGGCGGCAGGTGAGGCGGCACGCGCCGTGCCCCGCTGCGCGACACCACGAGGTGACACCCGCCTCACGGTCCAGACAGACTTCCATCCAGACGTAGATAACATTGACCGCGCAAACTGTGGGAGTATCACGTTCCGCTAATGTGAAACACTTTGTAGGGTATTGCTAATTCCGTTCCCGAAAATATAGAATAGGTAGAGCTATCTGCCAGATATACATTCTACCCAATTGCCTACGTAATTAATATGGGAATTCATGCAAATAAGGGTTGCAACGGACCTTTGCTTCCGCCTCTGCGAAACTTCCTCTTGAAATAATACCTGGGGCCGACTCCACCCACATCCGCATGCGCAAGCCAACGGGCCCCGTAACCGCTCCGGAGCCATCCCGCCGGCGTCTCTCGTCCAAACGAGCCACTTTTTAATTGGTTTCAAATTTTGTTTGATAACGCTATGAATATTAAAAGGGTACGATTAATTTACTACGGCCACAGAATGAGACGAAGTTGAGGTGGGCGATGGCCAGTGTCGAATCGCAGGCGCACGTCTCACGACTGTCCATGTCGGGCCAAAGACAGCGTGTCCGGTCCAGAGAGGAAAGGACGGATAAATCAGGCCTGCTCTACAAAGACTAGGCTAATTGCCCACTAAAGACGATATTATTACACAATGTGACTGTTTAAAAAAAAGCAACTAAAAACTATATATAAATAAATTTCGTAATTCATATCTACACTGTTTTTAAATTTCTGCAAAATTTTGCTAAGTACTTCCTTAAGAATAAAGATTAAACATACTAACATATCCACACAATGAACAAAGTACCAATTCCTTATTTTGAAGTCGGTGAAAAAGACTTGAACGCGCTCTGACATAACTAGTACAAATAATATATACCATACATATTCCATTCCTCCTACATTGTGTACGGGTGAGGGCCATATTTGCCTGCTTCGCACAAAAAATAGTCAAAGTCTAGAAATTATTTAGATATGTTAGTTGTTGTGTCGTGTGTTAGGAAAATAAAAAAAAAATCTTTCTTCTACAAAAAGGGCGATGGTTGTCAGTAAAGCCGGAGTGGAGGCATCTCTACCAACGGCTCATATCGGTTAGAGATATCGACACTCAGCTCTAGTCAGCAGGTCGGTATAGTTAACCCGAAACCGAACTATCACGGCATTATTAATATCGGAACAACTGGCGCCTTCGGCCGAAAAAACCTCGGAATTTATGCGTCAATGACGGTCTTGGGCATTGGGCATCAGCCTCGTAGGGCATTATCGTAAAACTTGAGGTATTAATAGTTGGCAAGAGCGCCGCGCCATTAGCTCCGGAGTTATTGGACAGTTATCGCCGAACCCTGCACACAGCGACCTTAAATAGCTAAATATGTATATTAGAATACTGCTGTTATTTATACGCACTTATTTAATTAGAGATAAAAGCTATGCGCATAATTACACGAGTGCTACGGGTCCGGAACTGACCTTTGACTCACCGCCATCGGCATCGGGTCGAAGCTCTCCTCTGAAGCACCTTCAGTCTCCCGATCGCGCCTACGCTGGTGCTATCAACGTTCTAATGACTCCAAGCAATCCACAATCGTCATTAGATAGTCAAGCAAAAATATTTTCACGGTGATCAGCAATGATACTCAAATTATCTGTCTAGCCGGGCGACGCGCTGCGCGCTTTCCGATAATTGTTTTAATTGCCTGGGAACGGGCGCGGGCGCGTCGCGACGCGGTCCGGTATCGCGAATGTCGACACATCACTCAAATTACTATGAGATTTTATGAAAAAGGTAATTGAAGTTAAATTTATTAAAAGCTATTGAAGCAAATTGGGACCGTCGTCGTCGGGACAATCAAATAGGCCGGTCGGTAATTCAAAATCCAATAATGAATGGTGATAAAGCTCATGAGCTCATCAGCCGTCGATCCGGCGCGGCATCGATCCATCGATCCAAACGTCCATAAACGCCGTTGAGCGTTTTTGTTTCCAATATGCAATAAATAGGTTAATAACGAGGACCCGGTCGCAGGCTGCGCCGGCGCACGGCGCGCGGCGCGGCGCGGGGGGTTGCGTTGCCGCTAATTGTTTGTAATTAGCCCTCCACCCGCCGCCGCATGCCTTCGCTTTATAGACTGTTTATTACTTAATATGTTCTGATAGTTAGTCACTCTATTGAGAGTCGGCGAGAGAGAAGTACCATTGCAGCTGTGGTGGTTGTAGAAATCTCTGCGTCAGCAGAGACTGCAGGGCTGAGGCCTCTCGACTGCTGGCGGAAGGCACAGCGGCCCTGCGCCCCTCTGCACCTCGTTATACCGCACTAATACGAGAACCTCCATTGTAAAGTCGATTCTAATTATTGAAATGTATAAACGAAAGCTACAAAATACCTATAAATTGATATGGTTATAACTCTACGAATGAAAGGCTATAAAGTATAATTGTGTGTTTCTCTTTGAAGCACCCGCGCCGCGCCGGTGCGCTCAGGAGCAGGCTAGAACAGAGCGCTGTGTTTGTTCTCGCTGCCTCCACCATTTACACAAGTGCCTTCCAGCAAACAGACCGCGACTATTGTAAATTACAGTCTATTATCTAGCCCGCAGAGTTCTTATTTGATTGATTGTAAGTGACTCTTTGATAATATAGACGTCAATGGGATATCTAGAATACCAACAGCTCAGTTTGCGTTTCACACGTTTTATGACCCGAATAGGAATTAACTGGGAAATGTAGGTGCTGCTCACGTGACCCACGCTCCGCTCTTGTGCACAAACGAGTGCCAAACGTCGCCTCGGCACATCCAGTACCAGGTGATATGTAGGTGTTCTAGACGGACAGATAGAGTGGTCGGTGGCATGGTGGCGCGCGGGCCGTCCCGCCGGACCGAGCCAGCGGGCGTCCGCGCCGCGCCCAATAATTAAATAAATCAAAACAAAATGACAAAGTCGATATCGGTGAGGTCGTAAAGCTAGCCGTCCGCAGCCCTCCGTCGTAAATCGCCTCCAAAACCAGACTCGCCATATTTTTTGCCGTCGATTTTATGATGTCGAGTGATTTTTAATAAACAAAAAGTTATTATGTTTGTACCTTATTCGATCATCTTTAACAGCCGAACGATTCCAGTTTTATAGGTTTGTTTAAAACCTTTTGAATTTAATGGTGCCTAGTTTCAAATGAGATTGCAAGTTTGTAGCGAGCGAGTCGGGCCGGGCGCGGCGCGTGAGTGCGGACACGGGTTGATAAACGACCGCGGCTACACGCCTAATCCCCGGAATGAGCTCTTACCGCGGGATTACACCTCGCCCACTGCTGGGCACCGCCGCGACACTTCTCTGCTCCACACCTCGCCTCTATCTCCAGCCTCTAAGGTCCACAATGGCACTGCAAGTAAGAACGCGCGCGCGCACCCTCCGAGGACATGATGTACGGCCTCCATTGTGCGCCGGAGGCATTTGTTACCAACTTTAAAATAAAATATACGGGATTCATGTAAGTTATAATAACTTTTTATAATGAAAAATGTTGTTCTTTAACTGTTAATATGGTTATTAATGCGAGTGATTGTACTGCGGGTAAGCTAGCTGCGATTGCTCCAGCGCGACGACGAGTCGATGATTTGTAGGTAAAGTTATGTGCCAATACCTATACCTATACGTCATATTGGGACCGGCATACGGGGATATGCCGGTCCCAAAGGGATATAGTCCACTACTTGGTACTTGGATGTTACATTACAGCGTAGTGGGATTTTACAGATTATTGGATAAAATGCAGGAAAAATGGCAGGGGTTATTGGAATATACCTACGCCGTGCGCTCAAGGCCGCGCGCCGCGCCGCCGTTGGTTGGCCGGTCCGAAATGGAAACTCATAAAGCATTTCATTAGTTTTTCTATATTTCCAGCCGAACCATGAGAACGTCGTAAAATGTTGAATCATTTAAAACAAGCTCGGTCGCCATAAATAAGACACTCAATCGAAGTCTTCAAATTATCGATGGGCCGTAGACCTCAGAGTGCTGCGTTGGCGCAGGCTACGTGGAGAGAGTCATAAACCAGCTGAACTTTATTATTGATTTGTAAGCAAAGCGGCCGGCGCGGGTTATTACAGCTTTTGGTAAAAAACAAGCGCCACAATTACCGATTGCCACGCACCGCGCGTGTAATCCCGCGTCAGACCGGCGGCGCCGCGCCGGCGCGCTGGTGCCAGACCACTGCCCTATCCATACCTAGGTAGGTATGTGCTATAAACGCTAAGCGTTCAATTCAATATCATAGGACATTTTTAAAACAATACCGACACAAAAAAACAAGACCCTCTTATAATATACACGCATCAAATTGTGATATGAGCCCTAACTCAGAAAAATGCTTTGGTAACATAAAAGTCTTTGCATCTAAAGCGGACACGTTTCAAAAGCTTGAGGTACATAAGGCTAATTACGATCAACTCGGACGAGTGACATTCTCACAAGCTGTCATACCAGCGAGAGAGACAGGCCGTCACAGGAGGCCCATGTACGGGGCTCCACAGCGAGGCGGGTGCTGTGGGTGTCGCGGGCGCGGGCGCGTGCTCGCCTTAATAAGCCCCATCGGCCGCGCGGTGCTAAATCAACCCGCACAAAGGGCCCTCGTGTTATTGTTGCTTAAATACTGGGAACCGCTCGTATTTATCACGTATAAAGCCTCACCGAAAGCGTTAACTCGAAGTAATCCTGCATCGAACCGCTTGTGAAGTCACGCGACGAGGCGATTACACTCGCATGATAAATATATCGCAGCCAGTTTAGAGGAGCCAGTAGGTATTATACCTAAGATATGTGTGAGTGAGTAACGTGCAGACATGTCGTCGACTCGCTTAGCACACACCCGAGCAACGCGTATAGATACAGGTGTCGGTGTGAGCTCTCAACCACATCGAACAATCACCCACTAGATAAAATATCGACTTTATTGTCCGACCACCATAAAAAAACAGATCATTCAAATCAAGAGAGCATCCAGAATGAAATATTATGTTTGACGCGTAGGTAAACCACGGACAATCAAAACAGTTTTTTAGAAAAGTGTCTGTGTCCGATCGACGTCCAGGTGGAGGCGCAATCAATATCCCACATCATCTCGATAGCCCGCGTTCCTGGCAGCGCGGCGGCCGCTGTGTCCCGGCCGCTCGGCGCGCTCCGGCGCGCTGCGCCCGCCAGAGAGCGGCGCCGCCGTCGCTGGCCGGCATAGAGCACGCTGGGCGCGTCATTAATCATCCTGCTATATTGTATCGGGCGCAGTGACTAATGCCCGCTGCGATTATTCCGAGGTGTTAAATGTTTGGAGGCGAGAGCCGCGCCATCTGTCTGCGTCCAAACACCGCTCACTCACGGAAAACAAAGCATCTAGCTTTTTATAATCATTCACCTCAGGGAACCGAGCCGCTACTTGTCGATGTCCGATGTCCTTCGGAAAATTAACTCGTCAAACGTTTTGTAGCGCACTAATCGCGTTCTTTTGTTTCATAATAAATCATGAACACGCTGGTGCTTTAACTCTATAGTTATTTATTTTTGAAGGATGCGTTTCCATTAGCCAGCGGATGTGTAACTCTGCAAACTGTCAACAATGCGTTCGTCCTTGGTACGCATCAGAGCACTCAGGCTACACCTACCGCTAGTCATAAACTATTTTGTGTCATTCAGATAAGTCTATGTAATTATGTACCTACTGCATAGGACACGCCAATTGAAAAAGTATAGGTAAGTATAATACCAACAACATAAAAGAAAAAAAAAAGAAAATTAGAAATCGGTCTAGCTAGAGTCTATTATAATCTTTTATATTGGTTCTGACAAACAGTTACAAGATTTATGGAGTATTATAAATATGTCCGTAACTTTCTCGAACGGCCGTGAAGTTCTACGTCGCATATCATTGACATAAACTTGTCACCAATGCTTCTTAAAATTGAATTCTTACCTAAACACGAAGCCGGTATAGATTTGTCAAAGGCATTTGATTTATTTCGCATTAGTTGCATAATTTTACATGAATATTTGGAACAGAGCATTGATTAGTTTTGATAAATTGCTATTTGGTAATCATGATTGTAAGCATTAGCATAGATATCTCAATCTTAGCAAATAGGTTCTACTAATGATAATAGGTATACTGTGAGGAACTCATTGAGATTTATGCCACCAATCATTTTGGCAAATAAATAATATCTGCGTTATCTACTCTATCTTTGTGTGTTTCCTTTAACAGATCGTTAGGTTCACTAATTTATGTTTAACAGCAGGGTTAATGAATGCAGGTTAGGTAGGAAGGTATTCGTTATTGTTAGAACTCTGATTTTTGAGTAATGACGTAATGCCCAGCGCAGCAAGCAAGGACGACCTACCTCGGTTAAATTGCAAATTAATATTCAAAACAAATTAATATTTTAAACTCTAAACGATACCAATTGAAAATAAAAGCATAATTAATTAAAGTCACGCCGCGAGAAACGCGAACACCTTTCGAGTATAAAGGACATTCCACAAAAATAATAATTTTTCAAATCAAAGTCCACCCATTTTATCTTACAATAATATGGTTTTATTTTTTATTGTGAGGACCTGTGAGAGGACTATTGATTAGTGGAGTCGGCATCATCATGGCCAAGGGTACTCGTTACTGACGCGCCGTGGGTTCCGTATCATTTATATTTATTTAATTTAAAAGACATAAGTACTTGTTATTAAATACAACTAGTTGTTAACACATGAATATGTTTATTGTATTATTTTTTCATTTTTAGTATAATTTGTTAAAACAAAGGAAAACTCAAGCAATAAATAGCATAAAATGTTTGCAATAACAGAATGCTTCCACCGAGCAGTTACATTTTTATGCGATGTTCGAAGATATAGTTTTTTTATCAGCCACACGAAAACATTATTAAACAATCGAATTAAAAAGCTCAAACTACACCCGTCACTGACTGCACGAGACGGCAGTAGCCGACTACGATCAACGAAGAAGATAAACACGGTTACCGTCGGTTCAAGAAATATTATTGAATAGAGAACAAGATATATTTCACTCTATCCAATAATTTTAGTCTAAACGTCGACTACCGTCGCCTGCAGTCAGCTGCGGTCGGCGTCCTTGTATATGAGACATGCAGTCTAAGTATTACACATTACACTGCAATTTACGTGTTCCCACCGATGGGTTCTCTCGTTGTCCCGCGGAGCCCCGAGTCGCGAGAGCCGTCACCTCGCACAAAGCGGCGCGCCGAAGCCTTCGCCCTTGTTTATTGAATAAACAGCCCCCGCCCCCGCCCGCCCCGCACCGCCCCCGCCCTGTCACTCCACAGTAGCCTATAGATATTCATCTAAATCACACTTTGATAAACCTTTTGATTTTGTCACGATTATTTCCATTCAAATTAACATTTTTTTTTTTATTCTTTGGCTCCTTGCTCGTCAAAAGAACTCTTTTAGATGGTCTCTATGGGTTCTTTGCTGCTGTTGTCTAATGCTCCCCCCACCCCGCTACCTTGTAGCAAATACATACTTATTATTTATCATTCTGTGCTTGTATACATACTTTGCTAAATGATCTTTGGCCGATATCATGCAAATTCTGTGTGATTTTGTTCCATCAACGATTATTCAGATATTTTAATTGAAAGATGTAGAAAGTTATTGAAAACAAATCAATTTTATATTTATTTTAGGCGCAAATCATAAACCATCATCGTTTTGGCAGTTTCTAAATATGTATAAATCGATTGGTGTGTTTCGTAACCTACCTCTTCGCGGCGGCGCGGCGGCGCGGCGCTCTCACGCGGCCGTTCAATAACAACGAGGATCGAGTTGCGCCTCGATGATAAAAATTAAAATCTTTTTAAAAAGGTTACTTTGGTTATGTTAAAATGTACAAGCTCAGAGATAAAGGGAAGGGGAGTCATTGAATAACCAGATATAGCATCTTATACCGTGACCACGACCAACACTTTGACAAATGACATAAAATAAACATTACAAAATATAAGAAACGGAGGCCTAAACTAGCCTCGGCTTTTAGAAAAATACGTCAGGTACCTAATTGGACAAGTTTATTAATTAGGTACAGTTGAATCTATATATTATTGAGTCCCTTACAAATATTAGGTTAAAAATTACTAGGTTCAGTGTGGCAAATATGTAGACGTACTGTACCATAACAAGTAATTGTGTTTTAATACAACTGATCAGAGGTAGACTCTATATTTGAAAAGCATATATTCTGCACTCTTAGAAGTAAGGGTACATGAAAGTAGGTAATTTTTTTGTAGTTATACCTCTACTATATCCTGGCAATGTGTAAAAGTATCAACGATCAAATTAATATCTATTGAACGTTTTATCAAGCAAAATATGTCCGATCCTAGAACGAATAGAATAAATAGCATAGATGCAGGCCATAGATTATCAAAGTGCGTGATCGTGCGACAAATGGGGGTCGCGGCCGCAGCATGCACCGGTGCATCGGCTAGCGGCGCGACGGAGCGATCCATGCAGAAGAAGACATTCTGCAGGTCCTGAGCTGATACATCGCAGCATTAATACCGGCTTTGAGTCGGTGGCAGCGCCGCGGGACGCCTCGCGCCCTTCAATAACATATTAGGGCAAAGCCGCCGCTATATCTCTCGCAGCGAGCCTCGGAACGAATGCACGACGACAGCGAGGATTTATGCGCGCTCCCGCGACTCCGCTCTAATCGGATTTGGTGACGTTCTCCGTCGATCCACTCCGGGACCGCAACGCGCGACCGCTCTTTTACGCCCGTCACAACTGAAAAGCCCAATAAACCAAATAAACAGCTGGCTACGAATCTGGACGGCTGGTCGTTGCACGTTGTACTCAAGCCAGATTCTGTATTGCATCTCATGTGTTCTTGACTGTACTTTGACAGATTGCTACTAGACGGGAATGATTCTTAAAAAAATGTATGGAATAAAATTCGCTTCGAGATGACATTCTACGTGATGGGAACGAATCCCTACAACACGTGTACCTGTTGCTTAATTTCACGTTTCACGTAGTAACGTAATATAACGGAGCGGCGATGGCGGCGTTGCAGCGTTGGCTGACCCCGGCTTAGCGGACACTGTGAAATGAATGCACCGCCGCCCGTGATTAGGGAAAATTATGCCTAAACTTAACCGGGGAGTTATGCGTTAGGTCTTGACAGAGGTTTCACCAGATTTTTACCGACGAATAAATCAGCATTTATAATGTTTACCTGTTGTAATAATACTTTGGTTCATAACATGTAACTAATTGTACCTCACCTCACCTTTGCCTTAATTATCCTTCCGTACTCATTGCCTCTCTTTTATCAACTTTAATACTGATTATAATAAATTTTAGTTTAGACATATTTAAGTGACAATTATGTAAATCACCAATGTTCCATTTACGTTACTCTGAGCTGTTTGTTTGCAATCTAACTAAATAAATAAATAAGTATGTAACTAATTGTGCTTCACCTTTTGCCCCCATTATCCTATGTTATTGTAATCAACCTACACTACACACTTTCACTTGAACAAACTACACTAGGTGTTCGTAACTACAAGTCTACGTAGAGAGTTAACCTTTCCATTCAGCTCCCAAAGCAGCTGTTCCGAACATTTTTTTCCATCGATTCCAAAAACAATAAAATAAAATGTTTGAACACGGTTAGGAGCCGAGGCCGAGCGCGCCACCTGACGCCGTCACAAAACGGTGCAATAAATGTCCACTCTACCAACCTTGTTTTACTTTATTTATAATACACAGAGAAGTGATTAATTTTATAGCAAGCCACTATTATAAGTACTTCTGAGAATGATGGAGCACTACTGGAGGCGATTTGATGAGTATTTTACTAACTACTCGAAAGTAAAAGATTCACAATTAGTTCGAAAAACTGTAATGTGAGTTCGTTTAAGCACTGCAGACGTGAGCACTGAAAGTGGTAACCTCAATACACGCGTACACACATCAAAACCCCCTTTTGTATGGGGGGCGCAGAACGCAAACGACAATGTCGTCAAGATGATCTTAAAGTCGGCTGTTTTTAATTATAAATGAATCGTGCTTGTTCTGCTTCACTGGGAATAACTTTTGATGATTTATACCGAATCCTCAGAATGTAACTCGTGCGATAGCTAGCACTGCCCGCGGCCAGCGGGCCGGCTTGTCTCTACATAAATAAACAGAAATATAATGAGTTGCTCGTTCCAGAGTTATCTAATCTATTTTATGACGATACGGCTAGGCTCTACTCTGGTGGACTTTATTTCAGTTTAGCCAAACGAATATTATTTAATATTTAATTAAAGGCTTGACATCTTTAATATATTTACAACAGTTTAGGCACATGTCTAACTACTGGTGTCAATAAACAACAGATTAGTTAATGGATACAGGTTTATTTCTTGTCTCATTGAAATCCAAAAATAGAAAATTTTGCGCACATGCACAGGGTGCATGTTGGACTTTAAATTATAAACATATGGATCTTTATGCAACACATTTGTGTGGTTTGAGTATGATTGATTTCATAAAAAAGTGGTAGTCACTACATAATATATTTTGTGACAGGCTTATCAATATTTATGCAACTACTTATAAGTTAATTTGATGTGGGCTCCATCATCGTGAAGATTGATTAAGTATCTTAGAGCTTTAAGCAAATTCAAAACGGATCTTTTTACAGTTTCAAAAAATCAAACAGAAAGCGCAAGTAGGAGTTCCTACCTACCAATAATTATTTTCCATCAATTCAGAAAAGTTTGATACGGATACCTTGAAAAATAAATACGATTTACTCTTGGACAAGTAGTCCACCACAAGTCCACACACCACACGGAGTTAAAAAAGCCCACTAGAGACTGGACAAAACCAAAATGGTCATGAACCAAATGTGTACAGATCAGGTACCATCATCACGAACACAATTTTACCAAAATTTATATAACAGAACTGTCTACACAAAAACGATCGTATTCCATCCTTTATAGACAACGAAGTGGAATCCTCGCTGGAAAAATAAATACCACAAAAAAGCCCAAGCCTTGAACGAGTTTCCAATATATTGTTCATAGCAGAAAAAGAAATACTCACTAGACCATTAACGCTTGTGTTCCATCTCATCCGGAAATCAAACACAAATCTTCAGTCTCTGAAATAGTCCTTCTCTACAAAAAGGAAGAGACGAAGCAAATAAAAAACTGCAGGCCTATCAATTTAATGTCTTGCCTGTACAAAGTATTTACAACAACACTTCTACGACGGATCACAGCAACGATAGAAGAAGAAAACTCATAGAGCAGGCTGGTTTTAGAAAAAACTTCAGCGCAGTTTATCACATCCACACACTATAAAATAGATCATAGAAAAATACACCGAATATAACAAACCACTCTACCTATGTTTCATCGACTACAGCAAAGCTTTTGACTCTATATCACACGAATCTATATGGCAAGCTTTGGCTGAACAAGGAATAAACTACGACTACATAGAGATTATCAAAGCAATCTACAGAAAGTGAAGTGCAAGAGTAAAGATCGTAAAGTCTGGCCCAACCTTCCCAATAGAACGCAGAGTAAAACAGGGCGACCCACTATCTCCGAAAATTTTCTAAAGACAGATCGATGGTAAATACCTAACACACTTACGTTTCGCAGACGACCTAATTTTACTGTCAGAGGAGGCGACTGATCTACTAGAATTTACGGTAGAGACCTTAAGTAATCAGAGCAATGTCATAGGAATTAGCATTGTCAAAGGATTAGAAATAAATAAAGAAAAAACTAGAGAAATGACAAACAGAGCAAAAATACCAATTACAGTCGGATCTTAGAATATGTCCAGGTCTATGTCTACCTGAGGCGTCTGATCTCATTTAAATGGAGCACAGAAAATTAAATTGGTAGACGAATTAAAAATACTTGGAGTAAATACTGGGGTTTGAAAGACATTTTCAAAGGAAAATTATCTCTCCACCTGAAAACCAAGGCCATGAATATTTGTCTCACCCCTTAATTTTTTTTTACTAAAAAGCTTTAAATATACCGACGGGGAATGGAGCGCTGCTTTTCGGGTAAAAAAAGGATAGACCGGATAAGGAACAGCGACATAAGAAAGAAAACCAAAGTGAAAGATGTTATGCAGCGAATTCTAGGTCTCAAGTGGAAATGGGCGGAACACATACAGAGAGCTCAGGACAACCGTTGGAGCCAAATTATCACAAACTGGTCGCTTCGAGGCGACAAGCGCGGGAGGGGCCGACCACCCAGACGATGGGATAAAGACCTCAGAAGAGTGGCGGGAATCCTTTGGCAAAGAACTGCGAGAGATAGAACCAAATGGAAGGACTTGGAGGCTTTCACTGCCCTAGGCGGTCTATACACAGATTTAGATAGTAGAAACTAATACAGTTAAACGAATTTAGTAAAAAGTTTAGTTAAAAACATTTATTTTTTCACTGTATTGTGTATTAGGTTAATAAAGCTGTTTTTATTTTCTTAAGTAGTCCACTTCACTTTGGGGTAAGGGAAAACTTTGCACATTCTTGATTTTTGATTCGTGCGAATTGTCCACTATGCTTTTTAATTAACTCCAAATAACGACTATCTTAGGTAGGCTCAAACAATAGGAGTCTTGCGTAACAGATAAACGTCAAAAGTCTTAATATAGTGAATATTTTTTAAATTTTTGTTTAAAATTGTTCCTTTGGTTATTAGGTAGAGATAAACCATTCGCGTCTCCACTGAATTATATATTACGAGTATTACTCATTTGTGAGCAAAAAGCCATTTTTATTAACCTAAAAAAGTCTGGTCTTGGTCAGATTCTACCAAGTAAGCAGACTTTTTAAAAGTTTATATTAGGTACTTTATAAAAGTAGTATAATTTAATAAACTGATATAATTCACTTTTAGAATGGTTTAACTCTACAGCTTGAAGTGGATAATTATTTTTCAAGTATGCAACAAAGTGGTCATTTTTAGGTATAACTGTGCCTTCGGCCGCGTCGATCAACATGTTAACTGGAAAGAGCATTGTAAGCGATTGTGTACAAAGCTTAATAAATATAAAATATGCTCTTAGAAGAATCGTAAATAAGTCGTCCCTAGAAGCTGGGAAGATGGCGTATCACGGATATGTTGGCTCAAATCTCCGTTATGGCTTGATTCTTTGGGGCAACTCAACTGAAATTCAGTCAGTTTTCATAGCGCAAAAAAAATGTATCAGGGCATTATGTAATGTTTGGGATCAGACAGTCTCATGTAGATCTTTATTTAAGTTCCTTAACATTTACCTTTGTGCTGTCTCTACATTTATGAAGTTTGTTACGCGCAATAAATTGGACACCCCTATGTTCAGGTTATCGTCTAGTTGTAAGAGTATATATTATATGTCGGTTAAAATTTTCGACAATATCCCAGATGACATAACTTCTTTGCCTCTCCAAAAACTTAAGACTAAACTTTTTTGTTGGCTTCTGGAGAATTGTTTTTATGACATGCATGAATTTTTTAATGAATTACAACAAACAAAATGATGACATTTATATATAAAATAAATTTTAAATTGAATTATGTATCACATCTGATTTTTACGCTCGAAAGAGTAGATTGTGCTGACCTAAAACTAAATTTAAGATCAATTGTATATCAATCAATAAATAAATAAATGGTTTCAATGGTTTCAATGAAAAATGCAGTATTGTTTTAATTTTTAAACCGCATTCTACAACAAACTTTGATAACCTCTTTGACCGGTTCCAGAAGTATTTTTTATTGATTTTGCTATTTTTACGTCATTACTTCTCTTTAAATTCTTTTGAGTTCCCGAGGCTCCAAAATACTTTATTCTCCTGCAAATTTATGACAAAGTTTTAACAATCAGGTTGCGCTTGCAACAATATTGAACTGGCTTACAGCCGCAGTGTCACAAAGTTACGTTTTTTGTTTTGATAAGTCATTAACATCTCTAAGTGCGGCTGTTAGTTTTGATTAGGGTGTTGTCAAACCAAACAAATGTTGCGTGTTCAAGTGTCTCTCAGTCTTAATCTTAATATCTGTATGTTTTTTTTTTGCTGTTTTTGATTTAAATTATTTATTTTATTAGTCATTTTGCTGCTATTGCTAATAGAACTAGGAAAGACGGTGCCACTTTTTTTGGCTTTCGTACCAACATGATGCCAACGGGACAATATTAATTTAACTAATTCCGCTGTCTGTCCGTCCGTCTTTTGTATTTCATGAACCGAAAACGGTAGGCAGTTAAAACTTTACAGATTGTGTATTTCTCTTGATGCTATAGTAAAAATAAAATAAATATTATTGGTTACACAATAAACTAGATTTTTAGGAAACCCGGGTAGTTTGCTAGTCCGACGCGTATTTAGCCGGTCTTTTTTTCAGTCTGTTATTTTATTTAAGGTTTAGTATTTATATTATCTACCTACAGATAAGTATACTAATAATGCATGTGCTGAATATATGTTTTCCTTTTCAAAATGCCTTATATTTTTTTGCATCTTTTTTAAACTATAAAAACTGGGTTCGCAGTTAACCCTCACAATGCATCTATATTTTTTAAATATTTCTAATTTATTTCGAATATTTTATTGTAATTTGCTTTGTAAATAAAGTGTTAAAAAGAACGAGATGCTATTGTTGAGTTTTCAGTACAGTTTCCAGTTAAACTTACGTTTGTTTTCTTTCGTAGTGAAGTGCACTTTACTGACCTGAACTAGGGTAGAGTAGACTCTAGACTTGAAACTACAACACTCACGATGATTACTTCGTGAACTAAATCAGTTTCAGATGCATGAACTGATATAGAACATGAAAGAAAATATCCTGAAGGCAGGTAAATTGGCCTACGCTAGGGCCAAGGGCGGTGGCGACGGCGCCGGCAACGCGCGTTGTAGTCTTTTCTATGGGCAAACTGAAGGTAAGACGTTCGTTTGAGTAAAATAATACATGTTTGTATAATTGTATGAATTTACTAGATGTATTAATATTGTTAGAAATATTTAGTGATAATCTAATTAAATTTAATATTTTTCTTTGTAAATATAGTGTTAAAAAGAACGAGATGATATTGTTAAGTTTCTTGTAAATACCATCTATTAGATGCTGCCATATTAGTTAGTTACCTTACAAAAGTGATTCAGGGTTCACAGATGCTTCTAGTGACCAGAGCTAGACATAAGGTGCTGAACAAAGACCAGCAGCTCCGTGGTGATAGCGGCGTCAGCTTTCCAACGAGCACCGGTCGGAAGATAAGTAGACTCACCTTCATCTCCAGCTTTACGGGCAGCACTTGGTCAGGTTCTGGTTCAGACACTGTGTAAACACATCGGTTGAGACACATGGAGCGCGCAGGAGCGGGCTGTGCGGGCGCCGCGCTCGCGACCATACGACCTCTCTCAGCGGGTGCAGGGCTATGACTGCGGCCCGGGCAGCAGCGGCGCTGGGGGCAGGCCCAGGCTCGCCCATTGGCTGCCCAAGCCACGCCCTTCGCTATGTAAGCACAGCTTCAGCCACCATCGCCTCGGCCGCCGCTACTCGCGCTCAAACATCCGAACCGGCTCTTCGCATAACGTGTACGAATCACAATACCTACCTATCATCATAAAGTACTCACGGCAGATCCGCTACCTCTACAGCGAGATGGACAAGTTGTGCGTTCGCACTAATTGTTCAGATTGCCGAGTCCTTGGTGGGATTGATTATAATAACTTTATTCGTAGGTATAAGTAATTATTGTAAATTGCGGGCGAATTTTTAACTCGAACCATTCAAGTCCGATTGGATTGATTGGTTTAATTGTGGTTATTGCTTTGAGAGTCCAAAGATTTTTGGAAACTATGGATATTTCTATTTTTATTGCGATACATCTCTACCTAAACCACAACAACACAATATCCGCATCAGTTGAAGAGCGTCATTGAGTCGTCACGCGCCGTCGAGCCACATGTCCTGTGATTACGCGCGTAGGTAATGACAGGGATTAACGGCTAACGACGACGCAATCACGCCGCTTGTCGTACCGAGTGCCAGGGGCGCGGGGCGCGGGGCGAGGGGCGCGGACGACTCGCAGCGGGCGCGTTGCTCATGTGGTTGCTCTCTGGCAGCTAGCTCGCGTTATCATAGCACCCGTAAGTCGCTTAAAGCGCTCAATCATCGTGTACCAGTTGATCTAATTGAAGAAGAAGCTGTTCTTGTAGTTATAAGTTAGTTAAACTTTTACATTATAAATCATAACAGTTACGGAGGATACTAACAAGTCTTACCTACCACACAGTCGCTCGTTTGCTCCGGTTTGCCTACAACTATACAAGTACTACCTTTATAGGTCACCTATAGGCTTACCACTGACAGGCAGCCCTAACTTAGCGACTAAACACGTCTTTTTAGTCACTAGAACCACTAGGTGCAAGATAATAGTGTACTTAGGCATGTATAGATACTAAGGGAGAGATAATTACACAAAAATGGACACAAAAGTGTGAGATTCAAGGGCAGAGGGCCCCACGAGAGGTGGATTTACAATAATTTGTCACTTGACTGTAAGTGTAACTCGGGCTCATGTTGCAAGGGGTGCGCTACTTGAACTGTGTCACAAATATTATTCTGCAAAAGGCAAATTAGGTAGAGGCTTATCATGTAGGTAATAGAAGTTATGAACATTTGGAAATAATTTAGTTTGCTGATCATTTTGTTGAGGTATGTCAGTGCGTTATGTATGTTGTAATAAGTATGTATGTAATACGTATTAGACAACCCCTATTTCGATATTTGTACGCGAAGAGTGTGGTAATTTCTGTTTGAATTGGGCGGACTCTACTACGTCTAGGTATCGTGTGCCTTTTTTATGGCTAAGCGGCATCATATAAACGCTTCCAAACCATATTAATCAGCGTCATATGCTGCTTCGTATATACTTCTCGTGACATCGATTGCACCATCTCCGTAAGATTGTGTCTCCTTTACTTCTTATTGTTATAGTGTAAGAACTAGACGTATCTTTAAATGTTATAGTTGTTATATGAAATTCATTATGAATGTAAGCGGGTTTACTACGAAACTGAATTGTGTTAGAAGAACACGAGCATTGAAACCAAGTTTTACCAATTTTTAACCCCATCAGTTTTAACCTAGCTTTAAACTTACTAAAACTACTCCTAAAAAGTACTTTAACTAACCGATAGCAAAAATGTAGAGCTCAAAATAAGTAGGTAGGTACCTTAAAACGATCCTAGCTCCAATTTCAGCACTTGTTCATTTCTCCGCCATCCGTAATCCGTAAACCTGGATCGGGTTATGAGATATCCCGCCTGAATTGCGTTCAGGCGGGCCCCGGAGTGCGGCGGCACCGGCCTGTGTCCGGCCCGGCTTCCGGTGGTCGGGTTCAATCATAACGAGTCACTATTGATCCTTTGCTTCCACCGTCAACTGCCAGCAGTAAAGTTACTTCCCTATTGTGTCAGTATTTTTCAGAAAAATATAGCTAATATTTTTGCTAATAGTAGCAAAAAGAAGACTTCTGCTTCTGGAGACAGTAAAGTTTCTATAGTTGAATTCCACTAATATTAAAAATATGAAAGTGTGGATGGATGGATGAATGTGGGTTTGGTCCGTTTTCACCGGGTCCCATATTCACCCGATGCGTTCTCTTACTTTGTTTCTTCTTCACGTCAAAACTATTGAACGGGTCAGGCTGAAATTACGTAGGTTTGGCTCTCTAAACCTGGAATCAATCATAGACTTTTTATCCCAGAAATCAGTTTCCATGGGATAAAAGTATATTTCAAACGTCTCCATAAAAACAACGCGTGCGAAGCCACGGGCAGGAACTAGTCAATTATAAACAGTTTTCCGACCTACGGCAGCGAGTTTTTTACCTAATTTAAAAAGGCAGTAAAAATAGCGGAGGCGTGTATCCCGCGCTTTCCGTTATCCGAGAGTTCCTGACTTTCAGCTTTTAATGCCGCGTTTCATTTGAAAAGGTTTTTTGCGCGGAACGGAACGGATAGCAAGCGCGCCGGAAAGATCACTCCGCCCTCCATTTGCAATTCTAATTTACAGCGAGCGCGCCCCGAGCTAAATATTTTCTGATGTTTTCATTAGAATGATTAATCGCTAGGGATCTACCATTATTTTTGATTATGTTAAAGTAGCAGTCGTGTCTGTGTAACACAAAAATAATAGTCAAAGGCATATTATTTCGGCATTTCTATGTTGGTAGGTATTACCACAGAATTACTACCTAAGAAATACCGAAATATCAAATAAGAGAGTATAATTTGAATTTTAGTTTAAGTTATTTGGAAAAAAATATATTTATTAAACCTAGCATTTTCCGCATGTAGGTAGGTGAAATAAGAGTACATATCGATAAATACTTAATTTTGCCATTATCCACTATTTATCTGACTAGATAGTGATTCCTATTTAACACATAAACAAACATGCTATAAAATAATGATCTGCCGAATACCCTTAATACCAGAGCTACATCGCTCCAACAATCCTATTGTAACATGCTCATTAGAGGCATTGAATCAAAGGAATAATTTGTGCATCCCTCCGGATTCCCGTCACGTTCTTCAAATCAATACCCCTCTACCGACGGGGGGCTTGGGGGGAAGGGGGGGACCAAAACGCTTCGTTCCACGCAAACACGAATAAATAGGCATGATTCAATTTGACTGTTTGTACGAATGTCCGAATTATTAGCGCTCGGGGACAACTTGTTTGGTTTGCGACTTGTAATGATGTGTTGTGTTGTGTTGCAATATAGAACCTGTTTGTCATACTAATTATCTACAATACAAACGAACTCGGTACGACTACCACTTTACATATAAATTTTATATAAATAAAATAAAATTGGACTCATAAAATGAACTCATGTATTTGAAAGTCTCTTTTTGTTATTTAGTTTTTTGTTTTTGTGCGTAAGCCTTCACACTCCGGGTAATTTCTAAGAAATCAAAATATAATCCCAAAAAAAAGATTCGGCTTCGACGAGTTTCGAACCCATACAGAATCCCAGACTTTTTCGGTAGACACGGTATCGTTGTGGTCTAGCGGTTATAACATCTACTTGGGCAAAGACGCAGGTTTGAATCGCAGGTTCGAAAATATTGTGATTTTATTTCATTTCTTAGAACTGATACTATAAGTAAATATCGACTTTTGTCGTCGAGCGCCTTAACCCTTTGGTCGTTCGATCAGATTATAGCAGCGCAGAGGTTGCAAATTGTGCGTAGTTACAATGTACTGTACACAACACACCTGCCGCAGAGGTGGTCCCGGCCGGTGCGGTGGGACCACAATGACGAATTAACAAGATCAACTCTCTCATGCAGATTTAGTACGACCTACTGTAGGGTGGGATTTTGCTGACAGCAGGAGAGATAGCGGATTTTCTAAACCTTATTCTGCTGTATCCGCCTGTAACGGATAGAGAAGAACTCATTTTTACACCTTTTCTAACGCTATCCGCCTCTAACGAATAAAAAAGAACTCATTTTTACACCTTTTTTAACTCTATCCGCTTCTAAGGAATAGAAAAGAACTAATTTTTACATCTTTTTTACTCTATTTACCTCTAACGGATAGAGAAGAACTAATTTTTACACCTTTTCTATTCTATCCGTTCGCTGTCATGTTAGTAGGAATCGATATGATACAAACTCGATTGCTAGTTTCCGAATGCTTTTGAGAGATTTCACACAGGCTATTTCATGGAATATAGGATTTGCCTTCTTCTCTCTCTTCTTTTTTGTAAGTACGTGTAAGCGAGATAAAAGTTAAGGAAATCAAAGCCTCGAAAACTTGATTCGTAATCAAACTGTAGTGCGCACTGATGTTTTGGGTTTGTGCCACCTCACTTAAATCAACATTGGGGAAGGGGTAGAGTAGATTAGATTGCAATCGCGGTAGGCCAGCAGGTGACGTGACGTCACTGATAACGTCACAATGACGATCCAACTGATACAAACGATTGTCGTGATAAGACAGCAGCTGATTTTGATATGTATTGCAAAATATATTGTAAAACAATAATTGGCAATTATACCGTATCCAGCGAGCATGTAGCAAACAAACCACGACACAAATAACAAAATCTCACTTGGCGTCGCGTTTTAGATTTAATTGTAAGCAATATTTATTAAATGAGGGATTTCAAAAATCAACAAGTAATGTAAGTAAATAAATTCTACATGTTCGATGGATACGGTATAGGTATACTATTTATCAGAATGAAATTAAAATTATCGAACCGTAACCTTAGTGGTAAAATAATGGAATTAGTAGTTGTATCGACCAACTTAAGACGAATGCCATACAGAAAACACTCGCTACTCGTTTGCGAGAACTCGGTAGATTATGGAGTTGTATCCATAGTACATTTTATTGGCAGTAAAAATGACACTACGAAAACAGTTTTATCTACCACAGCCAGCGAGTAACTCGATCGAAAGAACACTGTATAGACAAAACATCTACCTCGCTCACTCATACAATAAGAAAGATAAATCTCTTAAAAAGTTGTATTCTCTTTGGTCAAACCATAACAAGATGTATCTATATATTTTATGTAAACTGTGTGTTCATTGAAGTAAATAAATAGATGGATAGATAGATAGAGATACATTTATTGAACAAAACAGTTACAACACTAATAAATAATGCTGGAAAATCCACACATCATGATTTAGCCCCGAGCAAAGCAGAGCTTCTTTCTCTTTTGTGCTATAAATGCTGAGAATTTTGGCATCACAATTCGAGCTGATGGTTTCTTTTAAGGCGGAGTAAGTGCCTTCCATGGATGGTACCTTCTTTAAATAGCAACCACACAAGCTTAGTAAAATTGTAATCAACTGTGCTCTACAATATTCAAACTATCTTATAACAATATCTTCGCTCTCCATTAGGCGAGATCGCGGTCAAACAAAGGTCTATTTACCGTAAAAAAAAAAAAAAACTACATTTATAACAGTAACATAAATTTTGGGCATGAAGATAAGATGACTCCTGTCAAAATGACATCCGTCTTTTTTCTGTTTGTTTTTTTTTTTTTTTTTTCTTCCATTTGAACTAAGAACAGAGAGTCTAGTGCGAATAATTTCGGAGATATGGCTGAAACTACACACAACGAAATAAACTTAACTATTTATTGAACTAAACAATTAAAACATATGGTATTTCAATAGACTGCAGGGAATCCCGAAATCTCGACCAAATTGTGTACAAAAGTAATTTTTATTTATTATGAGTGAATATTTTTATCCTGATCTCATTTTTACGTAAAAAACCACTTGAACTTTTTTTACCTCGGTCCCATGAGATCTAGGTCTGATGGGAATAGGGTTGCCAGATGTCCGGTATTTAAGCGTACAGTCCGGTATTTTCGAGGCCTGTCCGGTAAAAAATTAATGGTCATACCGGACAGAACAATGTCCGGTATTTTTACCCGCGACGGAACGGAGACGGTATATGCGTTTAGGGTGTGATGTTGTTTGTATGTATGTATGTATGTATGTATGTATGTATGTATGTATGTATGTATGTATGTATGTTTGTATGTATGTATGTATGTGCAATTTGCAATGTTCCCAATTATCTCCCAAACGGCTTGACCGATTACGGTGCGGTTTTCAGTTTCGGGTTCGAAATTAGGTGGCGATGATTCTTAGCTAGTTTTTATTGTCTTCACTCACCAGGGGGCGCTGTTATATGTGTGTTTAGTGAAAACCAATGTTGCCATTTATCTCCAGAACGGTTTGTTCGATTGAGACACAGTTTTCAGTATAAGGTATGGGGTTCATTGGCGATGGTTCTTAGCAAAGTTTTATGGTGTTTGCTCACCAGGGGGCGCTGCAATCGATGTTTTAAAAATATATTTTTGTACAATACAATACAAATACTCTTTATTGCACACCAAGAAACAGAAATACAGAAAAGAAAACACAAACACAAAAACAGTTGCACAATGGGCGGCCTTATCGCTAAGAGCGATTTCTTCCAGGCAACCTTTGTACCTTTATAGACGTGTTTGCCAACACACTCCGTTGCTAGGCAACGCGGTGCGTTGCTATTTTAATAATAACATAATAATTCAAATAAAATAAATACAAAAAGGGCGTGCCTCTGTCGTCGGTATACTACTAATGTAAGGTTCACTCAGCTTGCTTTACTAAGGTCCGTATTGTATAGGCTTCCCCATGCTTTACTTATGCAGTCATTTCGTGAGTTCTACTCAAGCTTAGAATCTCTGCTCAAGTAAATCTTTATTATAGAACGTAACTCTGACGCTACTTAGCTAGTTGCACTACCTAAATCTCTACTTAAGTGAGTTGAATTTTGTCTATGGTCTACATATTTATCCAGGCGAAAAGCGTTCCTTTACCTTATCAACCTGACTATCACAATTTTTCTTTTTTTGTTGTTTTGACGGTTATTGTGAAACGAAACGCAACGATTTCAAAACTTAACAAAAAGAAAGCCTATTTGACGATAGTAACGAGACATGATCGTAACGTCTCATATTTGCATGGGATTTACGTAGTTCCCAGTCCGCACGATACGGGGAGATGGGGCGCTATACTAAAATCTATGGGAAACTGAGACGTCTCGATATTGTCGTCAAACTCACCCCTCAGTTCAGTTTCCGAAAGTTAAACTTACGAGTATTCAAACACAACTGAAAATCATGACGTGTTTAATTCTGACTTGTTAAAAATTAAATACACTTGATTAAAGAGTTGACCATTGATTAATTAATTAAAAGGATGATCTGCGTTCGAAAAATCGGCTGTAAGTAAAGTAGAAAATCTCTAAAAAGTTTCAAATAAAATCAAAATAAAATTTTGAAAAACCCACGACGGATATAATAAATAGTATGTACTTAATCGAAAAAGGAAGAAATAATTTTTGCAAAACCCCCGACTAAATGGAATTGAAAAAGACAGTTAAATTACCTTTAGTTACAATTATAGCTTCCTAATTTTTTTCACCTATCCATTACTACAAAGCCAAAAAATCCGTCGGGGCTGCCATTTCCGATTGCCAATTGCCATCTATTTTCTGAATTTTCCGGTACCCAGTGTGGCGCTGGCTTAGAATTTGCACCACCACCTCCATCTCTTCCTGTAAGTGTCGTAAGAGGCGACTAAGGGATATCCACCGATGGCGGGCAGCAGCGCCCCGTGCAGAACAATTCTACCACCGAACTGCGATCCCAACTCGCATGCCCACCGTGGGGATTATGGCCACTACCCCCATGAGATAAACGTCAATAAGGCGTTTATCAGTGGTCAGTACAGCAGTGGACTAATCCGGGCTGTTGAGGTTGAGGTTCCTGAATTTAAATGACTAGGTATAAAGATTATCTCATACAGTCAAGGAATAGATACAAATGTGAACTATAATAAATGTTGAATGTACAATTGAAAAAACGTATAGATTATCTGTTGTCTGCAGCCACCCGACGGATTTTTTTGGCTTTGTAGTAATGGATAGGTGAAAAAAATTAGGAAGCTATAATTGTAACTAAAGGTAATTTAACTGTCTTTTTCAATTCCATTTAGTCGGGGGTTTTGCAAAAATTATTTCTTCCTTTTTCGATTAAGTACAAACTATTTATTATATCCGTCGTGGGTTTTTCAAAATTTTATTTTGATTTTATGAGGAAAGTCGGTACTACTGGTCAGACAGAAGCGCCTACAAAAGTAGCGTACGCCTTCCTCGAGCGCATTTCCAGTGTGATGGGGAATATATTGACCAATGAAACCGCCTTGGTAAGTAGGTACTATCTAAAAGTACCTAGGTACAGTACAACATACATAAATTAGTTTTAAAAAGAATGATTTTTTTTTATTATTTTTGTATGTGTTTTTTTTCTGAAGTTCCTACCTTTATTTCCTACCATTGTTTTATAAAGACTTTCTCAAAGTGAGCGTAGTCTTGGAGACCACAATTTTATGACTGGATTAATTTATGTGGTTAGATTAATAAATAAAAAACCCGTATTTTGTTCGACATAGCTTCACACAACACCCCCCCCCCCCCCCCCCCTTTGGGGTCGTCCGGTATTTTTTCGCGACTCACCTGGCAACCCTAGATGGGAATAATGAAACTGCCTCGCCGAGGATGAAGCGTCATTGGTCTCCCAAAAATAATCTGTAACTTTCTGGTTTGAAAACATCTTATTGATTTGTTAGTAATTACAATCTTAGATATATGGACAAGAAATTAAACAAACAACTGTTTTAAAAAACCATCGATATTCGAAACACTTGATCATCTCTACATTTACCTTTTTTAACGCATTCACTGCCCAGGCTCAGCGGTGCGGCCCGCTTGGTCAATGAAAGTGTTAATTTAGTCTGAAAGCAGACATAGCTTTTTAAGATTCTATACGATACCTCAATCCCATCACAGAAAAAAGAAAACCTTGTAAGATTACTTCGTATTCAGTCTGTTTCAGTTTATTTATTAATATTTTTTTTTGTTACAAGTCAGTTTTTAAATAATTATAATTTTGATAACATTTTATACTACTATACAATATACAGTACATACTATTATTCTCCTTGCATAGGTATTGCAAAAAATCATAATTGACATAGGTACTTACAAAATCATGTTTAAAAATAAAATAGAATAAAAATTAGGAAATAAAATTCAATAATTCGTTAAGATTATAGTAACATTTTTCGATAGCCAGAACTTTAGTTTGCTTTTGAAGGATTGCGTTGAAGAAGCACTGATGATCTGTCCGTCTTACTGTCTGTCCGTCAACCCCATTTCTCAGTAAAGCGGAGGTATTGAGTTGAAATAGCCATCAAATACTCAAGTCCGTAACCTCTAATCAAACTAGTAAGTCAACGCAATTAAAAGTTATATCCGTTTGAGTCCGCATATTTTGAAGTTTCCAAGGGAATGACATACACGAGACTGGTTCGGTCTATTCGGTCTAATGTCCAGTCCACGAAATGACCACCCCAGCGGAGTGCGGTCAAGTGGCTCCTCGGTGTAATGTAAAACCACTGTTCCACTGCTGCGCACGGAGAGACTACGCACGTGTGACTCCCTTCACTTTGCAAGAAAATGTACCTATGTGATAACTGATAACGTCCACTTCAACCCCGAACATGTACAAATGCGAGATTAATGAAGTCTTTTCTACAGTAGTTTTGCTCGAGGCTGACAACGCTTTGCACGCGGTATACGCGTGCGTAGTTTTGCTTACTTTTGTATGGTTCAAAACTGTCTGCGCTAAAGCAACCCACTAGGAATGTGTCGATCATGAACGAACGGCTCATATGATTGCAATCACGAACCGCGCGTGATTGATCCGAACAGTCTCAACGAAATGACCCGATCATTTCAATGTTCGGATCATTGGTTAAAATGACCGAGACGCGTGCGACTTGACGCAAAAATCCACTGACGCTGCGTCTTGCTCTTGCGAGGCTGTGAGTGGTGCGTGCAAGTAGGACACATTCTGCGGACTGTCTCATTTTCTCACAGCCTAATTGATAAATAAAATAATAAGTCATATAGTCTATTGTCGCATTACGGTCCTTTAGGTATTAAAGCCCTTGTCTTTTGAGTAATACGTAAATATATCTAAGTATGTAGGTAGGTACCTACATCTATGTAAAGTATTTAACAACCAGGGTAGGCAGGTACCTACCTATCTCAATTCTCGTCAAATATCTACCATAAATGATCAATAAGATCGTCTGTAGGTAGGTACCTACTGTACGTACTACCTATTATGTAAAGTATTTAACAACAAGGAAAGCCGCCCGCTCGGCGGCCTATCACAGGTTCATTAAAATATCAAGCATATTAAATCAATAAAAAAAGTTAAGTAGGTACTTCGTATCTGACTATCTACTGTAAGATACATAACCATACTTATCACTTGAAACGTAAAAGTAGGTAGGTAGGTAGGTACCTATACCTACCTACCTATCTCAATTCTGGTCAAATATCTACTATAAATGATCAATCTCGAATGATATAGACAGAGTATTGGAAAAGTTTTTGCGAGAACCATATCAGTCAGTAACGAAACGACGATGACGACGACGCGACGCAAAGATCCGATCTCACACGGCACGGGTCAATCAATCACAAAATGCATGATCGAAATGAAACGAAAAATCGAAGTGAGGCGATGATAGGCCGCCGGCAAAAACAATCATTCAAATGAACGGGTCATATGATCCGGGTCATTTTCATAACGGGTCATGATTGATATCGATCTTTGTGAATGATCGAACGACACATCGCTACAACCCACGCACCTAAAATACGCCGCGTGGTCGTGTGCTGCAGTGAGCTAGCGGCTTAAGTTAGAATTTGGATTTGGATGCTACAGAAGTACCAATGTCGGCCGGTTGGCGACTAAAACTATTCATACTCTGAAATGTCACCGACTGGTGTTTACACTCCCTAAGAGCATTATTGACTTCAGTGCCGCAACTGGCCTGCGACGCAGGAGAATTCGGGTTCGATTCCCGCCTTGGGCGGAAGAATGTCATTAGGATCTGAAGGTATTTCCGGGTATTCTGGGTGTTTTATTAGTATGATCAAAAATATCTATGTATTGTATAAATCTAACAGTTATCTAGTACCCATAAGACAAGCGCTGCTTAACTTAGGGCTAAATAATGCTATGCTAATTGTCCAGCATTATTTATTTATTTAAAGAAAAACGTCAGGCTAGCAGTATTGACAGTTAGATTAAGTGTCGCGTAACCCCGCGCCCGCCGCGTCACCGCCGCGCCGCCGCCGCCGGCCCACCGCCCCCGCCGTTTATGTCTATTGTCCGCCTATTAACTACGTTTAGCCCCTGACTTCCCCTCGCCGGCTGGACCCGAGGCGACACAGTTCAAATGACACAGTACAAACACTAGTTCGAAGAAAGAACCGTGATACGGTTCTATCTTAGAATTCCAGATTCAAATTTTCTCAGTTATTTTACTTTAAGTCATAATAAAAACCTGCAGGATTTTTTTTAAACTAGCGTTTTCCTGTAAAGCTTAAATTTCCCCGCTTACTTATATTAAAATTCTAATTCTAATTCAAAAATGCTTTAGTTCCGTATTTATGGAACTAAAGCATTTTTGAATTAGAAAGCCTTGCTGCTTGCCAAATTTCGATATTCTATTGGAATTGGTCTTTATCAGGGTTATTTTTTGTGACATTTTTACAAACAACAACTACTTAAACTCTTTTGAATAGGTGAGTTGCCTATAGCCAACCTCCAACGAAAACTGTTCAATTCACTATGAAGCCATTCTACTGTAATCTCGTACCCTGTGCCGTGGATCGCTCGAGCATGTCCTTTTATTTAATTAGGGATTTTTCAACGAAGCCGTTTCTTCGGCGCTCGTAATTGGATTGGCGTTAGCGCGATTTGACGCTTCGCTGCGCAGCAGGGCTTGACGTCAACTTGACGTTGCTTTATGTTCTGGACTTGACGCTACGGAGCTTGACCTCAGCTAGGCGGAAGACGACAGACGAAAATATTGAAGCCATTAGAATCCAATTGACCAGTTAGAAAACTTACATATTTGCATTGATTGTTACCTAAATCCCTAAAAGCTATTTGCGTGTTTACCTAAGTAACATGCGTATCAGAACAGCACCTTCTTTAAATTTGTTTTAAGTAAATGATTTATATGTGGTTGGTAAACCTTTTTTCAATAAATAAATAAATATCTGGCTAACATATGGCCGTGTGGAGCCGGCTTAGAATTTACACCACCCCAACTCTTCCCGTGGGTGACGTAAGAGGCGACTAAGGGATATCTACTGGGGAGCGGGCAGCAGCGCCTCCTGCAGAAAAATTCTAAATTCTTATTCTAATTCGTTAAAATAAGATAAAGATAAAGATAGTTTATTTGCTTGAACACAATGTAGGTTCCACCACATAGATTTATATTTTTGTTTATTATACATAGAAAACATCCAGAACGCCCTCAACATGACGTATCTGCCGATCGTTCACACATTTGTCCCGAGGCGGGAATCGAACCCGCAACCTCCTGCATCGCAGGCGGACCTTCGCCCACCGCGCCACAGAGGTCGTCAGATGAAGTCTTTATTGATAGAGTTAGCCCAGAAAATTAGGTAGAGCTACTTATTCGCTTACATAGTTAAAAGTTCACTATGGTGTTTCCAATTTAATTTACAGTCAATTTTAGTTGTCAGGTGTTCTCAGATACTGAGACAGTCTACAGGCACTAAGTAGTCTTCCAACATAAATAAGGTTCGTAGTTAACCCGCTTACATCCGTAATGAATACCTAGTAGTTGTTTCAACTACCTCGACCACTAAAGGGTTACAATAACCATCAAATTGGATACGATTAGTGTAATTTTACTTTCGTTTGGACATTTGGCATCAGTGGTGGGTCCTTTGTGATCGTAAGACTGTTAGCGCGGCGGCGGGGGCGCCGGCGCAGCGGAGCGCGCGATGGGATTACCCCCGCCCCCGCCGCCCCCGCGTCGCCCCTTCTCTTGCTGACCCTGTAAAACACCCCTATTTTTTGATTTGTAAATGGATTTGCAGTGAGTCTCTTTGCGGAGCGCTAAAATTACGCTCGCACTTAAGTAAGTAAATACCAGACTATTAAATTGTATTTCGCAGAAAATGTATTACTATCAGCAATAAGTAAATAAACTTACCAAAAGACTAATTATTTTTACACTTAAGACTCTACTACTCGTTTACAATATGTTTAAAAATTTTGAGCCTTAGTTTTAACTATATTATTTTTGTAAGTATTTACTGTTTTTTGTAAGTTGTGTGTAGCTATGAATACATTTCTCATTGTTTATTTTATTGAACCACGTGTAAAACGTAATCCTCTACGATCTAAAATTTGCCTGATCGAAGCACTTACTAAATACTCACCCAGAACAGACCTCTAAAGACACTTCAATGATGTCCCGAAGACAAATTTACATGGACTCTTAACTCTCAAGTACTTAGTACATATTTTACGCATAATTTAGGGTTAGGCTACGTTTCTCTCCACAAAAAGATTCGTGCAAAAATCCCCTTCACTTTTAAAGATCGTACATTTCGTCTGAATCTAAAGTCTCTTGTATTCGAACTGCAACATTTTAGCCTGCCACCTGCGCCTCAATACAGACTCTACCATGCGCCCCCAGGGTCGACTTTAGCCTGCGGGCTGCGCAAACATCGTCTCCCGGCGTTACATCACCGCTTCGGTATCGAAGGCGTCTCCAGGGACTGGTTAGTGTAAGTGTAACTAGTAGTTCGGCTGTTATTGTCTCTGATGGAGCTCCCCCGAGGCTGCGAGCAAACAACTGGATCGCTGTGAGAAGGGTTTTTCTCAAAATTGCTACTTATCCATTTTTCCGAGGGTTTTCCGATCGTATCCCATATCTATACTTCGATATGGCTCATAACTCTAGTATACCTACTGAGTGTATACTATCATACTGTTTACTAAAAAGTTAGCGTTTTTCTGTATTCTGTATGATCTGTATGCAAAATTTCAGCCCGATCGGTTCAGTAGTTTTTGCGCGAAAGAGTAATAAACATCCATATTTTGCGTTTATATTAAAAGTGGGATAATATTGTCTTAGAGTTCCGAACCTCGCTGTGTTTGCACAGTTTAAAACATCTCAAAGAATATACGTCAAGTTGAGTACTAAACAGACAATACTAAATTATTGTAAAAGCATTACGACTATTACGTAACTCTCTTGCAATTATTAATGCAGATGGTCTAGGTACTTACTAACTGGCCTGAATTGACCTAAGTACAAGTTTTTCGTTAATAAAGAGCCCTATGTGCATTCTATTTTGATTCCCGCAGTGGCCCGGGAGGGTGATGGGAACGTCATTTTATCTTCCAGTCGAGCGCACCGGAGTCACATTAACAAGCGGCACACTCCACAATTTGCGCATTACGTCCTCCGCCGAGCGGGCAACACCATTGACACCATTCAACTACGGCAACACCATTGAAATAGAAACAAGTGACGAGCCACCGACTCGCGTGAGAATCTCGAGACTCCTTATACTAACGCCCTCCTTATGAGAGCTTGCTCAGGCAGCGCTCTGTGCCTCGGTAGCACTTTTATGGCAAACAGCACTCACTCAAGGATAGATCTATTGACTGAGCAACCTTCACACTAATATTGTAAAATGTGAAAGTGTGGATGGATGTTACTTCTCTTCACGCTAAAACTGATCGAACTAAACTAAGGGATCGGGCTGAAATTTTGCATACAGGTAATTCTATTCCTGGAATCAAACAAAGACCATAAATCATTTCCCGTGGGATAGAAATCACCTTTAAACGTTTCGATAGCTTAGCAGGGGTAAAACTCTAAGGGATGATCTAGCTGAGGGTGGTAAAAACTCCGAAGAGATTAAAATAACCGAACCCGTTGAAGGTGCTTGAACGCTGCTTTTTTATTGTTTCCACATTAGTCGATATTCGAGGCCAA
Organism: Eupithecia tripunctaria; assembly: GCA_955876795.1. Lineage (NCBI taxonomy): Eukaryota > Metazoa > Arthropoda > Insecta > Lepidoptera > Geometridae > Eupithecia > Eupithecia tripunctaria. The sequence goes on from OY041599.1 coordinate 26,069,175, forward strand.
TGCAAGCTAAGCTAAATCTACGTTCAATTTTCTGGTTTAAATGCATGTAGGTACATAAGTTCCACACCGACCGTATGTAAGAACAGTTAGTTACACTTAGTTATGCTAAGATTGTATTAGTTGATAAGCGATAAACTTGCTAGTGGTTTCTTTTTTACTTCTTCCGCTAGTGGACAAAAAATTGAAGTGTATCAATTGTGTGTCAATTGCACCTTATTTCTTGTTTGATAGTGATAACTATTAATCAAGCTGTTTATATAGTAAAAAATAGACTTGTCTAAGTGCTTATTTTGTAACTCTAAAGAAATAAACGATTTGACTCTGACTCTAAGCGTATGCTAGTACAACGGACATTCCTCAACAACCTTTATTGGTCCACTGCTGGACGCAGGCCTCACCCTCATAAACACCTCATTTGCTTTTATCTCAAGGGGAGGAATATCCTTAATCCGCATGCGGGTCGGGGATAGCAGTCCGGTTGCAGAATGAACTATAAAATAAATAGTGAAAAACTTATTTCTTTTTTACTAAACTACCCTAGACTCCCCATGCAGCGCAATTATTTTTTTTAATCGCCACGCGGTCTAAGTCCCGGAGCAGAGCTTTTAGAAACTAAATTTTAAAAAGAACATAAAAACAATCCATACCTACTAAGGTAATCTCTATCTGTCAGTCACGTCCAGCTCCCGGATATCGAGGGAGCCTCCCGGATATCCGGGCGGTGGCGGGGGGGAGAGGGAGGGAGGATGGGACTATTAGATTACCTGCCGAGACCCATGGGCTCGTTGCAAATAGGTAACGAACTCTGCCGAGTCGCCAAATTAAGCGAAGCAGTGAGAAATTAAGCTTCATACATAGCTGTCTAAAACGGAAGGCGACAGTGTTGCACGCAGTGTATCATTAACTGCTGAACGAGGATGGAAAAAATCTAGATATCTTGAAAATACCGTGAATAAATATTTGCCGATTGTATACACATTATGCCCCTAGACGGCAAACGAACCCGCAATCTTGCATCGCAGACAGAATTTCACCCGCTGCGCCACAAAGGTCTTCAATGAAGAGTGTTTTTAAATTTAAAGGCTGTTTAATCCGTTTTAGAAGGCCTCAAAGTTTTTAGAACTTGGCTTTAAATATAGTCATGCCTTAAAATTGCTAATCACCTCTACCATACCAACCACAGCCTTCGGCATTAAATTTGAAATGTATTTTGATCCAGAAATCCCATTTCCCGTCAGTCCGCGCAGACCGAACAAACAGTCATAAATACCTCGCTCCATATATCTGTCAGCACGGTTATTTATCTGCGTGCGCGGGATAAATCGCGGAGTAAACATGCGCGCGCGCAGCCTCCAGGCGGTGGCTCCTGCGTTTGATTGCAGCGGGAGTGGCCGCGCTGCCTGCTCATTTACTGAGGCACACACAGGCAGACCATTCCATCAGACGTTCATCACACTTTCACACAAAGTAAATATATATTTCGAAAGATTTTCACGTAATGATGACACTACCGAAGCTTTACAAACTGTGTGGCAGTGTCAACAACCAGCTTCTAGATTTATGAATTATAAAATTACGAAATTTACTTTTTAATTTACTACCTATTATTAAAAGCTACAGTAGATTTTTGCAACAGTCTGCAGTTAGCTTAACTGTTTCAAATGTAAATACATATTTATTTCTATTATTTGATTGTAATATTCTAAATCTACTTTTTTGCGTTGTTCCTATGGCAACATTTAAAGATGCTTTTTAACCACGGGAACTGAATTATGGCAAAAAAGTAACCAGCTTGTTTGATTCCAGGATTAGAATTACCTGTATGCAAAATTTCAGCCCGATCCGTTCGGTAGTTTTAGCGTGAAGAGGTTACAAATATTCATCCATCCGTACATCCATACAAACTTTCGCATTTATAATATTAGTGTGATGAATTTGCTACTTCTGGTTTTTGTTATTTGCCAGAAAGCTCCAACTAATTAAAGACCGGCCTACGGATAGGTAGAGGAGAGTATGCTATAGGTATTGCACCGGTTGATATACTCGTATAGTGAAATAGTTATATAATTTCTACTAAATGTATTGCAGGCAACCCTGAGGAGGCTATAATCACTTTTTCAAAATGAAGTGAGGTGTAATGGTGGTAAGGTGTAAATGGCGAGGTGTGTTTGTGTAAAAAAATAAACGTTTTCGTGAAGCTTAATTATTTGTTTAGCTTGAAAACGGGCTTTTACTTCGAAAACGGTAAGTTCTCAGGAATTCGATATTGCATTGTTTTGATTGTAAGTTATTACCTTTTAATCTGTATAACTTGAACGAAGCTTTTAATTGAGTATAGGATATGTTAAGATTTATTACGCAAAATAAAGTTTGTCCTGCAAATTGTACTAGTTGGTTTTGTTAATCGTAATAAGGTAAAATTTATCAAACTATTTATTTTTGGTTGATGCGGCCACCTGGTCACTAAATAATATGTGTTAAATGTTGGATTCACTTGATTTTAATGAAGATTTCGGATAATCTATTATTTTCTAGTTTTGTAATAAGACGAACCATTTTACAGGCTTGCACACGTCCACGATAGCTACTAGACTACCAACAGTCGAGATATGAACGATACGTAAACGTCTCGATCATGCCTTTCCAGACGTAACCCTCTGTTCAATTCTTCGATAGCTTCTGTCGCTAATCGTAAATGTACCTATCTCGTCAAACTTGTTACTAAGAGCAGTAAAGTTAAAATTAATTCTGAATTCATAAACACGAACGTTTATTTGACAACGTGGCATTGAATGCAAGCACGGATTACATCTGCGATCTAAATCATGCTTATTGGTAACGAAGCCAGCGGAGACGACCACCACCCACGTGTGTGAAGAATCGCTCACTGAGTTATGGCTGACAACGACGCTGCAAACTGCCTTCACTGTATAAACCTAAATTGTACATCCGTTATTTGACAGTATGCTGAGTGTGAACTGCCTAGGTTTTCTATGGAAATTCAGAGATGAAAATGTGAATGTTATGTAAACTTCACACTTGGAGTGCTGTTACATTTCCAAAATAGAGTGACGCAGACTTTATGGTATAACAGTGCGGCAGTTCAGACTCAGCATACAGAAAGAAAATGTTTCTCTCTATTTACAGTAATTAGACCTCTTGTTGGTCTTTACTTAAGTCATCTCAAACATCATCGTCAGAGTTTTTTCTTGTTCTTCCTTTGTTTAAAACCATATGTTGCTGTTGAATGATGGAGCCCATACTTGTAGGTAAGGGAGAGAGTGTCATACAATTGTGCATACAAACATGGAGGTTGTCAGTTCTACTAGATATTATGAAGTAACATACTCGTACACAAATAAAACAACATACAGACGAAATAAGGACCTCATTCTTTTTTCATGTCAGTTTAAAAGTCTGGTCGAAGCGGCCTGTTACCCGAGAGGTGGTGAGTGCATCAGCGCTGAGCCAGATCCTCACATCGCATTGTCATACAACGGGGTAATGCATCCACATCCAATGCTTACGATACGCTTCAGACTGGTGTTGATATGGATCAGTTATTATCAGTTATTTATTATTATTTTTTTGATAAAAATGAAATTAACCAGTTCAATAATAATAGTACAACATAGCCGTACTAGCAAAAAATTATCGAGACGTTTATGTTCTATCGAAATGTGTAATTTTAAAACTTAAACTTTTGCTCCAAAAGCAAACAAGAAGGTAAGAGAGCTTCCCCGCACCCCGCCCCCTCGCAAACAGCCACATGCGGGTGATAAAAAACTAAATCCTTTTACCGCCGACCCCCTCCTCGGAGATTCGCAGCTTTGAGCTCCCTCTCGCTACAATAAAACAAATGTTATTTTGCTACTACATCGACAGATGGCTGTGAATATCATTATCTGCATCATTATCCAAATACAGGTTTTTAGAAACGTCCGTTTAGTGTTCATTATAGCGTTGTAGTGTTTCAAGTTCTAACTTAATTAGCAGAAAATCGCTATTTATTTACCTTTGTTCTTTATTACCTATATACATAGGTACATAACCGGAAGCAGTTGAGTCTATTATGTAGCGTTATACCTAGCTAACGGTGAAGCCCCAAATAACAAAGGATCTGAAGAAGATCGGGAGATCTGCGAATATGCGAATATCTATCACAATCTAGCTTCTGTCTCTGTCGAATGCCATTTCCCACGATTTTTACACCGTAATCGGTAAAACATGTTGATACCATACCTGCTTAAAAATCTTTTTACACAAATAATAATAATAATAAAAACGTTTATTTGAAATTATCTATAACTACAACAAAATATTGACAAATATTGATTGCATATTTCCATGTAAGGATTATTAAACCAAACTACTAACACGTTAAATGGTCCAAGACTAACACCCACTACATCCCCTCGCACCCCAGCCTCATAAACTAATGTCGACAAATATGGCATAATTCAATGAAAAAAACAAAACGTCAGTCACAACACACCAACCCCGACGAATTAGATAATTATAGAGGAAGGAAACTGTTGGTATTGTATCCACATGTAGGCACGTGCCGCGCACGGGGCGGCGGCGGCGCGGCGACGACGCGGCGACGCGGCGGGCGCCCTCGGCTAATTCGAGGGAATCGCCTCTCGCGACAGAACTCGTAATCACCACTCTTTGAGAATGCTCACTAAATAGTGCTCATTAGATTTGTTCAATTGGTTACACTTGTGGGAACTATTGTCAGTGGAAGCTTTGTAACTAATGCCTATCTAAATTATTTCTGAAACTGCCTAAAATGAAATCAGTGCTGCAGTGGTCGAAATCTATGCGTAGAGAGCGTCCGTAGGCCAGTAGGGCGCCAGGCTGCGCTGCATGCTGGATGGACAATACTACAGGGCTTATAAATACCTACTCTTGAAATCGAAATGGAAATTTCTGCTTTGTTTTCGTATAAACGCTATAAAATTTGCACGTCAACGAAAACGAAATAACGATTCCTTTTAGTAGCAGACGCCATTGCGGCTTTGCTTTCTTTAGGCTACGCAATAAAGACGTGTGGCACCTGGGGACTGCCGCGGTAAAGCATAGCATTTTTTATCAACTTATGCAATTGAGTGTTAGGTATTTTCGTTACGGAATTTCTGGATTCGTTCTCCACGCTCAAGGCCCGCGATAGAAGCTATGCAATAGCTTTTTATACAAAGAAAACATCCAGAACGCCCTGAACAAATATCTGCAGATCGTACATAAATTTGTCCCGAGGCGGGAATCGAACCCGCAACCTCCTGCAAGGCAAGCGGACCTGAAGAATGTGATCGAAGATGGTGATCAAAAGAATTTCGAAAAAAATAAAAAGCCGGTATTGTATTATCAACACCGATGTATCGGTCGCAAAATAATGGTAATATGGATAATAATAATTAATGGATCTCGCAATATAATTGTCAACTCGATAAATATGGCGAGAACTGCTTCCTACAAAACCATCACCAGACTGACCAGGAGGCCGAGTAACTAACTCTGCCTCCTGGTAAATCTGGAAATACTCTACAAACACGTTTGAAAACTACAAAAAGTCTTACCTACTTATGTTATTGTGTACATATTCATTTATTTTGCCACTTCGTTTCACACAAAATATTTATCAATAGATTACCTAGGTAGTAATTCAATAAATATTTTTTTACTTATCACAAACTTAAATACTGCAGTTTTACCATTGATTTAAAAAGGGAAGATAGGTTACGTTCTCCCAGCGCTTACTCAAAAAATGGCATGTGTTACAACTACACGCAAACACATAGCTAGTACGCTCACAGTTATATTTCCAGTCCTGTGCAATAGAAAGAAGAACAAAGACGGAAAGACGTATCTAGGACCGAAGTGAGACTGAGACAACAATATTTCACGCGAATCACGATCGCCCGTGCCGCCGGTCAGATGGTGACTGATGTGGGAGAAACAATTTTACACAATTTAAGGTTGCCACTTTCGAGCAACCAGTACCTCATCTTATGAGTTTTACCGATATTTTGAGCATTTTTGGATTAGAGCTTGAATTTGCATTCAGAACTTTACACTGGGTGAACCGATTTATAAGACTCTTTTTTTATTTCAAACCTGGTGCGTGTGGTCCCATTTTAATTTAGTAATTCTGACAATTGGCATCCATGAGAAAACCATATAATTGAAATCTGTTTATAGATTTTCTTAAACAAACCCAATTATGTTACATTACTACAATCACTAACCCCCTTATTCATAATGGTCTGCTAGGATACGGTCAGTTACGGCCACCTCCCATGAAAAGCCAGTTCTTTGTATGGCCACTTCCTATGAGCGACCAATTCTCTGAACGGCCACATCCTCAAATGGCCTCAACCCTAAATAAGTACGAGACGCGAATTTCATAATCAACTTTGACAACATTCTAACTTAGCACACTACTTCGTCTCACTCCGTCTTCACACGACGTCTGAACAAGACAAGTGAGTGTCTTAGAGATTCATAAGTATGAATAAGGGGGTAGATTTTAATTTTTTACCTAAAAGTGGCCCACGATGTGTCAAAGATGGAATCTAATTAATTGTTCAAGTAAGCACCTAGGTACTTTACTTTAAAGTTCAATCGGTACCTAGTCAATACCGGTGCTAATCAGGTGTCGGGGGTGGGGCGGCGTCGACTGCCGCTGTATTTGCATATCTAACGAGACCCCTCCCCCCCTCCCCCGCTACTGACTACTGAACCCCTTCGCCCCGGGCTACCACCCGCCATGTACCTCGTACCTACCCCTACCTACCTAAATAGGATACAAAACCTCACAACTTAAATTTTCCGATAGAGGTGATGTTATATTTAATAATAATAATAATATAATTTTTCTACGATAGATACAGCCACAACAAACTTGAGTGAAAATAGCCTAAAAATCATGTTGTATGAGCGTCCTTTAATTTTTATATTTATTTTATTTTTAGTTTTTGTTGTAGGTAGGTACCTAATAGTGCTAAGAGAAATACACATTCTGTGAATTTTACGTTTCTTAAGAATTTTACTGCAGTTGCTCTATTTTCATACAGATGTTGGCGTTTTTATGAACATGTGACGCAACCAATCACAGGGCGTTCCCATCGCTGATAAATTTTAAATAATCCCTGTCATTCGCAAAAACCACGGGTACCTATGTAGCTATTTATATATATTTAGCATAGGTAGTATCGGTATTTTTAACGCTATAATTTAAGAACAACAAGACCACATTAATTTTGATCATGTTGTTCGTTTTTGCAAACGTCACCCGAAACTTCGTAGGTAGGTAGGTATATCGTGGGGGGCCGCCGGTGGAAACTTTGATCGTTGTTTTTTACATACAAAAAAATAGCAGCGTTTAGAATATCGGCGTTTTCAGACTAACAAACCATCGAACGAAAGCGACATCTAGTCTCTCTCGAAGAAATCAATTTGTTGGCATTGCACGATATCCCACTGTGCAGTTCCAGGAAGTCTGCTAGATGGCGTTACATGTCTCCATTATGCTCAGTATAATCTATTGCCGATTTTCATTCAATGTTTTTGATAGTATTATGGTATCTGTGGTTTTAATATAATATGGTGCGATTGTTTGTGCGTTGCTTATACAGAGTGCATCGAGTGGCACATTTAGATCGGTCATCAAGTTAGCAGCCCCGCCATGGAATTAACTCGCTATAGTTTCGTCAAAATCAGCGGGGCTGCCAGCTAGACGTCGAGGTAGCAGCCACATCGAAAGACTTAAATATCTCCTAACGTACTGGGGTAGGTACTATTTATTTTACTTAGGCACCGAGAATAGGGTTGCCTGTCCGTTAAAAAATAAATAGTCATACCGGACAGAACAATGTCCGGTATTTTGAGGAAAGTCGGTACTACTGGCCACAAGCACCTACAAAAGTAGGCATATGAAATCCCTCAAACAGAAAACTCGCGCGCGCGTTTCGAACGCCTTCGTCGAGCGCATTTTCAGTGTGATGGGAAATAAATGAACGAAACCGCCTTGGTCTAGAGACTGAAAAGTGAACTGTGTGGTTTTTTCAACATAAACTCGAGCTGCACTGATGCACTGATCTTAAAGAACCGTGTCAAATAAAACACTGTTGAAAACGGTTGCGTCAAATCCAAAATATGTTAAAAAGAAGTAGGTAAGTACTTAAAAATACCTACATACATAAATAAGTTTTAGAAGAATGATTTAACTTTATTATTTGTTGGATTACATTGGAAGTTCCTATTATTTTTGTTAACAATAATATATTATAAAATTCAGACGATTGTTGAAAGACTTTCTCAAAGTGAGCATAGTCTTGGCGACCACAATTTTATGACTGCATTAATAAGTTTATTTATTATTAAACTATTAGTATAAAAATCCCGTATTCTGTCCGACCTAGCTGACACCCCCCCCCCCCCCCCCCCCCTCCCCTTCGGGGTTGTCCGGTATTTTTTCGCGACTCACCTGGCAACCCTAACCGAGAAGCACTTTCATAAGGCACATTTATTTGCATAGATAAAACCACCAAATTCCATGGCGGGGCTGCTAACTTGACGCACACGAATGTTTGAAACTTCTTAGGAACCATGTCATCCATTTTAGTAACATGAGAAACTATTCATACAAAAAAGAAACTTGTACTTAAGTATTCAGCTCAGGAATCAAACCCAGAAAAAAATGGTGGTCGTTTCGAAAAACATACTTAGGTAGGTATGTACTAAAATATATAATATTTAAATGATATGAAAATAATAAAATTTATTCGTTTCTAACCGACTTCGTCCAGTTTTGACGATGGGTTCCATGAAAAAACTATATTATTGAAGTCGGTTTATTTTTTTTTATAAAACAATATCAATTGTAGACATTTTGTTTCATGGTAACATTTCAGAGTCGGACTCAAATCGTTTATTTCTTTAGACTTACAAAATAAGATTCAGAGTACACGTGACACACAGTGGCGTATAACGTTACTTATTGATAAAATAAAAAGCATCTTTAATGAAGTACCTACCTAAGTCTTGGAAGGCCTACATTTTAAAGTCCTCTAGTTAAATTCAATAACAAGTATAGTAAGTATAATAAGTACGAGTATTATTATGTATTTTATAGTATGTATTATTATGTATTTATTGTATTAACTCGCCACCGTCTATACGTGTACAACTGCTTCGTGTCCATCCCAAGGTTGTCTGGCAGACATCGCTTTTAGCGATAAGGCCGCTCATTGTGACAAAACTTGGACGTGTGATTTTTGTTACCACTTTAATGTACAATTAGCCCTTACCTCAAGAAATCTGCGTTGAAAATTATTTGTTGGTTTGCTTATGTAACGATTATAATTATAACTTTGTTCTAAATACATGAGCAGAGGCAATTTTTTTATATGTATATAATTTAATTTGTTGCGATTATTTTTAATCTAAACAGTCTAGATTAATTTAATAATGATTTAAACATTTATTAAAAAATATTCGATTATTATTTTGATTTAGTTTTTTAAGCTATTGCATAGCTTCTATCGCGGGCCTTGAGCGCGGGGACCGAATCCAGAAATTCCGTAACGAAAATACCTCACGCTCCCCACTCCGACCGGCACAGCGCGCGGTGATTCTTTTTAGTTTTGCCATCTATCGATGAATAGCAGAACTTTTGACTTATGTTACGCAATAGCTTTACTGCGGCAGTCCCCGAGTGCCACACGTCTTTTTAAGCTATTGCATAGCTTCTATCGCGGGCCTTGAGCGCGGGGACTGAATCCAGAAATTCCGTAACGAAAAAACCTTGACGTTTGTCTCTTTAGTTCAGCAACTCGCCTCTAGATGGCATTGCAATAGCTTTACCGCGGCAGTCCCCGAGTGCCATATTTATTTTTTTGTTGACTTATAAGTATAGTGCTTATTTGTTATGTATTGACTACACAAAAACAGTTCTGAGACTTCTCTTAACCATCTACGTACCTACGTACCTAACTATTTAATGTCCGTAATAATAGTTATTTGTTATACAAGAGTGCAAAGTTGCTTTTTAACCGCGTGTTCAATAATGATGACCGAGCAAGCGAAGGATTCAAAATTAGAATCCTGAGCGTTAGCGAGGGAATCAAAAGAGCACGAGGTGAAAAATCTTTGCACTCGAGTGCAACACGTAACTTTTCATTCCACCATGCCTCGTCGCTAGAATCACTCATTTTAGTTTTTTCACTTGTTTTCAAGTTTCTTGTTTTTAATATAAGGTTTAACAATGACGTGAAATAATGCCGCGTAAAGAACCGCGTAGGTACCTTACCGCGTACAAAGCAATTGAAAAAAGATCACCAAGAAGGTTCCGAGTCTGAGTTTTTAACTAATTAAAAAAAAAGTTGTGCGATATACTCGTATTCGGCACCATAGAGGAGCAGTAAATAGGTTTAATGTTTTTTTAAATCAGAACAGAAGGATTAAATTAAATATGATAAGTACTTACAAGGTAACGGTATAATTTACAGATTGTTCCTGTAAAAACGCAGTTTTATTCTTTTCAGTTTCCTACCTACTTACAAAATAAAAGAAATTCAACTTCACTAATCTCTTGTTCCTTATGCTGAAACCTTGTCAGGCTCTGCGCAAACTGTCTGCGTCAAAACAAGTCGATGACAATTTTGAGTGTCATTTTCGTAAGTTTAGAGCCTGTCCAGATAAAGCGTTTTACGCGCGAGTTCACTCGCGCGTTGACAATCGCGCGTAACCGAGGTACTAGAGCTACATACATCCCGTCCAGATGCCTACGCGCGTTTCCTCACTCGCGCGTAAAACGCGTGCAATGAGCGCGACTCTCGACTCGCGCGTCCCATGCGCGAGCGCCGCGCGAGTCGAGATACTCGGGCGCCTGTGCTGCGTCCAGTACTACGCGCGTGTCCGTGGCGAGTGGACGTATTTGGTTTAAAATGGAGCGTGATAACTTCGACACGGAACTTTTTATCGACGAAATTGAGAAAAGGGTAGTAGGGACATGTAATCATCAGATTATTCTAATAGAATAATTAAACGCAGGAACTGGGAAGAAATCGTAGATTTTTTTTGTGACATGGAGTCAAATCTTCTTTGATAATTTGTAATAAATCATCAAACGATGCTATTGACATCCGAAAGTAGTTGAAAAACTTTTCACTATGTTCTCTAATTTTTGGGTATAAAGTTATAAACATACTATGCGTCATTCTGTCACGTAGAATGGGATGCACGTTAAATCGTCGACTTTCTCTTTGTTTACGACGTCTCCATCGACGGTATGCAAGCCACAACACAACCGCTGTATCCGAGTCCATATTTATAACTGCCTAAATCTGTCTCCATCACATGCGCGCGAGAACGCGCGTGATACGCCGCATCTGGACGCAATACAAATCAAAACGCGCGAATGAACTCGCGCGTCAAACGCTTCATCTGGACAGGCTCTTACTCGTAGGTATCTACGGGGGAGGCCGCGAAATACCTGGGGGGTTATGCTCTATGACCAATTCAACGTCTTACACAGATATGTCAAGATATCGGCGGGGAATGGGACAAAACTATCTCAGCAGGTAAAACATATCCACAAGGTGTCGGTAACAGCTGTTTCGCGCAAGGTCTGATTTTGCAGTTTCTTATCATTTCCTCGAATGGTAGGTAATATTGGTGTCTATTCTAATGTTGTAGGATTAGCTAAAATTAGGATTTCATAATTTCATCAAATTTTAGCAGGCATCTAATTAGGTCATGATTAAAATTTATCGATTTTAATTTCGAAACGATTTCTCATACAAATGGATGAACTTTTTGACCCATGTAAAGAAGTATTTTGAAATAACATTTTAGAAAAAAACATATTTTGCTCACAGCACAACACACTACTAGTTAACTTAGCTAAAGTAAAGACTAAAGTATATAATACAAAAAAGTCAAATAGTAAAAAAAAAATATCAACAAAAGAAACTAATAATGTGATTTAAATATAAATAAAAAAAAGACGTGTGGCACTCGGGGACTGCCGCGGTAAAGCTATTGCAATGCCATCTAGAGGCGAGTTGCTGAACTAAAGAGACAAACGTCAAGGTTTTTTCGTTACGGAATTTCTGGATTCGGTCCCCGCGCTCAAGGCCCGCGATAGAAGCTATGCAATAGCTTAATAAAGATTTAAAAATCAAAGTCAACAATCGTCTATAGCAGAATCGCCGTTTATTCATAATGTTTCTGATGTACTTACAACTATTCTTATATAAATAATGATAAGTAGGTACTTATTCGAATTTAAATTCATACGGCCAATCACTTAATTATAATAAAGTTTTACAAAGAATTAATTTATATTATACAACGTGCGGAGGTTTCAGACCACAATAGTGATCAGTTGCGGGGGGGTGGAAAATTCCCCCACTTTCGCATAGTACACATATTTTTTGTACACTTAGTATGTAAAAACATTTTTCATTTAGACATTTTAAATTTAAATCTAGATAGAATAATAATGACTAGTGTTCTTAGAATAGTATTTTTGTATACTGTCAATATATAAATAGAAAAATGACATTTTAAAACCTTTTTAAAATGGTAAAATACAAATACAAAAGGTTTATTTTCAGTCAACAATCGTCTATAGCAGAACCGCCCTTTATTCATAATGTTTCTTATGTACTTAAAACTATTCATAGATAAATAATGATAAGTACTTATTGGAATTTAAATTCATACGGCCAGACACTTAATTATAATAAAGTTTGAAAGAATTCATTTATACTATACAACGTTTCAGACCACAATAGTGATTAATAGGGTATATGCATGTGATTTCAAAATGGCTAAAAAAATATATACGTATTCTCTATTGATATAGAAACATATCTACATATTTATTTTTGCGTTTTGAGATGTTTTTATTGTAGAATTTAACCATTGAAAAATTGATATTTTAAATCTCAATCGCAAAATTTCAAAACTAGCGTTTTGAAATTTTGCGATTGAGATTGCCATTGACTAGAGCGGACGTGACATCACTGTACACATTTCTTCTTTTTTTATTCTGCTTGCTGCACCTTGATTTGACACTATTCTGCCCACTTGACATTTCGTATTGTCGATTATTTTCAGTTTTTTCGGAAAACCTCTTTCCCGAGATGATCACTACCGAGGTCGTCACGTACGTCGACGTCACATAAACATGGCGCCAATATGGCAGCGTTTTTATCACCCGAAAATGATTGTAGTTTTGAATTGTTTTTTTTTTACCTTGTTAATGCGAAATTCAGGGAGCGTCTTATCATTCCTCGGTTAAATAATGACCTAAAGAATCGATTAAAACAATAAAAAAAAATCGATGCATATACCCTATTGTGGGGGGGTGGAAAATCCCCCTACTTTCGCATAGTACACATATTTTTTGTACACTTAGTATGTAAAAACATTTTTCATTTAGCCATTTTAAATTTAAATCTAGATAGAATAATAATGACTAGTGTTATTAAAATACTATTTTTGTATACTTACTGTCAATATATATATAAAAAAATAACATTTTAAAACCTTTTTAAAATGGTAAAATACAAATACAAAAGGTGTTTTTTTTTCAAAAATGTGTGTAGACTCATTTTTGAAAACGTTTTGTATTTGTAGACTGTGCTCAAACTCAATTGCTACCAATTGAGTTAGTGCAGTCTCCTGTGGTAGAGCTAGCTACATCGTAGCTGTGCGTGTGCAATTGCTTTCCCTGTCTACTTCACATAATTTATCTTAATATTAACTTAATTAATAAGACTATAATTTCAAAAAAACCTACTATTGTCGGACATGATGAGAACAATATTGTGTATAGAAACAAACAGTAAGAACTTTCGTTTAGTCAGGGATTTGATTTTCAATTTTAAATGAATTTTGTTGTAGAAAATCGGAGCAAGACGATAATAGTGCCTTTTTGCAAGTTCGCAGTGATAGCTGGGAACAGGGCACTTGTCTATTCGTTTGTTGGAGGGAGGTAGATTGGGGACAGTTTCTGAATGGTACCTTTTTAAACAGTTAAATACAAATAGTTTTCTAACCAAGAGAGAGAACGTTACATTTTGTATACAGATCAATGGTTCATTTGTAATTTTTAAACATTGCTTGTAAGTAAGCAATAACTCTTGTGATAAATCATTTTTTTATATGTAGGATACTTCTAAGTAATTATTTTAGATAAAATGTTTAATGCGTGTTTTTATTGAAATTGTTATTTTATTTCACAAACGTAGGTATATTAATTATTTCATTTGGTACCTACCTACTAGTGGCGAAGGGTGAAAATTCAGATGAGGGTTGGATCTAAAAAAAATACCATAACATCTTCGTGCGATTTAGAGAAGATAGTTCACCCGACACATGGGTACAACCTCCAGCATACATAAAAGCACAGATATAATCATGGAAAAAACCAAAACAGTGTCTTTTAGGCATGTTAAAAGTGTTGTAGTTGTAGTAGTGTATACCGAATCAAATTAAGCACGCTCCACCGAAAAGACAAAGAAATCACCCAAGACGATGCACAATTCGCCAATTTTTTCGTCTTGAATTGACCTTTGTTGTCTTGAAAAATTAGTGAAAGTCCAGCTCAATTCAATAATTTTTAACTTCCTCAACAAACCAAAACAAAATAAATACGCACGCTCACCACTCAAAACAAAACTAACAAGGGCGATCACTGTGCACCGCACAGTGGACCAGGACTGGAAAAAAGGGACTTACGATTTTTGTTCGAAATTATCAAGATTTTCTATTGGCAATCGATAGAGTTTAATGATAGATAGTATTAGAAACTATTCTATGACATTTTGGGACGTGTCAGCTTTCAAACCGACTAAATTAAATATTGGCTATTCACGGGGACACTATTTTGTGAGTCGGACTACAGTAAGCCTACGAATACTGGATTATGGAGCAAGTGATTAGCCAAAACCTAAAAATGTACGAGAGTAAAAGAGAAAGAGACGATTGCTGTCCCATACAACCAGCCGTAGGCTACGGATTCATTAAAATCATAGAAGAGGAAGGCTTTAAAGAAGTAGCACAAATGCCAACTCACTCGCACCAAAGAGAAGAAGAACGACTTATGATTCAAGCATAAGAAGAAATGAGATAGAACGATTGGTTTTTCGTCTCATCCGCGTGGCCGTCTTTTTGCAATGTTTAGCTAACTGAAGTGCTAAACAAATTTCTTTGGAGATCGACGGACCTCGTCAAATTGTTGAAAATATTGTTGTTGTGGACTGTTTGTGATCAGAGTGTACGGTGAGGATTCCTGCACCATAAGACGATAAAATCCAAAAGCAACGATGATGCGGTAATGTGTTTTCGGGTCCAAATTAGACGGTGAGGCAAAAGTATCGAATTCATCATTCCACTCGTAAGTTTACGTTCTTTTGACTATAAAAAGGTAACAAAATTACAGTTTCTTAATTTTTTTTGTAAAGACATGGCTGAAAAATGATGTTTTATGATAATTTTAGTTTTTATAACCTAAATATGCGAAAACTTAGGGTTACCTGCACTCGAAAATGAAATTCCCCAAATGACGCATTGAAATATTTTTTAATACCTACATAATGAGCATAATACGGGTCTCAATTTTTTTTTAAACCCATCTTGGTTATTAATACTAAAACAACGGTATATTTACCATACCAATAACAGTCAGTTATTCCGTGATCATGGCGCATGAAACTGTGCCGAAATACTGGAAAGCTCAAAATTCTAATCATGGTTAATATCCCGTTGTAAATAACTTTGGTATCAAAAATGTTTTTATTTGTTACAGATACCTATCCTAACGTTTGCTTTTGATAAAAGCCACGGGTCGCAATAAAAAATATATACAGGTTGGGCAAATTTTTGGCCCCTTAACCCTTTCCCTCCTTACGGTACTTAAAAGTACCTCCACATTTTTCGTCTAATAACTTAAGTACGAAAACACTTTATAAACACTACAACTGGCGATCCTTTAGAGTACCGTTTCCGTAAGCCAATCACAGCGCGTTATTTGAATTACCGCGTGATGCTGTCGAATAATTTGAACAACGAGTAACAACCTGTCGAAAATTTTGTCACGTCGCTGTGCAGTGTAATTGGAAATGTTTTATAAATAGAATATCATAGGTAAGTGCTATTTTTTTTACTTTTTACGTTGTTTATATCCTTGACTACATTTGTAAAAGCTGTTATAATGTAATATCACTTTATTTTATATGAATATTTGCTAAAAACTGGTGAGGACTTAAAAGTACCGTCAGGTGATTTTAGTCTCAAAAATTATGGGTTTTTATAATAAACATACTCGATGAAGTGGGTATTTTGTTTTATCATAAACGAATGTTTTTTATTTTTATTATTGTTCTGACCATTTTTTTTATTGTTTTAGCTGTTGAGATGGATATTACAAAGGATTTTGCTCTAATTGAAGCCTTGTTATTAGAAGAACTTCCGGACTGCGACGAAGAGTCTGATGCAGGTGTGTCCGATGATGAAGTGGAAAATCTTCAACTACCCCCATCAAGAGGTTTCGATGAGGTTTTTGAAAGAGCTCTAGAAGATGTTTTTGCCGAAGTTCCGCCATCTTCGCCGTCAAATGAAGATGTAATGGAGTGCCCTATAAATCAGGTACCAATACCTGGATCTAGTGTTCAGACTGATCTACCGTCTGTAAATACCTCTTCACACAGAACTAACCAGCGATTACCCGAACCAAAACGTAAATGGAAAAAGAGGGACCTAGATACAATTTTACCGGAATACATTGCAGATACTGGAGTAGTAAAAGACTGTTTTGCTCACTGTACCACACCGATTGATATATTTTTAGTATTGATTGAAGATATTATTGACAATCATATACCAAAGTAACCATTATGCTACTCAGAAAGGCAAGGCCTAAAAAAGGTGAAACTGTTATCATTTATAGGTATTAATTTTTTTATGGGTTACAATACTTGTCCTGCGTGGAGAGACCATTAGGGCGGCGTAGATACAGCTCATCGTTTGAGAGCCCTCTATACTGTATAGATCGCAAATCTCCGAAATGATGGCACAGGATGTTTTGGGGTCTCCTGGACATCGCATTTGTCAATTCATATGTCATTCATGGACTTATAATGGAACAGACTACTGTAAAAGATTTTCGACGCTCTGTTACTCAAGGCTTGATGACAATGAAAGATGCTGGTCAGAAAAGAAAGACTTCTACTGATAATACGGCGAAAGGCGGCCCTTCCAAAAGGCGCAAATCTGACTATACCACTATAAATGACGTACGCATGGGTAACAGAGGCATCCATTGGCCTGTTCGTAGAGAATAGAGGAAGGTGCGAGGTTTGTAGTTTGAAGAAGATTCAGTCGAAGCCTCATAGTAAATGTTCGCATTGCAACGTGTTTTTGTGTGTAAATGAAAAGAAAAATTGTTTTGTTGAATACCACGAGGTTAATCTGTAATTAAAAACCTATTAATTTAATTATTACGAAGTCAATATTGAATCTCATTACTTTTGTAGTTTCTATCAAAGTTCCTAACATTGTGATAACACGAAGTTCCTGACGGTACTTTTAAGTCTAGGTCTTGGAAATAGTACTTCTAGGTATAATAAAAATCTCAAAAAAATTTGTGCATTTCCTTTTACCTTCCGTATTATGCTAATAAGGTTCAAAAGCGGAAATTCGTTAAAAATCACTACCCCGGGGGGAAAGGGTTAAGCGTAGCTACCGTTTCTTTTGTAGTTAAAAGGTTTTGTTCTTAGGAACCTTCTATTTTATTTTGAAAAAAAAATATTGCCTTTTTTATTTTTTTGGAAAACGTACAGTTCGTCCAAAAAATTACATTTGTCAAAAAAATAAGTTGTCTTAATCCACTCTATTTCTAACCAGGAACACTTTTCCCAAAGTAACATACCAAATCAAATCGTAAGTTTTGGCAATATTTTTTTCTTCAAAATAAAATAGAAGGTTCCTAAGAACAAAACCTTCTAACTACAAAACAAACGGTAGCTACGCTTAAGGGGCCATAAATTTGAAAAGATCTAAGATCTACTATTAATAAGATCTATTACTAACTCACTCGTTGAAAAGTTTTTTGTAGAGAACTACAATCCTCAATTAGTTAAGGCGCATACCCTAGCCAATATGACAGCGCCACCTCTTTTATCATATTATTACGTTTAACAAAGGAAACTTTAAAAATCCATCGTACAGTTTGTGGTACAGTATCTATTTTAAGCTATCTTTTAATACGTCTGTAATAGTTTTATCTCATAATATAGTTTAGGGAGAGATGCGAAAATAGAGTTTGGTGGCCAAAAAGCGCAACTTCGTATCTCTGCCTAAGCTTGTAAAATGAAATTATTACAGAGGCATTAATAAATAGATTATAATAGATATCACAAACTGTACGATGGATGTTTAAAACTTCCTGTGCAACGCAATAATGAGATAAAATAGGTGGGGGCGCCACTTTCATTGCTGTAAGCGCCATAAAGTATTCTATTTGCCGTAAATGACGTTATATAATAAATACCTAAACTAACCTAATACTTTAATATCGAGTGCTTAGAGATATAAATCCATGGCTCCGAGTGTTCTGATACAAAACAAACAACAAACGGTTTCCATGGCAACAGAACTAAGTAATTGAATCATCGATCAAAGTTTTCGCCGGCCCCCCATAGATTCGCAATGCGCGCTCTTTTTGGCATGTATGGAAAGCATTTGAATTAGTGTCATTTGAGCACTTAGGCCCGTATTATGAAAGCTTGCTCAGTCATCCTACTATGCTCGAGCAACGCTTTTCTATAGGATAAGATAAGATAAGATAAGAAATGCTTTATTTGTAGCTAAAAATTAAACATTGATAATGAACTAAAACTACTTAATTAAATTACCAACATATATAGCATAAACGTCACTCAAGTATAGCTCTATGACTGAGTAAGGTTTCATTATACGGGCCTAAAACAGAAAGCATGCCTGTCAAAATTACAAAAATCACACGTTCATGACACAAAAATGACGGGGTTTTCTAATTTCAGTAAGATTTAATGCATATTTTTTAATGTACAAGTACCTGGGTGACCGAGCTTCGCTCGGTTTTTTTTTTGGTAAATTGTGCTTATCTTATCTTATGCCTTTAAACGTAGGGCTCCAACGATAAATGGGGCGATAAATCGATCTAGCTAGGATTCATTTTCATAAAATGTCGTTTTATTGGTTTAATTATGTATCACCTTTCGTCGGTGGAAAGGCTTGGTATGGCATAAAATAAAATATACAAGAATTGCGCAATCGATAAAAATCTAAAAAAAAATATGTAACCTATCTCAAAAAAAGCCGATATAATTATTTTTTAAATGAAATCTACTTCATCTGGTTTTTTCTATGTTTCTTTTTGAGTAAATGGTGTATTTTATTCAAAGTAGTCTCATTTGAAAGCTAGATAGTCTACCTATACCCTATTCATTCTGGATGGAGCATGTTTACTAATAAAACAAATCCGCTGTTTTTTAGGGTTATCACTACGTAATGATGCAAGCCCAGCAGAATTACAATAATTTCACCCGTAAATTCTATTAGATTGTCACTTTTTAAATATTTACGTCAATTTAATGCAAAATCCAATTATTTGAATTCACAAAATGATTGATATGTGGTCAAACACCAAGATTAAATTGACCAGAGATTTTTGACTTTATAGCAGTGCCATCCATAACGAATCTAAGTTTTGATGTCCTGGGTGGCAAACAGTTGGTTACTTTTTTATTACGATTCCGACTCTCATTTACCTCAGAACTTTTGACTGGGTAATCCGATTTACATGAGATTATTTTTTAATGATCGCTGGTGCTTCCCGTTTGGTCCCATTTTAATTTGGTTCAGTTCTGACAGAAAGATATAATTAATTATTTTCCTTTAGTCTTATTTTATCTTCCTTTAGCTTTTATTCTATTCTAGATAGGAAATGATTTAAAATTGACATTTGGCTGATGTCGCAAGGCTATCACTTATATCTACATCAAATATCACAGCTCTAGCACGTCCTAGTGACACATCCATCAATCAAAATAGCAGCCACTACTAACATATATGGTATATAGGTAACTTGATTGGTTATATCACGGAATTAAGAGCCAATTCTGTGGGTTATATAAATCTCTAAATAAATCATCTTTGGTTCAATAAAATGTTATTATGACATCAATTATGCATATCCGTAATGCCGCAAACAAAGCCGCAAACAAGAGCTAACCTAAATAATAAAATTTGTTTACCCCTTCATCAGCTGATTGAACAGTCAGTTGCTTTGTTGGTAAACATGCTCTATTGAGAATGGACAGACTATAGCTACAAAATAAATAAAAAATACAATTTCGATACAAGCTTAGTAAAAATATTTATTAGTAGAAATTTGTGAAAACAAAACGATTTTCATTTTATTTATGATCTGTAACTTTAAAACTGGATTATTGAAGGGTACTTTTAGCATGTTGTATTAAACTTTATAATTTATTCTACAAATACTCCAAAAACAATGGGTGGGTCTACCTCTTTTCGTTGTCCTGTTATTCAGCATTTAAATAGGGTACTTTTTGTCATGTACAAAGATCAACAGGAATCTACATTCTGCACGCTCAAAAAGAGATCAAAATAATATAAAAATATTATTTTTTGTCAAATTACAACAAACAAAATTATTTTTACTATGCTTATGTTAGACAGGGCGCTATGGCGCTCATTAGGGGAGGCCTATGTCCAGCAGTGGACTAGTATAGGCTGATGATGATGATGATGATGATGATGATGCTTATGTACCGAAATTGTATTTTTTATTTATTTTGTTAGCTAGGTAGACTATCTAGGTTTCAGATGAGACTACTTCCAATAAAAAACACCGTTTACTCAAAAACTTCTTCGGCTCTACGCAAACTATCGCGTCAAAGAAGTCGTAGACAATTTTTAGTGTCATTTTCGTAAGGTTCGAGGTATCTACGGGGGAGGCCGCGAAATACTTGATCAATAAAAAAAAACCGGAACCATAGAGTATGCAAAAATATGGCACCGTCTTCACTTTTCGAAGAGACGAATGTGTCGATAGCTTATTTAACATTACGACAGCGGGTTCTAGTATGGCCTGTCTGCCTGCAAATACCGCAGCGTCGGCCGCCGCCGCTGCCGCTAGCACGGCCACGCCCTCTCGTGTTACCTGAACCGCCGCCGCCACCGCCCCGTCCTGCAATGAAATAATACAATTTAAAGTCTGCACAGCATGCAGTCTGGTCGTGGCAATCGCGGCGTAAGGGCGTGCTCACTTTGGACACGATTTGCTCCGAATTTTATTCGTAAACGTACGACAACACACGAATGATCCCAACTTCCCAAGGACTATGGGACACACTTCTTTAGTCTTCGTACGAACAGTACTCGTACGTAAACGTACGAACAAATTCGAATCCAAACTGAGCACGCCCTGAGACTTGATCCCTCTAACTCTGCCTGTGGATGTCATAACAGCCGACCAAGGTAAACTACCAGAGGAACGGCAGCCGGGTCCTTGTGTGTATTCAAATTCAACACCTTTCCTGTCATTATGATAATCATGGCAAAACACCCATTGTGGGAGGCAAGTTTAGCAATGGACGCATGTGTGCTGCAGTCTGAGAGTTTGGCTCTCAGAAGGGTACGAGGGGAAAGGGTTGACTGACGTATTGGCCGTACAGGCTCAGCAGTTTGCTGCTCTCAGTCGCCTAGTGCGCGCGCGTCACAGTTGTCGCTCCGTGTTGTCTCTGGCGCCCGTCCCCGGCCAGCTGTCTCGTTCAGGGTACGACCGGCCCAGTAACCCCATGGACCACCAACCACCACACAACGCTACCGCGAGAAAGTCGCGAACGTCATGAACTAAAAAAAAACAAACAAAAAAAATAAAAGCAAAAAAATAAAAACAAAAAAAAACAAATAAAATAACAAATGCATGCCAAAAAAAATTGAAACAAGTGCAAAAATAGCTTTTTGCCAGCGTAGCCCATTGACCGAGGGGTTGTCGCCCCGAAATGAGGCCGAGACTGGAGGGCCCTCTCTGTGCCCCCACCAGGGCCGGACTGAAATCCTCCCCTCAGGCTCTGCGAGACAGTCCGAGATATGTTAAGCACGAGTCTGTACATGGTGTACACTCGAGTCGCTCCTAGGCTTTTGTCTCGACTACATTTCAAGTGAGACAACAGTGTGTATCTACATGGTGCCTCTGGTCGAGAAGACGTGCGCCCGGTCTACTGCTGGACGTAGACTTCCCCCTGATGAACGCATTATTAGCCTTCGTAACATGGGGGATCCCCTATGTTACAAAGGTGCGACCCGACCGATGACTATTCTTACGACACCCGCGGAAAGATTTGGGGTGGTGCCAAACCGGCACCACACGGCGGCCCCCGGGACGTTTGTGTGAGTGGGGGGTCTGCCGGCATTAGGCATTCGTTTTCCTATTCATATTTACCTGCGGTTGTGGTAGAACCATCATCCACCCATTGGAAGAAATTGCATCGTGAACCAAAATTCTTCGGACATCCATAGTATAGGCGGCCTTTATTAGGGGTGTCTTTGCGTACAGTCATTCTGAAAATATATAATTGTCAAAACGTAAATAGCATATAGCGAGAAATAGAAAAAAATGTGCAAGTCTTATGCGAAAATACTCACGTTTTACAAGGCAATTCACAAATACACTGGATATTATCTTCATTCGGCTCGAAAATGTTCCTTGAGAAGGTAGGGGTATCTCCACTGCTACTGGACGATTGACTGGCAGAATGAGTCTCAGGCGACGTTTCGAACTGGTTATCGCCGACTCCTGGTGCCCATAGGAATAACTTACAACCGCCTTTGTCTTTACCTAATGAGCATGTGTAAAACATTTTTCCTGAAAGAAAATTTTATCCATATATGTAAGTATGCGCAGTAATTATTGTAAAATATATAATATACAGGGTGGCAAAAGGCAAATTTTTGATCCCTTAAGGGTAGCTACCGTTTCTTTTATAGTTAGACGGTTTTGTTCTTAGGAACCTTCTGTTTTATTTTGAAGAAAAAAATATAGCCATTTTTAGTTTTTTGAAAAAAAGTTCATTTTGCCTAAAAAATTACCTTTGTCAAAAAAAACAAGTTGGTCTTAATCGAATATATTTCTAACCAGGAACACTTTTCCAAAGTAACATACCAAATCAAATCGTAAGTTTTGGCAATAATAAAAAAAACAATTCCAATACATTTTCTATGGAAAAACGAATAAGTGAAAACAACAATGTCACTCATTCAATGGTTCTTAATTTAAATTCGTATAAAACTACTTTTTTATTGGATGGTAGGCTAATTTTGAAGGGTTATGTCCCTACCCATGTTCGCTCTAACTCGATGGTACACTTTGAACATTTTTATTTAAACTCAATAAAATGGGTGTGTTTTGCGAGAAGTAACTATGATAGGTAGGTATGTTTCTTATTTTGGTCTGGAGACATTCTTACGTATAAACCATCGTCATTAGAGCGAACATGGGCTCTACCCATAAGCCTAAAAAATTTGCCTACCAACATAAAAAAGTAGTTACATACGAATTTAAACTAAGAACCATTGAATGAGTGACATTGCTGTTTTCACTTACTCGTTTTTTCATAGAAGAATGTATGGGAATTGTTTTTTTTAATTATTGTCAAAACTTACGATTTGATTTGGTATGTTTCTTTGGGAAAAATGTTTCTAGTTGGAAGAACAACTTGTTTTTTTTGACAAATGTAATTTGTTGGCCGTGTGGTGCCGGCGACATAGAATTTGCACCACCCCAATTCTTCCCATGGGTGTCGTAAGAGGCGACTAAGGGATATCTTCTGGGGGGCGGGCAGCAGCGCCCCCTGCATAACAAATCTTCCACCAAACTGCGATCCCCAATCCGCATGCCCAGCGTGGGGATTATGGGCATTACCCCCATGAGTTAAACACCAAAAAGGCGTTTATCAGGGGGAGGCCTGCGTCCAACAGTGGACCGATACAGGCTGTGGATGTGGATGGATGTGAATTTTTTGGACAAACCGTACATTAAAAAAAAACTAAAAATTGTTTTTTTTTTTCAAAATAAAACAGAAGTTTCTTAAGAACAAAACTACTATAAAAGAAACGTTAGCTACCCTTAAGGGGCCAAATATTTGCCCCACCCTGTATAAGGCTTGGCATAACTCAAAGAAGGAGGCTGAAGTGGCCGGTCATATAAGTCTGGGGTTAACGTGTTCTCGAGTGAAGACGACTCGGCAAACTTAGACAATCTGCGAAAGACTGCAAGCAGATGCTGGATGCAGCGAGCTCAAAAGGCTATGGCGCTCATTAGGGGAGGCCTATGTCCAGCAATGGAAAAGGCTGATGATTATTGGCTTCGGCTAGGCCGTCTTATGCAAAACCCGCATACACTTGACGCATTTTATTGTCGCGAGACGTGCTTTCTTTCAAAATCGAGTACATACATAGAAAATAGAGTACTTACCAAAGTTTACAGATAAACAATCTGTTCTTTCTGTCTGTTTAACCCTCTCCAACTTAGCCGGTCGTTTGCAAACGCACAACACATTCGGCATTCTACTCGGAGCTGCTGATCCAGGCATTGTACTTCGTACTGTTCTTATATTTAAGATGTTAATATTAAGTCGAGTGATTAATTCTAAATCACAACCAGCTATGCATGCAGTGTACGGTTGTGGGTAAAGGTGGCTTAATGTGTCGTCTCTAAATTCGAATTGGATCTTATTGTAGTTTGGACCACACTGTAACAAAAATATAACATTATAATGTATATATATATATATATATACATATACACAATATATACACAAAGTCTACAAACAAAGGGGGAAAGCGTCAATTGGGACAACGGGAAGTCAAAATTTCCTTCCCGTTGTCTCCAGAATGGGAGCGTCAACAAGCGTCAACAACGGGAATAGATCGGTTTTTCCATAATCACCACGTTTGGCAGGCGGATTGCTGATAGCTCTCTGTTTCTTTGGTTGCCTGGAAAAATCTCTTCAAGTGATAAGGTCGCCAGTCCATTGTAGGAGTCCATCCAAAAAGAGTCCATGGAGGCCAGTCAACTTAAAAATCTAAAATTGTACGATGGATTTTTTAAATTTCCTAAGTCCTATTTTATTTGGATCATCATCATAAGAGGTGGCGCTGTCATATTGGCTCGTGTAATGCGCCTTAACAGAGCAGCAGTCCACGCGTGTCGCTAACAGAGGAGAGAATACCAAGATATTTACATTTGGAGATAAAAATATCGGATACTTGAAAATAAAATGTAAACACTAGCCAAAATGGGAAACCTTAATGGAATAGGTAAATGAATCTGAATCTGAATCATAGAAAATTTTAACTTACTTTTAAGCATGTTTCAGGCAGGACTTGCGCGGTTTTTACCATTCTCGGGAACCACACAACGTTTTTGCAGTTGGGATATGATCGACAGCCGATGTAGAATTCTTTTGGGTTCGTTGGCTTCTGCCGTACGACCATGTCTGAGCCACATTTTGGGCATTTAAATGCTAGAATAAAAGGATAATAAATTAAAAAGTGCATAATACCTCAACCTCAACAGCCTATATTCTGCTTATCTCATGAGTCACACTAATATATTATATTATATTTATTTATTTATATAATATTATAAATGCGAAAGTTTGTATATAAGTATGGATCAGCGCATGCAAACCGATAATCGATAAATCATCGGTAATCGGCTCATTTTAACCAGCGAAAATTATCGAAAAAATTCGATAACAAATCGTAACCATTCGTAACCATCACTACGCGTCATTCGTGTGTTTGAAAATTCACAAAAAAGCTCACCCTCGTACATATTAGTACGAAGTCCATTCTTATTCCTAATGATACCAAAAATGTTAAGTGTATTACAGTAAATTTTATGTAATTATTATATTTCGTTTTCTTTAAAATTAAACATTTATAGACACCTAATGATTACTAGTTCATTCTACTGACTGATTTACTTAATTGTTAAAATAGTTCGATCATATCATTTAGAACCAAAAGTGTCAACTAATTAAAAGTAATCACATCACACTAATATAAAAAATGCGAAAGTTTGTATGGATGGATGTTTGTTACCACTTCACGCCAAAACTACTTAACGGATCGGGCTTAAATTTTGCATACAGGTAATTCTATTCCTGGAATTAAACACAACTTTTTATGCCATAAATATCACCTTTAAACGTTTCCATAGGAAACGCGTGCGCAGCTAGTTGCCTATAATCCCCAATTTGGGTATGCGAGTGTATGATTGTAATAAAATTGTTCTGCAGAGGGCGCTGCTGCCCTCAACGGGTATCTCTTACGACCCACGCGGGAAGAGTTGGGTGGTGCTAATTCTAAGCCACCACGCGGTTACGGCAACGACATTCAGAACTTTGCATGAAGCGATTGAGGATTGAAGGTGGATTTTAATTTTTGTTTTCTGTGACATAAAAATAAACCTTGGCTATTGCAATAAATGATGAGGAATGATGTAAATCTATAGGCAAAGGGTACTAACTTGTTACTTGTTACAGGTGGGCCATTTTTGCGTGTCGGGTGGGGGGCTGCTAATCTAACCACCCGATGTCCTCCAGGAAAACCAGCAGCTCGCTGACGCCGGTGCATGCCTCCCTAGGCGTCCTTGGTGTCCCGAGGTAGTGTAGTCGTTGAGAAACTACGCTACCGAACTCTACAAGCACATGCGCGGCCGTCTCCTCTGCGTTCATGCACCGTCTGCATAGGAGGCTGCCGGTTATACCCAGATCAAATACGTGTTTATTTAGCATGCAATGTCCTGTAACAATGCCGACAATTTGTCGGAGTTTGTCACTTCACGCTTCAGATTGAGTAGCTTTCGGGAGTATGTCGGGTTTAAAGCCGGGAAGGCCTCCTTCGACTGTCTGCAATCTGGAATACTTGCCCAGTGGTCTTGGTGTTGTTTGATTGTACGTTGGCGGATCCAAATGCGGACTAGAGTGAATGGTAGGGGAAATATCGGTTCGGGCCCTGTCGGTTGCCGCTCCGAGCCTCTCCTCGCCAGTGCGTCCGCTTCGTCATTCCCTCTTGATCCGCTATGTCCTTTTATCCATTGTAGTGTGACTCTATTCAACCTACTTAATTTATTTTTTCAATATTTTTTACAAAGTGTTTGTTTGCTAAAGCGAATAAGGCATTCTGATAATTAAATTAACTTTTATCTCTTAATCGCTTACTTACTATGCTACTCCGCCATATGAGTCCGCCCTATCAGATCTATATACAGTGTATTCTTTTAAATTAACTGTTATATCGGGGTTTAACCATATTTCGGACAGAGCAGCAATATGAATTTTCTCTTGACAAAAAAGTTGTTCGAATTCCACAAGTTTCGATTTTATACTTTGAGCATTCCATTGCAAAATGTTATGTTTGACTTAACCCATAATTAACTAAAATATATTTTTGTAAAAAAGATAAGCTTCAGATATTTTTCAATATCCAATTGATTGCCCACTCCAAACATAAGTGCACTACATTCTCGATTCTACTCTTCAAAGGTTCATTGCCCTCATTAAATATTACATCTTTAAACTGACTCAGTAATGTAAAGAAAGAAACATCAGCTTGTACCGTACATCCCTTTTTCTTGTTTTGGTTACTATCCAGTTGTTCACATTATGTGTATACTACCTTCTGACGACATATCTACATCATGTACAAATTGTTCAACATTGGGTTCCAAATCTTTCTTTTTTCTAGCCCTTTCTTTCGCTGTGTCTTGCTTTTGAATCGATTTTCCTTTCGGTCCAGCCAGTTTTTTCTGATTAGCAGGGGTCGACGCTGCTGCCTGAGCGTACGAGTAAGTTTCTGCTGTAGAATTCTCCTCCAGCGGTAAAATGGAGCTGAAGTACTTCGAAGTTCCAGGTGTAGGAAGGGGTGCATTATATCCAAAGTACCTACAACAGGCCTATATTGTGGCTGCGAAGTGTCGTAAGTACGTATTTCAGGCAGCACATGTACATTGTCATAGCTTTTCTGTACGAAACATTAAATTCAGCCCTTATTTCTTGTAACTTTTTCTGTTTTTTATACTCTGGGCAGATTCGATTTAATGCTATATGGTTTTTTGTACAGTTAACACACTTGAAAGTGTCAGTATTGCAATTATCATGTTTGCCTCTACATTTTACACAGTAAATGCGCTTCAAATGGCACATTTTAAGGGTGTGGCCAGCATATTGAGCACTGTGAAACTGGAAATAGGTATGTCTCCACCTTGACGTGCATATCATATATGAATAGATATGATAGTAAAGTAGGGCCTTTGAACCCAATTCGTACAGATTCGCCGTCAGTCTATCCATGCTCAGCATCATCCTGCATTCTACGTTTTACATTGGCAACTTCAATGGAGCAAGTTATAGATTCGAGCAATTCTTTTTCTCACCAGTCTAATTCGATATTATTGATCACGCCATAGGGAAGTCCCACTTAAGGGGGCATTGAAACCTCTAGCCCAAAAGATGATTGCATTGTATCAGCATATCAGCATTTTCTTCTCCGCATACCTCAACAGATATTTTTGTATTTAACTCAAACAATGTTTAAATTCTGATTTTTAAATAATTTTGCAAGTGCAAATTGTTTCGGGAATATATCATTAGATGTTATAGATATTTTAATACTTCCTCTTATTTATTTAGATCTTTCTCTCCTACTAATAACTGTTTCCCATTCTCTGTCTTCTTCAGTTCCTTTTACTGTTTTTCGGCAAGGATATAAGTTTTCTTTTTGTATTAGGTTCAAGCTCCATCTCCATAGTTTCGGACATTTCCAAAGATAATATTTTAGATAATGGTTCTTCTAATATAATATGTTCTCTTACTTCCTCGGTTGGTTCATTCAAAAGTTGTTGTCCCTCCATCAATCAGTGGGCTAGCCCGGTTGGGCTCAGCCACAAACGCAGGTCAAAATTTCTAAGCTGATAAGAATTGCGCGTGAAGTAGTGCAGTAATACACATCACAACAGGACAAGTGCAACTACGTCACTAACTTACTTACTTGTGGTCTAACAGATGGTGGCATTGTAATGTAAGTCCCGAGTTGTTTTCTCTTCTGTGCAGGGCCTGTAGTACCGTCGCGCCCGAGTGGATCCTGATTTTTTCGCTAGTTACCTTTCTTCGTAGCGCTGCGTTTGCGGCTTGGATTATACCTACACATTCCGCCTGGAAGATGGAGTTGTAGGAACCCCGCGTTGTTTAGAAAGTTTGACCTACTAATATTATTGTTATACAGGCATGCGCCGCGGGCAGAAGCCTATTTACTATTATTACGAATTATCATGTTTTTTTAGTCGATTACTACTATAGTACTCGATGTTGACACGAAACTAATAATTACCTGAAGGCATAATAGACATTTCCTTAGTCGTCGTAGGCGTGTATTCCTTCCTTTTCTTCTTTTGGCGTCTACGTCTGGGTTGATATAATTTTGCCAATGTCCTAGGGTCGCTCGTTGAATGGCTGCGCTAGGGCGCCGTCGATTTTGTTGGCCTCGGCCGTAACCTTCAGGAACAATTCTTTGTACGAACCTGTAAAAATGCGTGCGTATGTAATAACAACTTTAATGATGATAAGTTATGTTAATTAGGATGCAAAGATATTTGATTTGATTTGATTTAAGAATGAATTGCTATGAATTGGCTATGAATTTTCTTCTTCTTTTTAATTTTGGCTCTGATGCGTGCGTCATGGTTTTATACAATTCTGCCAATGTCAGTTATCCATTGCCCTAAGACAAAGGAATAGGCAGCAACTTCTTTCCGGCCCTTGTGGGGGCACGGAGGGGGACCTCGAGGCGTGGCCTCTTTACCCCGGCTTCAACTCGAGAGGTGACGACCCCTCCCTCGGTCCTTGGGTTAAGGCAATTAAGGCAATTACCGCTCGAAAAAAGTTTTTTTTCTGACCATAGAGTAAAGTAATTATTTATTTATTTATTTATTTATATATTTAAAAAGTACACTATTTTTATAGGGACCCCTAATGCAATGGTGTACCTATTTATTTTACCATAAAAAAATTATAAAAAGATTATCGAGCAAGTTAAGCTCCTAATACAATAAAAAAAAAAAGACGTGTGGCACTCGGGGACTGCCGCGGTAAAGCTATTGCAATGCCATCTAGAGGCGAGTTGCTGAACTAAAGAGACAAACGTCAAGGTTTTTTCGTTACGGAATTTCTGGATTCGGTCCCCGCGCTCAAGGCCCGCGATAGAAGCTATGCAATAGCTTAAAACTCATTTAAATTACCTACATACTTAAACCAAATAAATTATGTGTATGACTTCACCGCTAATGAGAGGTAGTTATGTTTTGAGCAACTTAAATTTCCTTTCATTCAGATCCAAGGCAACAAATCTGTTTCCGAGAAGCTGCTGGACATTCTCGGTGATCGCCTTGATTTGAATTGAGTTAGGTCGGAGCGTGAACTTCGTCAGACGGTTTCCTTCAAGCTTTAAGTTGATTTTCAAGGAGCCTCGAAGCAGTCAGTGATCAGATCCGGTATTGAACTTGTTGATCACTAAGACATCTCTGAATATAATGCTTGCTGTCCGCCATGAAGAAGTCGATTAAGAACAGCCCATCCTTCTCAAGGAAGTTTACAAGTATTTGCCTGTGATTCCTAACTCCATAACCATGCGGTCCCATTCAGGATTTGTTACCAGTCCGGGTTCCCACCATGCCGTTAAATTCTCCTATACCTAGGTTCCAATGTTGACGTAAACCTTAGTGATGTTGTGAGAGGCTTTGAATGGCATCTGTGTTACGAGGTCGGTGCGTAAACCTGAATTACCTTCATGCTATACCACTTGGATAGCCGAAGGATAAGGTACGCTACCCTGTTCGACACATTGTTGATTTCTTGAACGTTGTTAGCGAGGGTCTTATTAACGAGGAAACCTACGCCACACTGGGTGGGATGTCTTAACAATCTCGAGCCAGAGAAGATGGCCCGAGTCTAGGGTTACGGTGTTCTCCCCCTATAAGCGGCCTTCACATAATCCCAGAACATGCAATTTAATGTCATCTAACTCCACTTCCATCTGCCTGAGCCAACAAATACAGAGTAATATACGAAGCCAACAAATACTGCACCTTTTAAACCTCGATATACACGGAGTCAACATATACTGAACTGTTTAAGAGTCGATATTACGAAGCCAACAAATATTGATCCTTTTAAGCGTTGATATAAATAGAGCCAATAAATACTGAACTTTTAAGCGTCGATATATACGGAGCCAACAAATACTAAACCTTTTAAGCGTCGATATTATATGGAGCCAACAAATACTGAACCTTTTAAGCGTCGATATATACGGAGCCAACAAATACTGAAGTGTATACGAAAAATATATCTACGTTACTTAATATACAGTTTCGTTTTGTCGGATCAAACAAAACTCTAATTTTGATAATATAAATGGATCAGATCAACATACGACTTTGGATTTGGTATATAAAACGGAGCCAACAAGTGTTAGAGCATTTCAGAATTTTGGCCGTTACGGAGTCGATTAAGTTCGAGACCGTTACGTAAAAAATGACAAGTACATCACTTTCTCGATGAATACGTTTGGCAACGCCCTCAAATTTGCGCCCTTGCCACTCCGGTCAAGATCTATGCAGATCTATCAATGAGACGAGTAATAGGGGGAAAAGGTGGAGTCAGTTATGCATGGCAGTCGGGCTGGATCAATTTTGTGTAATTGTTTTTCTCGTATTATAAATAAACTATGTATTATTCTTAAGTCTGTTTTGTACTGTGTAAGTGGCAAATAAATGATTGTCTATGTCTATGTCTATGTCTATGTCTAAGTTTGTACGAAAAACGAAAAATTACGTTACTAAATATAAAGTTTCGTTTTATTGGATCAAACAAAGCTCTAATTTTGATAATATAAATCGATCAGATCAACATACGACTTAGGATTTAGTATATAAAACGGAGCCAACAAGTGTTTGAGCGTTTCAGAATTTTGGCCGTTACGGAGTCGATTAAGTTCGAGATCGTTACGAAAAAAATGTCAAGTACATCACTTTCTCGATGAATACGTTGGCAACGTCACCATCAAATTTGCGCCGTTGCCACTCCGGGCAAGATCTATGCAACTGGAGTCGAGTTATAAAGGGGAAAAGGTGGAGTCAGGAATGCACGACAGTTAGGCTGAATCAAGTTGGTATTTAAATATATACAAGAATTGCTCGTTTAAAGGTATAATATAGTGTTTTTATTAATGCCCAGCTAAATATTATCAATATTAATGTTTTGAACAAATTAAACATTAAACATTATAATGTACGAATATCTTACTAAAACGAAGCTATTTTTAACATCTCATTTTGATAGACAAAATCAGAAAATTTATGTTATAAATAAAAATGTTTCTTCACTTCACTTCTCTTGTTTAAAAGGTGTGTAATTAATTTTATTGTAGCGTAAAGGCATAAAATTTGACATTAGAATTTTGAACTTTGAATTCCTGTAATACATATTTTATTATTTTCATTGATGCTAATATAAATAAAAATATTTAAAAAAAATTTGTTTTAATACGATTTTTGATTATTAGGTATTTTGTATGGATTTTAGCGGACCATAATTAAATTGGCTAAAAATATCGATACATCGCAATGGAAATATTGATATTGTTTCGTCCCCAATCTTCACCTTAATTTTTTCATTGACATCCTTGAGTCATTATTACACGGCCAAATAACCTAGATAATTCGTGCCGAAAACAGTTCTTAGTATCGGGGTGTACAATATCGGGTCATGCATTATCAGGTTGTGCCATAACCCCAACTTTTGCGGGGAGAGGATGCCTGGAGGTCGTACAGTATTGTGTTTTTTTTTAAGCTATTGCATAGCTTCTATCGCGGGCCTAGAGCGCGGGGACCGAATCCAGAAATTCCGTAACGAAAAAACCTTGACGTTTGTCTCTTTAGTTCAGCAACTCGCCTCTAGATGGCATTGCAATAGCTTTACCGCGGCAGTCCCCGAGTGCCACACGTCTTTTTTTTTTTATTATTGGGTCGTCTAAAATTGATTTTGTAAGCTTGTCACGTCTCATAAAGACGAGCCTAATATTGTATGGTCATTAAAATGTACAATCCGGAAGCCATGTAATTACTACGTGAGAATTATTAGGCTGTACAAATTTGATCACGAATTATTGTGCCGTACAATATTTTGTCGTACAGTATTGCCTCCCTCCCACCCACCCACTTTCTTCATTCAATGTTGCCGTTCGTTTCTTTCTTTCTTGTTTCATTTCATTCTGGTTGGACTCGTAAGTCGTAACTCGTAAAGTTACGCTTTACGAAGTTATTGTATTCTCTTTGTTACGCTTCTGCGTTACGATAGATAGGTACAGTACAAAGTGTACAAACAAAGCTTTTTACCGTTCGCTCGTTGTTTGTGTTTTATCGTAGGTAATTAAAATTCTTTCGCATCGTTGTGAACAAGTTGCTAAGTATTTTGTTTGGTATCTGTAAACGCCATTAAAAAGAAACTTGAAATTAATCGTATTATAGATTAACAATGAAAGTCGATTGAGAGACCCCTCGACTTTATTAGTTCGTTAGGCCTCGTTACAGTCCATTACTGAGTTCAGGATGTCTGTGAGTGCTAGCGCGGAGAATCTCTCTACGGACGCCCAGGTGAGACTTGACATAAGTTTCAAACTTTGTTTGAACAGTAACTATACTTACCTACCTATATTTGCGTGTTTTCGATAAACACGCCTTGTTTGACGCGTCACGTCAGTCGGTCCGATGCTGATTTGCATTGCGCTCGTTTCCCCTTGCAGCGATCCGTTAGTGAGTCACGCTAAAAGGGGCAACTAATACGGAAGCCGCGGCACGACGCACGTCCGCATAGGCGCCCGACTCGGCCAGAGCTTGCCTCACGGTCTGTGCCCATTCCTGATATTTGTAGATCTCCCAAACCCTGATCATTGATAAAATCTAACTAAACTAACTAAACTCCAACTCTACCTAGGTACTGTCTGATTACATAAACACTTGTTACAAACATGTAGGTAATATACCATATTACAGTGGAGCAACAAATGATTCAACCTGAGTAGGTGTATAGCACAAGGTACCTACAGATGTTGGTAATCAATTGTACCTACCAGCTATGCAGGCACTGTTTATTCAATAATAACCTGTTGGTAATAACTTATATTACACATTTAGAGCATAGCCTCCTGCCTGTTGACGGGATAAGTTAGTGGCTAGCCAAGACAAGCAAACAACCATATTTATCCTTGTTGAGTTGTCTCCTGCATTGTCAGATAAATAATACTCACTGCTCTCTGACACATCCTACCTACTTCCTATTACTCACCTATTTATAATAATAGTTGCAACCATTTTAATTTAAAGTACATAACAAAAGTTAGTTTATTAACATATTGAAATACTTTATACCATTGGCTTACTGCAAGAAGTCATTAACTGCATAAACCAAACGTTTGGCAAAAGCGGTTTTTATCTTTTTATGACTTTAAGAGCCTAAATCATCAAAACTACGACAGTTATCGAAATAATTTAAATGCCAATATATAGAGAGATGTAATTATTTTATAATTCACTGAAATCAGTACAAATTCAACCATTGGAATTTTTTTAAAGGCTAAAAATGCAAAGATAATGACTTCTTGCGATAAAAAGTTTTGACTTCTTGCGATAAAAAGTTTTGACTAAACTTATGTATTTAAAGATAAAATAATCATAAAATAATATCTTTTATTAGTAAAAGCTAAACAAATTATTACTTTGTTTGTCCAAAAACACAAAATAACTAAAATTTGTAATAATGGCACATGAATTGGTCAAAAACATGTTTTAAGTTAAAAACTTAGCAAATAATTGTGCTAACCAGTAAAGGATTATAAGAACGTAAATAGGTTAGAAAAGACGCAAAAACGGTTGACTTCAAAAGGTTAAGAAAACTAATATTTAGATTAGAAAATATTAAATAACATACTTTGAGCTTTACCTAAAAACCTACTTATCTATCTTGAAGTAATGGTTATTTGAATGATCAAAATAATCACGATTACTTAAAAATTTAACTTAGACTTTAATCATTTCTCCATGCATTAATAATCAGAAATTAATATAATATTATTTTAATCCTAGTCACCGGAAGTTGATCAGTCATCTTCAGGTAAATAATCCAGACCCTCTTTATCTGGTAAGTTCTCGTACCAATATGATGGTGCAGATCGTGGGGTATATTATTTTTTCGGTGCACATTTTTACGAAATCTTTCTTTTTTGCTTTCATAATAATAGGTTGGGGAAAAAGTTTGTTCGCATTTTTTAAGAAAATTTAATAAATTATTTAAAACGGGTCATCGGTCATCTAAAACTTACCTTTGAGGAATACAGCACGCTTTTAGCCAGAATAGAAGCGTGCCTTAACCACTCGTCATCTCTGCGCCCTAACAGAAGACCCAGATGATCTTGATTTTCTTACACCAGCAAACTTTTTGTCAGGAAGACCAGGAATGACAATGATTGAAACCGAACAAGATGCTAGAACCATGTGGCACTTGACGTCCTAAATATTCCAAGATTTGTGGAAAAGGTGGAAAATGAGTACCTAACCCAGCTCTCTGCAAGAAACAAGTGGAAGGAAACCCAAAACAACATTACCATTGGGGACTTAGTAACCATTCACGATGACAATACACCAGCAGCAAGATGGGCAAAGGGCCGCGTTATTGAAACTCACCCAGGCGATGACGGTCTAGTGCGAGCCGTCACACTTAAAACCAAAAACGGTTTGCTTAAACGGCCAATCGTCAAACTGTCGATCTTACCAGTTATCCAAAATGCTCGAAATTTACCAGAAAACGACCAAAAATCAGCGAATCAGAAGAGGAACCAGCAACCAAACCAGAACCAAAATGAACGACCAAAACTATTTACCATTGCAACAGCACTATTTTGTTTAATGACATTATTCTTACGCCAGCTCTCGGTCTATACAGTGTAAGAGAACTACCAAAAAACCAGACCCCCTATTTTGATCCCATATCGAAACTACAATTAATTCGAGATAAGTGGACTCTGATTATATATCATGACATATGGAACCCTATTAAACAGGAATAGACGCATATCAAAAAACATCAAACTATTGAGATAAGTTATGCGCTACTATTGAAAACCAAGGCTTTGGACAGATCTTTCCCATGATCCCCCTGCATTTGGCCAGCTAGGCACGTTGAAATGCCATTCTATTCCCATTTCAGTGATCTCTTTCAAGCCATCCTGAAGAAGCTGGTTGTATACCTCCTGGAGTAATAATCTATCTGCTCACACAAAGTTGGTGCCATTGTCACTGTAGACATGTCGTGGAGCTCTTCGTCTTGCGGCCGGCCATTCTATGCAGTGCCGCCATAAATGCTGCACTACTCATATCAGATACAAGCTCCATGTGTCTATGGTCGGCTTTGGTTACCATACAAACGAAGATGGCTATGTATCCCTTCGTGGTTTTGACGCCTCGTCCCTTGTTGGCCTTTACTTCCACGAATCTTGTAATAGTCTACTCCACAATGGTAGAATGCATCTTCGGGATTTACCCTTGGTCCCGGAAGGTCTCCTTGGAGTTGGTACTGCTTTACAGGGTCATTTCGCTTACACGTGACGCATAGTCGAATAAACTTTTTGGTTGCCATGTAGCCGCCGATATATTAATATATTATATTTACGCCTTAAATTCGCCAAAGTTAAGCGCGCCCCTCCATGGAAGGTCAACTCATGAGCTTGTTTGATGAATAAAGTGGTTGCTATGTGGTTGTGTGGTAGTATGATGGAGTGTTTCATCTCATGACTTATCTGTGCATTCCTTAGTCTTCCCCCTACTCTCATTATTCTATTTTCGTCAATAATCGAATTTAGATTTAAAATTTTACTCTTCGAGTGCATTTTTTGTTTTTATGTAAATTAACCAGGTCGTTTTAAAATTCATCGCATTGAATTGTTTTTATACCTAATCAGCATTTTTGCGTGTTTTAGCTCGTGTAACCCGAGGTAAGGTTGGTGAACTCTCTGCTTGTTAGGTAAACGTAGTGTCCATGCAAAAATACGTATAATTCTTGTGACGCAACTAAATTTATTTAACAAAAGATTTACTATTTTGGTAATGGTTGGTGAGTTTTGTTCCAGGACTATTGCGTTGGTTTGGCCCAGTAAACGATTTTTTCTCTTCTAAATTGGTTTGGTAAATGGTTTGGTTATTATTTTGGTGTTTATATGTATGTAGCCACGACGGACCTTGCCACCAAAGTGCGTGATCCTTAAGTTGTTGCACATAAAGGCCACAGCTTGCGCAATCCGCTGGGTTATCATTTGACTTCTTTCTGCTGGTACGATGTTTGTAATCCTTTTCACGCGATTTGCTACAAACTGCTTCCACCTCGCGGGATCGCCCTGAATCCACCCTAGTACTGCGGTAGAGTCAGTCCTACAGTGTATTTCTATTTGGTAGTCAACTAAACAGCTTTGGACCTTTTCTAACAGTTGAGTTAATCGTTCAGAACCCATCAACTCAAGTTTTGGCGTGGTTAAGATTTTGTTTAGTGGGGTCAGTCTGGCCTTTGCAGCTACTAGTGATACTGTGGTTTTGTTATCTTAAATGACCTTGCAATAGATTACACAAGAGTACGCTAGGTTTGACGCGTCGGAGAACCCATAGAACCTATGGATTCTTTTTCTCCTATTCACAGCCATCTGCTTATTTTTATAGTGTTTATTAGGCTTAGCTCTTGCTGTAGCTTGGTCCACTCGGTGTCGATTTCTATTGGTAATTTTTCATCCCAATCTAGCTTTTCTAGCCAAACTTTTTGGAATAAAATTTTCATGGTGGTGCTCACTGGGGTTAGCCACCCTAATGGATCCAAAAGCTTGGAGATGTCTTAAAGAATCGATCTTTTCGTAGCCTCAGAAGATTGGTTTGGTTCTATCTTTGACTCAAGTATAAATAATGGACATTTATGTCCATTTGCGGGTTCCAGCCAAGGCCCAGGGTTTTGGTTGAGTCAGTTTGTTTAAATTCGTAAGTAGGTTGGTTGCATTGGTCTATTTCTAGTCCTGATAAAAGCTCTTTTTTATTCGAGGACCATTTTCTCAAGTTTGACCCTGCTGTAACCAACTAAAAGCTGATCTTATACAATTACTAAGCTAATTGTATAAGATCAGCTTTTCGCAATAGAATGACTACCGCCACAGTTGTCATCCATGTAGATATTTTCTTCTTACTCTCGCGCAGCTTCCGGGAAATGTATCCTTCCATCTGTAGACAGTCTCTTTAAACACATCATCGCTAGCCATCCTTCTCGTTTGGTGCCGTAGGTTAATGATTAATTGGTAAGTTTGGATACTTTCATCTGGACTAAATCTCCAGTCAATTCTTTGGAAAGCTTGGTCATCCTTGTGGACGAGTATTTGCCGATACATTTTTTCTATGTCGGCGGTGTAGACAAACTGGTATTGGCGCCACTTTAAGATGAGTCTCTGGAGGTCCTGTTGTAGGTTAGGGCCCCTGTACATCACATCGTTAAGACTTAAGCCTGATGAAGATTTTGCCGAAGCGTTGAAGACTACTCTGAGCTTTGTCGTGGTTGACTCTGCCCTGATGACGCCGTGGTGGTAGGTAGCACTCGGAAGGTAGATTACCGTTTGTTGGTTTCATATGGTTTAGCTCAACGTAATCGGACATGAATTTTCGGTAATCAGTTTTTAGTTGACTATTTTTGTCCAATTTTTTCACCATGCTGCGAAAGTGCGTGGGCTAGCGCCTGTGGTTTGGTAGCGCCAAGCTTGTCCTTGAGTTCTGGTTTAAATGGTAGGCGTACTTCATATCTTCCGTTCTCCAGTCTGGTGGTGGTATCAAGAAAATACTGCAAACAGTCCTGGTCGTCGCTTGTCATTTCTTCTTGATTATTTATTTGGTTAATTTCTTCGTGTTCCCAAAACTTAGGCAAATCATCTGTGTTGTGCAGAACAACATTGCAGTTATAGTGGGGCCTTACCGTGCCGCAGAGTAGCCATCCTAGCTTCGTCTGCTGCGCGATTGGTTGCTCGTCTGACTCACCATTTAATATGCCCCCTAAGACAATCTTACTGTAAACATCGGCACCAAATAGTAAGTCTAATATTAAATTCAGGATCTGCTAAGCTTATGTTCCGAGTATGTGCCCATGATGGTTTGGGTAAGGTTCTATTTGGTAAGTTCAAAATCAAATTATTCATAATTATGACGTCGGTATTGAAAGAAAATTGATCATTTAATGAATGTACATCAATATTTATCACTCCTTTCGCATTGTTTTGGTTTTTGCCGACGCCAAATATTGTTCCCTTTCTTTTCTTTTCAACCCCAAGATCTGAGCAGCGCGCTCATCTACATATAGATCTATAGATATCTAGATTTGACTTCCCCCATCTACCAATATTCTCATGGTGTGATTGGTGCCGTCGACTCCTGTGATATGGACCATAGCAGTCGCCAAAAGTATCTCAGTCGTGTCTTCCCATGATGCGTGCGAAGATCCTAAAACTTAATCTTTTTCTTTGTTGGTAGGCTTAGAAGTAGGTCGTGATTGCGAAGGTAAATTTGGTTTGGTTAATGCGTCATGAAGCTTGCGACATCGGTTCGTCGACGAACATTTTTCATTAAAATAAAGTTGATAAGGCAATTTGGACAATAATATTTTTTTTTGTAATCGTTGTTCGGGCGTTGACGTTATGCATTGCTGACAGTGCCATGTGCGATGATCGAGGTTACACACTCCGCAGGACGTTGACCTAGATGCGTGGAAGGCGTTCAAATTCGATTTATTTTTTGATTCATTGAAGGATCGATAATTTTCTTTTTTTGGTTTGATTTTTGGTTAGAGCCCGTTGGTGCATTTTGTTGGTTGGTTTTTTGGGTAGGTGGTTAATTTTTACGGCAGCTTCTAAGGCTGTGAACTTGGTTTCTAAAAATCCCAGGAATTCCTGTAAAGAGGGAAGATCCCTGGGTTTCTTCACCGATTCCAAGTACTCTGTAAACGACGTGTTATCCAGCTTCTGTGCAAGTAGGTGAATTAGAAGCGGGTCTCAGGTGGTTATGTCGATACCTAAATTTTGTATACCGTGGAGACATTCCTTAGTAACGTCGTGCAGCTTTTTTATCGTGGCATAAGAATCATAAGATTGCTGTTGCAAAGTCAAAGTCAAAGTCAAATCGTTTATTTCTTTAGACTTACAAAATAAGTACCTAGACAAGTCAAATTTTTACTATATAAACAGCTTGATAAATAGTTGTTACTATCAAACAAGAAATAAGGTGCAATTGACTCTTATTCACTTCAATTTTTTGTCCACTAGCGGAAGAAGTGAAAAAGAAACCACTAGCAAGTTTATCGCTTATCAACTAATACAATCTTAGGATAACTTAGTCTAACTGGTCTTACATACTATTGTCTGTGTGGAACTGGGCGACATCCGGCCAAGCATTAACATCATTGACGTAGTCATCTACGGAGTAATAGGCTTTCTTGTTAAGATTTCGTTTTATGTACAGTTTAAATTTACGAATAGGGAGTTCAGTTGCTTCAGATGGAAGCTTATTATAGAATCTTACGCAATTGCCCACAAATGATTTGCCTACCTTTCGTAATCTATATGATGGGATGTGTAATTTGTTCTTGTTTCTTGTATTTTTATTGTGAACATCACACCTTTTCATAAAGTTATCTCTGTTTTTGTGTGTATACATTACATTTTCATAGATATATTGCGATAT
The DNA here is from genome assembly GCA_955876795.1 of Eupithecia tripunctaria. Classification (NCBI taxonomy): domain Eukaryota; kingdom Metazoa; phylum Arthropoda; class Insecta; order Lepidoptera; family Geometridae; genus Eupithecia; species Eupithecia tripunctaria. The sequence continues at coordinate 26,110,126 of OY041599.1, forward strand.
TACTGTTAAAATATTTATTTCTTTAAATAATTCCCTTAACGAGTCTCGTGGATTTAATTTATAAATAGCGCGTACGGCCCTTTTCTGAATAACAAAGATAGTCTGGATGTCAGCTGCCTGTCCCCAAAGCAAAATACCATAAGACATAACACTATGGAAGTAACTGAAGTAAACTAACCTAGCTGTATCTTCATCGGTAATATTATATATCTAATTGTTCGAACCGCATACGCTGCTGAACTAAGTCTGTTTGCGATCTAAATGGTGCCTATTTTAAAAGTAATTACTAATGCTACCTAGTACCTAGGTACCTACACTAAACTAGTTTACTTGAATAATAATAATGGTGCTTGCAATTTTTTAGCCTACTTATAACAGTTAAAAAAGTATGTTTTCGATCTAGTCATTGAAGGCAAAAGTTACTTTTCCTCCTTTTGTTAGCGCTATCAGTGACTTAGGGCTCCGAGTTGTTTAAGTAAAATAATAATAATAGTAAAATGTCTCTCCTTCTGAAGCGCACTTGGCTTAGGCCCATGCGCTTTGGATTTTACCGGTTTTAAATCGAGAAGATAAATTAAGATCTTAACCCAAAAATAATAATGATAATGTTGGACACTTCACGTAGCATTATCTAGCCAGATAACTGATATACCTACTTTACCTAATACAATACCTACACAACATAGATAGATAGTACTTATTGTTATGCATAGAAAACATCCAGAACGCCCTGAACAAATATCTGCAGATCGTACGAAAATTTGTCCCGAGGCGGGAATCGAACCCTTCAACTTCCTGCGTCTGACACATAGGTCGTCTTGTGTTCATTATAACTTACTGTCGAACTTTTAAATGACACCCCGTCCTCGGATTGGGCCTCCTAACGTTGAAAAGAAACAAAAAAATCAATAATGAAATAAGTTTCGAAGTTTGGTAGCAAACAAAGATTTGAAAATGTCATTGTTTTCGTATTGTTGGGCAACGTGAGCGCCTACGTAAAGCGCTCACGTTGACGTGAGCGTCTACGTCAAGCACTCACGTTGACGTGAGCGCCTACGTCAAGCACTCACGTTGTCGTGAGCGCCTACGTAAAGCGCTCACGTTGGCTCGACAAAAATGAAACAAGAAGCCTTTAAAGTACTTATTAACAATTTATTTTTATAAAAACAAAGCTTTTCTTCGAAAAATTTCGTTATTGTTTTCATTTCACAATGTTTACTTAGGAGCTCACGTCTAAATCTAGTACCTATTAGAAATCTCGTAGTTCTCAAATGTTACGAAAACTGCCTTAGATTATAAAAATTACTTACATGTTACGCAAGGGGGTCAAAAGTTACGAAAAATTTAAGATATGTAACCTTCTGGCAACACTGGTCTGTCCTCAATAATCACTGTAATCCAATGGTATGGTTTCACTTTACTGTATCACTTGATAGGAGCTGGTAGGTTTGTCGAAGGACTATGAAAAGGGTTCTGCCTTGGACCTGGGAGTTGTGGTAGATGGTGCTGGTTGTTCCCCAAACAGCCCCTTTGTGATTGGTATTTGGTTGGTGGTCAAGGAAAGTCACTGGTTATGGTATGTGTAGACAATATTCACAAGACACGTTATCCTGGTTATTTATGGTTATGGTAAATGGTAGGAAATGGTTGGAATGGTAATATTGGTTTTGAACCCGCGACGATGGCGGTCGATCGCGAACTGAGTATAATTAGGTAAACGCGAGCAGATACGTATTCAACTGCAAGCGCAGCTAAATGCATATCTGCAGCGTGGTCGGTTTACCCGAATATACTGATATGCCGATCTTGCTCCACTTTTTCAAAAATGGCATCATTTTTTTCCGTAATAGGGCGACCAGAGCGACGTGCATCTTAGTCATCAAATTTTCGGATTGAAAACGCTTAAACCAAATTTGTGCTACTCCCCACAGACTCTGCACTAGGTCCATAAACATCGCAAATTTTTTTCGCGGCTTGTGTTGCATTTTAACCTTTTTTGTAGTAAAATTTTAAAATGTATCGGATTTCTTCATTAGATTCACTCATCTTAACAGTACGAAAAACATATAAAAATCACACATTTTCCTGATTTGAAATTGGAATTATGTTCTTTAAAATTTAACCTTTTAATGATACCAAAACCAGCCAGATACAAATAGTATGGCCAAAGATGTTTTATATACAAGTTGATACATACTATAATGCGAAAAGACTTTTCCCCCAACCTAATAGAAAGCTTTTTGCTATAAGCTTTTTAAAGGATGTAAGCGCTATACTCGAATTCTTCTTCAGCTTCAACGTTAAAGTGGCAGAGGTTCGGCTGGCCGCTTCAACTAATGGCCAAACGGTGGCAGTTTCGGCGGCGGTGGCCCAGGAACAGCCCAGCTTTGCGAATGCGCTAAAGATGGGCAAGGGGCAGCTGCCGAAACCAATAAAAACACAGGGTCCGGTTGTGGCCTTCTATCCAATGGAAATAGGGTGAAACCAATACCTCGGAACTCACCAAGGCCGAGTTGAAGCGGACAGTAGACCCGCCGCCGCCCACAGTAGCCCGCCAAACATTTACCGGATGTTGGCGAGCTACTTCTCCAATCGCAGGGTGGCCATGATCGCAGACAGCCGCGCGGTGTGGAAGACCTCCACGATGTGGTGATCACAGGGTTCCTATCAATATTTGTTCAGAGAGTTCTGGATGTTTTCTATGTTTAATATAAAATATCTATCAATGTAGTGTATTGTATTATGTATAGATATCAGTTATCTAGTACCCATAACACAAGCTCTGCTTAGCTTGGGGCTAGATAATGCTGTGTGAATTGTCAAACATTATTTATTTATTTATCTTTCCATCTTGTCTTTGGAGGCCCTTGGCTTCTGTTGTCACCATGTTGTGATTTGCTTGCAATAATAATGCTCGTATAAATAAATACATAATGAAAAAAATTATAAAATTCAACAGTAGCTACCAGCATTAAAAATTAAAAAAAAAATACTTTTGAATAATAAATTTCTAAATGGTCCGTTGGACAAAACTCACAGCTAATAAAAAAGTAAAAATCTGATTACTTAAATTGATATAGGTAGTAAATCAAATAAATTACTCTTAAATCATATTTGTTTTATTTTTATATTTGGTATAATCTCTTTGGTCCCAGTTAAAGGTTTTTATAACTGATACATAAACCTATGAAAATGGTAGGTTTAAAGATCAATCACACAAAATATTAGCAAAATGAGAAGATACAAAAAAAAAATTAACATTTTCAGCACTGGTTTCACACACTAATCAGGTCCTTTTATTCTGTATTTAAATTATTAGCTTTAATTTGCTGCAAAAGCATAGTTTTACAGTTTTTATTCATTCAGTTTTCATCTTGACATAGATTTTTGTATTCTACATAGGAAATACAAAAAACAGCCGGAACAAATATCTGCAAACATTTGTCCAAAGCCAGGAAGGGATATAGTTGTTTAATTATCCATAACACAAGCTCTGCATAGCTTGGGGCTAGATTATGTTGTGTAAATTCTCCAACATGATTTATTTATTGAATAGTCCAGCACATGAATGTGTTGCAGAGTTGTGATGGAGGGTCCATGTGCCTGGAGCTGGCCCTGGAGGGCGAGCGGCTGTGCAAGGTTGGCGACTGCCGCGCCGGCGTGGCCTTCCTCCAGGCCGCCATCCAGGCCGGCACCGATGACCTACGGACCCTTAGTGCCATCTACAGCCAACTGGGGAATGCTTACTTCTACCTTGGAGACTACAACAAAGCTATGCAGTACCACAAACACGACCTCACACTAGCTCGGTATGTGCACACTGTTCATTACTTTTTTTAGAGTTTACTACAGACGAAAATTCTGTCTCTACAACATTTACAAACGGTTATTCATACAAATCAATGAAAAAACGTTTGGTTTTCCAAAGTCGGGTGCTGAGCCATTTTTCAAGGATGCTAATTTTTTTATTATCTACTCATATGAATCTTTAAAAAAAATGGATTTTCTGCCATTTTTTTACTGCCTGTTTGAAGAGTATCTCACTGACAAAATCCTGACTAGCCCGACCGCCCATTTTATTTATTTTTAAGAAGGTCTAGCAGGTTTTGTTAATTTGACTCTCAGTATTCATGGGATCCCAGATAGGAATAGACTTGAATTTCAGAAAATTCCACATTTTTATTTCAAACCGTGAAAACACAATTACAAAATAAAAATTAGGCACTATTATCCCTTTCAGTCCTGATTTTTTTTTCTTAAATTCATTTGTCATAAGTGTAATAATAATAATATAAAATGTGTTATGTGGTCAATAAATGAATGACCAATAATACGATTTAATTTGTTATCTTTGGTTATACCAGCGTCTTGAAATAAGTTTGAAAGTAAAAAAGTTCGGGCGCCAGACTACTGGTACTAAATCCAAAGAAATCTATGCCTGGAATACCTCAATCTAGCATCAGAATTGTAATCGTAGGTCAGGGACTCTGAATAAAAGAATTTAAATAAACCAAATCTTATTTTATTCAGTAGGCTTAGGGCTAAACCTTAAATGTAAGGGTTAGTGAGGTTAGGGTTAGCTTAAACTAGCTTATCTTATTCCCATATGAAGGGAGTTCGGTAGCGGGCAGAAGGCCAACAATATTTGAATATCCGGCTCAAGAGCTGAATAGATTGCTGTGATAAAGCTTATAAATGAATGTTTGAGTTGCCTAAGCCTGTTACAGAATCCTATTAGGCCTGTACATAAAATTATTTGAAGTCAGGTGTAAGACCCGTTCACAAAAAGGCTAAACTTAAATTTATTCAATAATTCTGTAAGAAAATCTCACTAAAAAGCAAAAAGGCTACATTAAAGCCGTCCTTAAGGCTAGGTAATTAGTATTTAAATATACTAATGCATCCATGAAGTCACTAAGTCAAGTCAAATTGAATGGGCCGGGAAGTGGCCTGCCTTATAATAGCAACTATAATTTAAATGAAACGCTAAACTAATATCTAAACATGAACATAAATCCAATGAATCATAAACACCTAAACATGAACACGGAGACACCCTCTACGCTTTGCTAATAAATACTTGGGGAAAGGGATCCAACTCGTCAGTTCCCAGGGCTGGTCCGGGAAGAGACGGTTTCTAAGTTAGACTCCCTCCTGTAACGAAAGCTTGGCTATAGGGGTAGTTTTCTATGGCGTCACTACTTTAAACAAAAAATATTAATTTAGCTAACCAGTATCGGAAATAACTTTCTCAAAGCAGAATAAACCACTAAAAAGAGGTCTTTGAAAATTCTGGAACTGTGTCAATAGAACACAAGTAAGTCGTGGATATATTTACCAAACAATTTGATAGGTCATAATGTTAGAAAACCGCCTTACAATACCAATCCCACAACCCCAAGCACAAAGAGTAACACAATCGAATAGAGACAGTTGAGTTATCATCAGACTCAGCCAGAAAAGCAAACATGACTAAAAGCAAACCAATTCCAGCTATAGATGCAGTGAAGCTGCAGCGTACCAGACTGGCTACCATCACGACTACCTCATTCCTCACCCCAACCCCAGGTTAGATGTGTTAGACCCTTCGATCAAATTGATCGTGGATGAGGTTTCTCTCCCTTTTCGCTTTGTCTCTTTTTCTAACATTGCGGGGTGAAGAATTTTCGCTCATAATATCAAAAGTATCTTGAAATGAAATAGATACATACCTAGGTATTCATTCTAGATTGCGCCGCCTCGCCGGGCACCTGCGTCTTGGACCATGAAGGTTTTAAAAACAAATCGGATTCTAACCTGCATTGTGTTTGCAGGGGGTCTCTTAATTCTAACACTGTCTGTACTGTACATTAATACAAGTTTGTACAAGTTTGAAGTGCCTAGAAGTGTCCGAGAATAATGAATAGCATTCTCCGTTCCAGGAAAATGAACGACCAGCTAGGTGAAGCGAAGGCGTCCGGCAACCTCGGCAACACGCTGAAGGTTATGGGCAAGTTCAGCGAGGCTATCCAGTGCTGCAAGCGGCACCTCGAGCTGGCGCGCGCGCTGGCGAACCGCATGTCCGAGGGGCGCGCGCTCTACAACCTGGGCAACGTGTACCACGCGCAGGGCAAGCACCTGGGCCGCGTCGGCCAGAGCGACCCCGGCCACTTCTCGCAGGAGGTGCGCGACTCGCTGCTGCAAGCTGTCGCCTACTACGAGTCAGTATTACTTGCTCTTCCTCTCCGCTCACTATACGTTACATACACTCGGGCCAAACTAGAAGATGCAATGTTTCTGAACAACCCCACGCTTAACCGTAAAACCGCGTTCTTCTTGTTGATGTTTGGACAGAGTTTGCACTATTTAAATCTGTGTAATAAAATCTGCACCTTTATATAGTAAACATTTAAATAACCATGACAATTATCTCAACACTCAATTCACATATCAAAATTTTACTATTACCCAACTAAAACGAGGGCATTCCGAAACGCTTCGTTTGTCAGCGATTAGAAACACTGGAGCTGCTACTTTTATTTTAATGGTACCTAATACCAGTTTCAGTTGGTATAGTAGGTACATCTTCAACCTAATTGTACCAACAGAAAACACCAACTCCAGTAATTCTTGAGTATTTGAATTGACTTATTTAAGGTCATCTCAAAATATACAAATAACACTTTGCGTGTTATTTCCATTTAAATCATGGCACAGATTTATTTTAAAAAAGGCTAATAAAAATTACGTCTTTGATCATTTGAGGGGCGGCGTACTGAAATTCTATAGCTTAATTGAAATATAAATAAACTTTGTTTGAATTCTCGAAACTTCGTGACGAAATGTCACGAAGTTTCGAAGTTTGATTAAAGACGTAATTTTTATTAGCCTTTTTTAAGCCTGTGCCATGATTTAAATAGAAATAACATGCCTAGCCAATTGAAATGAAACACACTCCATGGAAAAAAATATAGAGATCTGTTTTTCTGATAGCTTTAAAGAATGATACTGAAAGTACTTGAAAGTACTAAGTTATGCTCTGGGTTATTGCCATTTTGCTAGACTGCAGCAACACTGATATCATGGATGTATGTGTATACATCCATGATATCAGTGTTCTTCTGATTTTGTCTCTACGCTGACTTATTATTCTCTATATTAGTTCTATCACTTAGATCGATATTATGAGAATACTGTAGGTCAAGAGGCTTAGGGTATTCATTTATATCATAGCTTGGTTCACATACTTGTCACGGAAGGAGTTTCAGCTGTTAAAAGTGTATAGTTTACGAGAAATCGAATTTGCAATGTTGCAATGCCGGTGCGTTTACGAGAATGAGACGCGACTTTTGTAAAATCTAACAATTGTCGATGATGGTGTTTAGAGATGTAGCATGTAGCGTTTTGCCATCCTTGGCATTATGTATACGGATTGTGCAAGTTAGAACAGGAAAGCAATACTTTTAGCAGTCAAACGGTCAATAAATACGTCACACGTGTTCGCGGACACGCCGCCGCCGTGTCCGCGCCACAATCGAAGGGCTAACTGACTAACTGCTATGAAAGTTATTAAAGTAAAATTACTAACATTATTTCTTCAAGTACATTGTGTGTTGCAGTGTCTAATTATAAGATCTTATGAATAATGCCGACTATTATATTAAATTGAACATCTGAAACAATTTCGGATTTATGTGTGTTTACAAACATTGTGCCTTGAGTATAGTCAGGGTTGTTCCGAATATTAGCATCAAAATAATGTAGAAAGTTAACTTACAATTTATTTTTACATTTTGAAATACATAGAGAATACACAACTACGAAACAGTTTACTATGGAGTTACTATTAAAATATCACTGTTCGTAAATGTTGAAAAGTCAATAATTATTGTCACAGGTTCAACATTTAGTAAATGTGGAACCCGGGACCATAGTGTATACTTTATATTAGGTAACAGCACGATGTGTTCAACCTTTCAAAAACTTGACTATTATCTGCACATTATTCAATAAAAAAATACACATAATGATCACTAGATGAAGTAAACTAACATTTCAAGATTTTCAAAAACTTTTTTCGTTTTAACCCTCAATTACTCAGTACACAGTAACAGTATATTTTGAAATGTTCCAATACGCTTTTCGTCCGACGATATTAGATAACGAAGACACTCAAAAGCGGCACTCCGCGCATGGAGATAAGGAAATTTGAACAGCAACCCTCGCAGTAGTAGTGCGGCAATCGCTCCGAACCCGAAACGCTTCGTCAGCGCTATCTAGCGCTCGCCCACGTGAAGTAGCAACACCTATATAATATCCATTTTGAATGGATCATAAACGTAAACAAACCGCCCATACTTAACCTAAAATTCACTTTGGTGGCACGTCCTTTTATACGTAATTTACATTACTTGTCGATTTTAGATCCTCCCTTCAATCAACATTGCTTACAATTATATCTGAAACTCGACGCCAAGCAAGTGAGATTTTGTTATTTATGTCTTACTTTGTTTACTAACATGCTTTATTCAAAATGGATAAACCATAGTTATGAGCATCGGCCGAAAGTCTTACTACAACACTGGCGGAAGCAGGAGGTTGCGGGTTCGATCCCCGCCAGGGACATTTTTTTGTACGTTTTACAAATATTTGTTGCAAAATATATTTCAGTCTTGCTTAGCTTGCGGCTAGATGATGCTGTGTGGATTGTCCGGCATTATTTATTTATTAATTAATTATGAAAGCGATGGATGCTACAAACGGTACTTTTGATTATAATTCAGTTTAGTAAATTATTTTATAATAAAAATAATAATAAATTATGACTAGTCAAATCGATAAAGATATCAGAGGATCCCACAACTGAGGGACGGCAGCAGTCACTTCGTTAAGAAATATTGCTTTGGAACTTTAAAACATTTTAGTTGGATATTCGTAATTTTAGAGGACATAATTGAAAATTATCAAAGTTTAAATATACTGGTATTTTTATTTTAGCTCACTTTCCCATACTGACCGATCTTTATGAGCCACTTCTGCATATGCCTATTTTAAAAGTAATTATTAGTATTTAAAATAATTGTTAGTAAAATCAGTATGTTTGGCCATGGAATCAGTTTCCACCCCTGAAACATTCATATAACTTTCTTGTTTATTACGTTCCTGAGAACTAATGTTGTCTCAACAAAAACAAAAACAAAACAACAAACTTATAAAATACTTATAACCTAAAATTTACAAACTTTTTATAAAACAAGCATTTCTACGAACTATTTTGTTCGTTTCTTCTAGAGAAGTTGGTAAAAAATTTTTTCGCAATGATTGCGTTAGTATCTAAACGTCGTAAATAATTTTTTACCAACTTCTTCTCTTTTTAGATCAAACGATGATGAAAAACACGCAATACATTTATTAAATTTTGGCGATTCGGTTTTGTTTAGGCTATCCACCACTTCCGTTCCGCTCTACGCAAAACTCATAACTTATCTGATTGTATAAATGTAATTTATTTTCTATTTAATTAAGTGCAGAGGCTTGTTTGCAAGTTTTTGATTACTTGAGTGGCGTACTTAAATTCAATAGCTTAAAATAGAAACCCTTTGAAATAGAAACAAAATTTAGGTATTTCAATGGAGGGTAACGCCCATTATCCCCACGCTGGGACTTGTGTGACATCCCAAATCCTAGCTGAAAATGAGTATACAGTAGAGCCTCGCTAATCCGGACCCCCTCTAGCTCGGTGATCGCTGTAATCCGGACGCAGGCAGGAGGTTTGTGCACGGGGAAGCGGGGGTATTTTTACATCACGCCATCCGCGCCCGTCGAGTTAGTGTGTTGTTCGTCATCAGTCGATTTGCTTGTTCATAAGTAGCTACTGTGTAATTCTCGATCTCGTGATCGCGTTTCACAAAATGGCGCCGCCCCGGCGTAAACATTCGACATTAACTTCAAAAGATAAAGTACGAATTAAAGAGATGATTGACAAAGACGACAGCTACCCTTGCATTGCTCGAAGTTCGATATAGGCAGGTCAACTGTGGGCGATATAAAGAAGAACAAAGACAAGATTTTAACGTTTGTAAGCCACACAGAACGTGGTCTCGGTGTACGAAAAACATTCAATAAACCTGAGAATCCCATTTTAGATGATGCTTTGTTTACATGGTTTTTGCAACAAAGGCCTCTCGCCAATCCATTGAGTAATGAAAATCTCGCTGATTCATTAAAATGCATAACTTTAAAGAACACAGTTTTTAATTTAGCAAACTGCTGGGCGGTTTTCGCAGACTATAATCCGGACACCTTGATAATCCGACAAGGGCCGAGTTTTTGCCCAGCCGGATTAGCGAGGCCCTACTGTATTATGTATGTAGTAGTTTTTTATTTGACATTCTTGGTTATTAATTGTTTTGACATTCTAGAAATCTTATGTATAAAATTAATTTCATAATTATTGTACTCCAATTCTCTGTTTTATATTTTATTTAGTTTTGTTGGTAATAAACAGTGTTATAATAAAGTAGGTATACTCTAGTCAATAAGATGTAAAAGTGAAATTTCCGACACAATTTGATTATTGTTTGAGAATAAATAAATTGAAATTGAAATTGTAGAAAGAGAGATGGCAATGAGTGTTGTCTTGTTCCAGGGAGAACCTGGCGCTGATGCGCAGCGTGGGCGACCTGGCGGGCGTGGGGCGCGCGTGCGGCAACCTGGGCAACACGTGCTACCTTCTGGGGCAGTTCCAGCGCGCCATCCTCTACCACACTGAGCGGCTCACCATCGCGCAGCAGTTCGAGGACCGCGCCGCCGAGCGCCGAGCCAACTCCAACCTCGCCAACTCGCACATCTTCCTCGGACAGTTCGAGAACGCAGCCGTGCATTACAAGTACGTATCACGCGGTAATTAACATTAAGTACTGCGTGGGCGAACTTGACGCGACCGTACATTTACGAATCCCAAATTCAAAAAATGTATGAGCCGCCGCTTTTCGCTCGCGTCAAGTTCGCCCACGCAGCTTTATGTGCGCTTCGGATCCTACATTTACCAAGATTCGTGGTGTTTTCTTTTCTTTTCAATTGTAATATGCGGTACATCCTTATCGCTGCCTGCCACCTCTAGTGCTGTCGCACAAAATAACTGAACTTACCTGCGAGAAGGTTGTTATTAGCAGATGTAATCTATCGTTATGTTCTGATTTTTCGAAAGCAATGTTATAGATACTTGTATATTTGTTTTATTTACTTGTTTAACTTCAGTGCAAACACCACGTATCATAGTAAATATCTTGTTGTAAGCGCTGTTTCCTAAGTATTCATATGTAAAAGTATGTAGGTGCAATAGATACTGTGCGTGCTTTAGAGAGTAAAAATCCTGACGACTAAAAAAATATAATTACTCTGTCAGTTACTTTATTAGAAGATATTGGACGTAAAAAATTATGAAGATGTAGCTAGTTAAAATACCGCGTGAGTTCTGAGTAAAAAGTGACAGTTTTTCTTTAGTCGTGACGTCATTAGCCCCCACTACCAAACTTTGACGCGGTGTATTTTTGTAATTTTTTGTTTGATTGAGAAAAGAACAAAATATGTGTCCAATATCTCTGATGATGTTATTTGAGTGAGTAATTCGATGTATAGTGGTCAGGCCTGTTGGGGAGTCTCTCATTGTAAGCTCCTCAAGCCTTATCTATAATTGGATTCGAATAATCAAAAGTTGCACAGATTAATAAGACATTGCTTGTAGCAATAAACTTTGATGTAATCCATTATTAAGATACATTCAAATGTCTAGTTTATACCAACAACTTGTTTCATTTGATGGTGAAAGACTCCCACTACAGAAATATACCTTCGAAATTACTATAGTCTTGTTCACCTAGGAGCCGTACCGTGAGATATGGACTGCGTTTCACTTCTATTGACTAGGTTTTTGTCACATAAATATTAACAAAATTCAATAAATTTTATTTCCATCTCAGTGTAATAATTAACCTGTAGCATTTCAGTACGCCTGAAACTGTCAAAAACTTAATTTTAATTAGCTTTTACACTTAATTCAATATAGAAAACATTTTTTATAGAATCTGTGACGATTTGCGTAGAGCGGAAGGTAGTACCTAAAAAAATGAATCAGAAATTTACGATTATTGCAAATTCAAATCGTAATTTACTACATCATCATCATCATCATCCTATAAGAGGCTTTTCCGTTGTTATCAGTCAAGAACATATTGAAACGTTATTCGAGGTCAATACAAATTCAGTAATGTACGAATTTTTGTGACTTCACCAGGATGACCTCTCTAATTGATATAAGTACCTATATTAGTTATTGAAATCGATTTTTATAAATGAATATCACTATAAATCGAATTAAATTATTTCGATTACACCTTATGTCATTTTGCTGTGTAAATTATTCTCATTACCATACGTAAACGTCACCGAACGCTTCAAATGTGAAAAAGACTATAGTAGTGAGTGTTGCCCGTTAGCCAGTAGTAACTCGCTTGTTCGTTTTTAATATTCGCTCTGTAATGTAATGTTTAATGTTCACTCTGCAAATGAGCACTGCTTATAACTTTGTTGCATGGATGTTCGCCTGGCAAATAGAAATGTAGTAAATTACTCTTTTGTTTTGACAGTATGCAATTTATTTTCATCCATTAAAGCGATTTCAATTGGATTTTAGAACATATCCTTTCAAAGCCTTATTATTTCGTGTCTATATCGCTTGTGTTGTGTAGTGCAAGCCCTGCCCACTGACGGCTGCTTCAGTTCAATGCTGTGCTTTTTAGTGATACTTGCGTGAATTCCTTACTCGCTATGATAGGCCGTACGTTTTCGTTTCCTAAACGTTATTGTTTTTAAGACGGACGTTTTCTGAGCATCGAATTACCGCCAGTTTAGAAGCAAACTTTACAAACGATAAGATGCTTGAATTATATCATGATGAATATTGTTCAACCTTACTGCTCTGAGTGCCGAGAGCGAGAATTTTTGCGGAATTGAATATGTTTCCTATTTTTGCCACTAGAGGCGCTGTTTTAATCCCGTAAAAATTATAGTTAACTTTGTCACGATCGAGTTGGTAAAAATCTCGTACTTGACCCTGGTCACAAAAGAAAAACCTTTAATATTTTTTTTTTATAATAGGTTATATGAATCGATTTTTTAAATTGTTTTAATTGATTCTTTAGGTTATTTAACCTGAAGGTTATTTTTTTAACCTTAGGTTATTTAACAAATGATAAGACGCTCACTGAATTTCGCAATAACAAGGCAAATAAAACTAATCAAAACTACAATCATTTTCGGGTGATAAAAACGCTGCCAGATTTATTTGACGTCAACGTTGACACTGGATTAAAACCTTTTGTGACGACCTCAGAAGTGATGATCTCAGGAAAGAGGTGTTCCGAAAAATCTGAAAATAGAGGGTTTTACCTAACAATAAAACTAACCTATTATTTTTCCAACGATATCCGGAATCCATATTGAGTCAAGCACCTGTCTTTTAGCGTTAGTTTCCAGCGATTTCCTCCCTTCTGCTTCCGGCGCCACTGTCGTATCCGGTTAGGCGGGCAACGAGACGACGACCGGAATGGCGGTAGTACTTTTGTTCATTATACTCACGATATACCGGGGGTTATGCTCTATGACCAATTCCACGTCTTACACAGATACGACAAGATATCGGCGGGGAATGGGACAAAACCGTATTCTGTATGCCTTCGTTGGTTTTCACATCTGCGTCACAGCGCGATTCCGGCAAGAATTGAACTGTCAAGTAAACACGCGCTCGGCCAGCGTGTTAGGGCACAGATTAGCGTGTTTCTGCGATAGTTACTACGGCTCACTTCTTTTGAGGTTATTGAAAGATTATGTTTGTCAAAGACATGTCAAAGTGAAAAAATAACAAGACGGTGTTCATTCTAAACCTACGTGAAAATCGTTTTAGAAAGGTAAGTAATTCAATGATTTATCACAATAGACTCGCATAAAAATAGCGGCAATGGCCGTGTGGTGCTGGCTTAGAATTTGCGCCACCCTAACTCTTCCCGCGCGTTAGAGGTGACTAAGGGATACCTAACCACCGACCGGGGTGGGCAGCAGCCCCTTCTGCAGAACCATTCTACCATCGAACCGCGATCCCCAGCCCGCATGCCCAGCATAAGGATTATGGGCATCACCTCCCATGAGATAAAAACCAATATGAAACTTTCAGGGGGAGGCCTGCGTAGGGACCAAAATAGGCTGTTGAGCAGACTCGCATACCGAGGCATTGATTTTAAATGCTTAGTTTGGTTAAGAGTGTTTTTTTTTTTCAATTCATTATGCCGAAGGTAACACAGCTTTTGGCAAAGATATTTACAAGTATTTTATATGATTTATTATTAGTGACTTACACGTTGTGTCTACGAGTTATTGACCGGTTTCATCTGCAGAATGCAAGCAAGTACCCGTATAAAGGCGAATTCAGCCCAGCTGACAGTTTTGGCTGAATACATGCAGGCCCATCCGGCAATAGCTACGGGGATAAGTAGCACCCTACAAGGGCGTGTAAATATGGAGAATGCGTGGAAAGTCCTCGCAGCCAAATTGAACGCGATGGGGGGGGCAATCAAAACGGTGGCCAAATGGAAGCAGGTACCTACCTAAATATTGCGTAAATAGTCCTTCGTGTAGAAATGCAAGTACCATAGCTGTGTGGTGCTGGCTACTTAGAATTTGCACCACCCCAAGTCTTGCCGTGAATGTTCTACGAGGCGATGAAGGGAAGTCCACCGGGGGGCGGGTAGCAGCGTCCCCTGCAAAACAATTCTACCACCAAACTGCGATCCCTAACCCGCATGCATAATGGCCTTACTAGATGATAGGGATTATGGGCATTATCCCATGGGGCGTAGCGCCCCGCGGCTTCGCACGCGTTGTTCCTATGGAAACGTTTGAAGGTGATTCCTATCCCACGGACATGTTTGATTACAGGATTACATTTACCCAAAATTTCAGGCAGATGTGTTCAGTAGTTTTGGCGTGAAGAGGTAACAAATATCCATCCACCCTTCCATACATCCATTAAAACTTACGCAGTTATTATATTAGTGAGATGTGATGTTATTAGTTTCATTCTATATTTTGTGTTTAAATACCTTCAGACATGGCGCGACATGAGAAACAATGTAAAAAAAAAGGCATCGCACAATGCCAACGAGCACCGGGGCTACGGGCCCAACAGCACCGGCCACGGTCCATCCACCTTAAACGATTTTTCCCAGGTGGATGAGAAGGTGCTGTCTGTGATGGGCCCTGTGGCTATTTATGGATTAGAGGATGTGGTCTGCACTGAGGTAGTTATTCGGTTAATAATAATACAAACAAGTGAACAGTCAATACATTCATTATATGTATATTTTTACATCAAACTATGACATTTTATTTACTAAAATAGTCAATACATTTTTGAAAAAAATATTTTATGAATTATACCCACAAAATGCAAGCGCAACATTGAAAAAGTACACTTTTTTAGCCAAATATCCTACAAGATGTACAAGTGACGGAGCCGGAATCGGTATCAGAGCCGGAGCCAGTGCCGAACTCTGTTCTGGTACCTGAGCCTGTGAACCAGAGGGCACGGCCAGCTAGGAGGACACGCAGGCGTGTTGCGCCTCAAATCGGTAACACATTATATTAAAAACATACTAGCTGCGCCCCGCGGCTTCGCACGCGTTGTTCCTATGGAAACATTAAAAGGTGATTTTCATCCCACGGGAACCGATTTATGGGATCAAAAGTAGCCTACGTTTGATTCCAGGATTAGAATTACCTGTAAGTATGCAAAATTTCGGCCAGATCCGTCCAGTAGTTTTGGCGTGATGAAGTAACAAACATCTATCCATCCCTACATCCATCCAAACTTTCGCTTTTAGAATAGTAGTAGTAGTGATTTATGTGTGATAGTGTGATTCATACAAACAGATCCTTTGGAACTAGTATTGTCTACTTTCAGAAAGCTTTGATGAAAAACTTCTGGACATAGAGAAGCAAAAGCTGGAAATTGAAAGGGAGAGAAACTCCCTGCGCCGGAAGAAGAACGAAATCCTCGATAGGTAATATTGTATATATTTTGGAACATTAGTAATCACTATTAAAAATGTTTCTTATGTATAATAAAATAACTGTTTACTTATAGGCATTAAACACTATCAATTATTGTTTCTGTCAAGCTGGACTGAGCATCAGAATCATCAACCTCAATAGCCATGATAAGAATTTATTTATGTTTAAATTCCAATATTCGCCAGGTAGAGTACACTTGTTACAGCGCAGCATCAATGTGTATGTTGCCTGAGAAAAACGCTTTTTTTGCATGGATGGTGTCATAGTTGCTATGCATGTGGTGTAGATGCCATGTATAAATCTGTTTTCCCAAATACTACTTTGCTTGACATAATAATGCACACTGTGTGTGTATTTTAGAAATACTTGCATGTTTGTAGAGACTAGAGACTAACAGCAAATAACAGCATGTTGGGCACTTTTATAAGCTAGATAATTGTTTTGCAGGTTGGCGTCTGCCCTTCAAGATATTTCGAACAAACTCGATCAATAAAATACATTTGCTAATGAACAATCTTTCTTTAATTTTGTATTTTAAACACAATAGCCCGCGTTATACTACGCCTACGCATAGATAATAAATAAGACAAATTTACAGTTTTTGTACAAACAAGAGATGACATTAGACCTCTGTGGCGCGGCGAGGCAAAGATCTGCCGACGCAGGAGGATGCGGGTTTGATTCCCGTATCGGGACGAATGCTTGTACGATCTGCAAATATTAGAGTTAGAATCAGAGTCAAATCGTTTATTTCTTTAGAATTAAAAAATAAGCACTTAGACAAGTCAAATTTTTACTATAGTAATTACTATCGAACAAGAAATAAGGTGCATTTGACTCTAATTCACTTAAATTTTTTTGTCCACTAGAGGAAGAAGTGAAAAAGAAATCACTAGCAAGTTTATCGCTTATCGACTAATACAATCTTAGCATAACTAAGTCTAGACTTACATACTACGAGTATTGTCGGTGTGGAACTGGGCGACATTCGGCCAAGCATTAACATCATAAACATAGATGTATTGCGATATTACTGTTAAAATATTTATTTCTTTAAATAATTCCCTCAACGAGTCGCGTGGGTTTAATTTATAAATAGCGCGTACCGAAAACAGAAAATAATAAAAAAAAACACACGCAACAAAAATAGCACTGTGCAAAGTCAGTAAAAATAAAGAAACGAATCAAGGATGAACACAACAGACAAAATTTGAAAAATCACACGAAACAAAAATAACTCGGTTATAGATTATAATTCTGTTATACATTTCGGCTGTTCCACAAAACCTGGATAAATTGCTGTCTTGCATGGTCATGGTCAACCGCCGCAAACGACTCTAACGGTAAGGATACAAGAGAATCATCATCAGAATTATCATCTGATGATGATCCACTTGTATCATTTAAAATATTAATGTTGTGGTTCAGGCATAAATTGTGAAGAACAACACAGGCATTAAATATTCTTGCACATTTTGTGGGCTCATAATGTAAAACTCGATGACGCAATAAACATCGCCATCGAGCTTTCAGGAGTCCTATGCACCGTTCAACACACACACGTGTATGAACGTGCTTATCAGTGTAGTAGGCTTCTGGGGTATGATCAGCTGCATGGAGTACAGGCGTCATCAACCATGGTTTTTGGGGATAGCCCGAGTCACCTAGAAGCCACCCAGTTTTACCGCTGTTGTGTTCATCCTCAATAAACCGGCTTAGTGACCATGATCGCCACACATAGCTGTCATGAGCGGCCCCTCCAAATTTCGCACATACGCCAATAATATTCATATCGCTGTCACATATCTGAAACAAGGCAGAAAAAATGATTTTTATTGTAATAAAGAGGTAGAGATGCACGCAGATTGTATGAAGTTTAGTGGAAAGCGGGTGCATTTTCAGAATGGTTCATCTCTACCATACTCCTCCTATTGACAATGTTACCAGATATCATTAGTGAAATGAAACCATAAGGAAATACTAAAATGTAATATACACTTACAATAGCAGCATTAAGAGCATGGTATCCTTTGCGACAAAAAAATGCAGCTTCGCTTGGGTGGTTTCGCGGTGCTACTATGGCAATGAGTGTGCCATCAATGCAGCCTATTATTCCTGGCATGCCCGATTTTTCATAGAATCTGTAATACAGACATACACAATGTTGAATTAAATTAATAATTAAAAATCTATCTTTTACATAAAGTGGTCAAACAAAATCTAATAAATATGTAGTAGAATTTAATCATACCCTTCTTTGATTTTACACCTCTCTTGTTCGGTGGTAGGAAATTTCACGTAGGTTGGCATTAGTTCGTTGAGGGCATTCACTACTTCCTCCACACAGCGACTTACAGACGACTGGCTGAGGGGTGCACACCAATCCTGCCCCACTGGCTTTTGATAGCCACCGGTAGCGAGGAAATTAAGTGTTGTAAGAATCTAAAAAAAAGGTACCGATAGCTATTACCAATATAAATTGATACACATTGAAAGTAGGTTCAAAATAAAGGTCCTATTACAGAGTAGGTAAGTAAGTATAGTATAATGGTCCAGTGCTGGACAAAGGCATGTAGGTACATATGTACCTACCAGATTCTATTGATGCACTTACTTTGGCTTCTGGTGTTATGCTTGTACACCTTCGTCGAGGAGTCAATATCCTGCTCCCTAGGATCCCGCATAAAAACATAAACAACTCTTTCGTAACCCTATAATATTGCACAAACAAGTTAGCGTCCATTGACAGAGGGTCTGCAGAGTCTCGAAGTAGCCTTCTGTTTATAGACGTGGATTGATGGCGCCAGCGTCCTACGCGTCGTCTTCGGAGGATAATATCCATGTTATTTGCAAAGAGAATACAATAACTTGTTTTTTGCTGAACGAGCCCTCAACAAAATCCAGTCAGGGATTTTGTTAAAGGCTCGTTCAGACGCATAGCGTTAGATTTTCTTTGGTTCAGTCAGACACGCGGGAACAGCGCGATAGCTAAATTGTGTCAGTTGCGGTTAGTAAGGGATTAGCGTACCTACTTGAATAGCGTCAAGTTAAAAAATGGAACTCAACGAAGTACCTAATAAGAAAAGAAATAGGTACCTACTTATTTTTAATAGTTTTTTATTCTTCTAAAAATTACTTTGTTGATCGATAGTTTTAGGGCGCATTATTGATAAAAGGATGGATATGATAGAGTTACGAATGATCATAAATTGTCAAATATAAGTTTGTAGAGTAACGCGTTACAAAAATGTTACGTACTCGTAACTCACTAACATGGAAGATATCTTCAATTTAGAAAGACCTCAAGTTATAGCGTCTAATCTATTTTTGATTAAGAAAAATTTCAGACTTACCTTGCCTTTTTTTGGAGGAAGTACGCCTTTTATCAAAAAACCCCGAAGACAAAAAATTCTATAAAATCTTAAAATCTGTACACGAGATTTTGTAATGATCGGTTGTAAAATAAGACCCTGTAGAGGAGTACGAACACACTGACAAAGAGAAAAAATATATCTAGTTAAAGTACAGTAGAGACCTTTGTTCACTAACGTCACTCAGTCAATATTTTTTTTTTCCATAAAATGTGAATGTGTGTCAGTAACACAAATAAAAAACGATTATTTAAAGTAAGAAATATTCGATTATTTTAGTAAAAAAATTTACAGGTAGATAATAAGCTCATTTAAAAACGATCTACAATAGAAGATATTGCTTAATTTGTAAACTCAGTGATAAAAACACTGAGACATGAAACTTTATATTACTCAGGATTTATTTTTGAAAAAATAACCCGATTTTGATTTAATATATTTATTTATTTCCTTATATCAATCTACAGTGTCAATTTATAAAAACACATGCTGTAAGTATAATAAAACCACAAAGGAAAAACAAAAAAATTTTAAAATTTGCGGCCTGAACCGTTAACCACTTTTTTTTATTTTGAAAAAAAAAATCTTTACCTTTTTTTCGCCGACGACACAACTTTTATTATCATAGTCGCCCGTAAAGATCTGGCTCAGAAAATATATATACATACATGCCCGTGCGGCTTTGCTAATATAAATATGACCCGCGCGGTTCCCACGCGATTCTAAGTGTGAGTACCGCTGTGTCTGAACGTAGGATTTCTATTTCTGTCTATTTTCAGGTTATAATAATCGAAAAAAAAAAACAATGAAACTACTTTTTCGTTCCGAAACTAGTCATAAATGACTTGAATGATTATACAAGTCATTATTTTGGGCTGTACATATTTAAATCACACTAAAATATGGAAAGCTCAACCATTGATGGTTAAGTTAGCATATAATTAAACATATTATTTATTTAGAAATAAATAAATATGTATAATAAAACCGTAAATTTTCCGAGTGAACCGGATGTAAGATTTTGAACGAATCATGTGAAATTGAAAACGAGGCATAGATAACTAGTCTTGTGGCATGCAGAATACAATTTTTGAAAATCATACCACGGCACGGCCAATAATCGCGTTTGTGTTTAGAGCACGCTGTGACGTCACACGATTTGGGCAAGAAATCTCATAGGTCATAGAGCATAACCCCCATATTACCTGGATTCCGGATATCGTTGGAAAAATAATAGGTTAGTTTTATTGTTAGGTAAAACCCTCTATTATTTGTTCCGTGCCGATATCCGGAATCCATATTGAGTGATGTGTTTGTTATCTCCTGGTAGCCAACATGTAGGTTATGATGATGCTATAATGTGTTAATTTAATAAAAGACAATGTGATAATAATAATACTATATTATTGTTACACAAAGAAATATAATCAGATTATGTACAGACATTAGTTTTAATATTTACCGCACTGATTTAAAATATTTTGACAATGAAACCGAATCAGATAAACTATTGTTACATACGCGATTGATTATCGATTTCCTTTTGGTAATACTTCCTAAAAGTATGTTCTTGTTTCCAATTACTTGTTTCAAGAATTTGATCAATTGGAAATTTTTCTAGCCAGTTCAGAGACGCTACTGCCGAACGTACCGAGCCCGGCGGTGCCTCAACGCCTGCATCCTTGAGCACCGACTTGATCCAGCCTCCTATGATTGTTCTAGATGCTGGCTTCGGCTCGCCTCTGGCTGTTATAAATAATTCTGTAAAAGTACCTGACTTTCGACGATCCTGTGAAGTCTTAATCAACTGACGGATCCAGTAAACGCAATCTAGGTTTTTCCTCGGATGTACTTTTAGTCTCCAGCCAGATTGCCTGTAGTTGCTGTCGTCGGTCTTAGATCCAAAAGAAGGCCAGAAGACAAGCGCGTTACCCTCGTCGATGTAGTTTTCAGTATCTATTCTCAGCAGCGTCAGGTCGTGAACTCTGCGTCCCGATGCCAGCAACAGAAGTATAGCCGACCGCCTGGAAACTTGATACAAATTAGTTTTATCAGGTGTATGGTTTTCAAGAAATTCTAGTACATTCTTTGCACTCCAAATCGGTGGTTTAACTTTCTTTTCTTTTGACACCGAAATTGCTTTAATCATGTGTTTTATAAAAAAGTTTGATGACAAATCTGTGTTACCTGATATATTTGTAAACGTAGCAATTACCGATTTATGTACCAAAATAGTTCTGAAAGCTAAACCTTCGCTGTTATGTAGGTGTGCTAGATATCGGGCTACCTGCTCCGGGCTCGGATTTTTGTACGAGATGTTAGTTGAAATACACCAAGCTTTCCATTTGTTCCAAGCTGGTCTGTAAGTATTGAGAGTAGATTTCCGCCAACTAGATAACAAGAGTGATTTTTCCTCTACTGACCAGTCCTTGATGAATTCCGCCCACCCGAAATCAGCCATGCTTCCAAACAAATGTCGTGGATCTCCGGCGGGTGTGTCCCGGTCCTCGTGTCGATCAGTACATGAGGAAGGTCCGGGATGAGGAACGGTTCCCGGAGGGATCGGGCTTGTAGATCCGCTCTCCAAAATACTCTGTGCCACTTCGGTGCTATTAGAATGTACTGACCTTGGGCTGCGTTCAGTAGAGTTAGTACGTGAGGCATGAGGTTTGGTGGTGGGAATAACCATGCCAGCTCGTAGTCCCATTGGAGAAGGAATGCGTTGTGGGTCAGTGCCTCCGTGTCTCGTGTGTCCAGTGAAACATAATTGTCTACCACATGAGCTGTTCTCGATGCGAATAGGTCTACTTGAGGGGTGCCCCACATCGCGAAGATGTTCTTCGTTGCCGCCGATGTCAGGTGCCACTCCGGGCATATCTTGCCTCGCGACAGAGCATCCACCTCGCAGTTGAACCGGCCCGGGAAGTATTGAGCTGTCAAATAAACATTTACCTTGTCCAAAATCGCTAACAGTTTGTGCGTTAGATTGAGTAGTCTCTTGGATTTGGTTCCACCTTCCTTGTTGATGTAGGCTACAACTGTGCGGTTGTCTGTCTGTAGTAGAATGTGCGCATTGATTAAGTGACCGTGCTCTTGTTGTATCGCTGCGTAGACTGCAAACAGCTCTTCGAGATTTACATGCCACGACAGTTGTTGTTTTGTCCAGCGCCCCGACATATTCACCTCTCCCAGCTGGGCGCCCCAGCCGAAGTCCGATGCGTCCGTGGTTAGAAGGTGAGAGAACGGACCTGTATGTATTGGTAGTGAGCCCTGCACTGCTTTTAACCACCACTTTATATCCATAATTACCGGATCTGGCAATTTCATACGCTTGTATGGGTACTCTTTGGGAAGGAATCGACTGTGGTATTGTAGAGTGCGACAGTGTAACCTTCCCCTGCGTATCACGAACGAGGCAAAGTTGAGTCTCCCCAGGAGGGACTGGGCCTGTCTGAGGGACCAACAGCCTTTGGACATCTGATGTGCAAGTGCTCTGCGTAGCGTATGGCACTTTGGTTCCGACAGGGACTTCGTGTTGAGTTGTGTGTCCCACGTGACGCCTAGGAATTCGAGACGGAAGTCGGAACCAGCACAGATTTGTCTACGTTGACAGTCCAGCCGAGTTGTCGCATCAGGTTTATTGTGAAAGCTATGTGATTGTGCAGAACTTGTCGGGACTGGTTTACTAGTAAGAAATCGTCTAGATAAACCACGCACCTTATATTTCGGCTTCTCAGGTATTCTGCTATCCAGTTCGTCACAGATGTGAAGGTTCGCGGCGCTGACGACAGGCCAAACGGGAGACAGGTCATCTGCAGGAGCTGGCCTTTGTAGCTGAGTCGTAGAAACCTTCGATGCTCCTTGGCTATGGGCAGGTGGAAATACGCCTGGCTCAGGTCCATCTTCACCATCCAGTCTTGGCTCTGTAAGAAACTTGGCATACGAAAGTGACTGAAGAGTCGGAATCCTTTTAGCCTCACAAAATTGTTTAAACGTTTCAAATTGAAGATTGGGCGGAACGTTCCATCTGTTTTCTTGACGAGAAAGAAGGTCGAAAGATAGCCTGGGTTCATCTCGGCTCTTTCTATTACATGTGTGTCTAGCATGTTCTCTATCTGTTGTGTCATGTGTTGACTCTGCTTTGTCGCATAATTTTTTATTATTAATTGATTCGGGTATATTAGGGGTGGCTTCATAACGAATGGGATACGAACTCCTTTCAATAGTTTGCAAATATGGTCGGGGGCACCTAGATTTTCCCATACATGTAAATATTTCTTTAGACAACCCCCCCGAAATGGTTTCGAGTCATAAGCGATTGTTTCTATTCTGCGAGTTAGATTGAGGTCGCTTACCTTTGGAATATTGCTGCTTGTTTTTCCCATCGTTAGGCTTCTTGTAATTATCATTGTTTGATCCTTTTGAATTTCCCTTGGCTTTGTCCTTGTTGTTGTTGCCTCGAAAATGATAGCTCGCCTGCTTGCTCGTAGACGGCTTGGGTTTAGCATCGTAGGCACGCCTTGCTCCAGAGGTCGACGCTGCGGCTGAGTGTTGTGCGGGCTGAAAGCAAGCGGTAAGTTTGTCTGCCCCCCCAATTTTCTGAAGATAAGAAGCAAGCATGTCGCTATCAAACAAACTCTCGGCACTAGGTGGGATTTTCTGCAAAGCACCGTAATGATACTCCTCGGGGACTTTCTTTAGAATGGCCTCTCTTCGCGAGTTAATGCAATCGGCGCGTCTACCGTAAGACATTTGCAAAATATCATCCGTTACCTTGGTGTAGTTCGAATCTTTCGAAAACGTCTGCTCTATTTTATCAAACAGAGTTTTAGGTGAAAGTGTAGTATCTTTATCATTAGACCAATCTACTAAACCCTGTAATGCCGTACGTAATTCATCCTTCTGCGTCAATAATGCACTTGTTAATGCTGCATAGGTTCGCTCGAGTAGGTATGTTCGATCTTCATTGGAACCGGACGTGTTAAAACGTCGCAACTCATCATTTACACCAAGCTCTACAAAACCGGGGCTGGTTACATATTTCTTTTGTGCTTCCGAAAAACGAATAGCATACCAATCATTACAGTTAAATCTTTGCAAATGAGTAATTTTCTCCAAATGCCTATCGTTAGATCTGGGAATAGGGGGATCTTTTAATGTAGTTGACAAATCTGACAATTTAAGCTGTTGCTCATCAGCCTCCCTAGCAGTAGGCGGCGGGCGCAGACCTAGATCATCATCAGTCGATCTGCTGGATGGCGCTTTAGCGGACTCGACTACACGTGGAGCGTTTGTCGGTTGAGGCTCAAATTGTTTCTGCGTAATCAGATTTGTCAAAAAAGCCACTTGTTGCGACAAGAATTCAAATTTTATATCCCTCACCCGTTTTTTCTTTGTTTTCCTTGCATCCAAATCCTCGTCCGACGAATCACTTTTCGGACTTGGAGAACGTCTCCTTTTCCGTGACACGTGGTCTTCACTATCACTATTTTGCACTTCCACATCATCACGGTTTTCTATTTCGTCCTCCATTATGAAGGGAGGAATTTATTTTTAAATATAATTCCGTTAATTTGATTTTTAAAACGTTAAAACTTTTAAAAAGTTGTTTTTCGCTAACACGTGTTAACGCTACGAAAGACGACGCTATAATGAACAAAAGTACTACCGCCATTCCGGTCGTCGTCTCGTTGCCCGCCTAACCGGATACGACAGTGGCGCCGGAAGCAGAAGGGAGGAAATCGCTGGAAACTAACGCTAAAAGACAGGTGCTTGACTCAATATGGATTCCGGATATCGGCACGGAACAAATAATAACCGACAATACGAAATGTGAAGTGGGCAGAATAGTGATGCATGCAACATGATGCAGCGCCAAACATAAAAAAATAAGAAATGTGAACAGTGATGTCCCGTCCGCTCTAGCCAATGGCGTGGCGTTTTGAAATTTTGCAATTGAGATTTAAAATATCAATTTTTCAATGTTTAAATTCTACAATAAAAACATCTCAAAATGCTAAAATAAATATGTAGATATATGTTCTATATCAATAAAGAATACGTATATATTTTTTAGCCATTTTGAAATCACATGCATTGTACCCTATTGTAGCTGGACAATCTACTCAGGGTCATCTAGCCCTAAGTTAGCCTAAGCCCTAGTAGTGTACACGGTGTCGGGTTCAATTCCTGTAGCGGAACTCTCAAGAAGCGATTTATTCCTTCCGCAAACAAAAGCCCGGCCGCGTGCGAATAATATTATTTCTTACACAAATCTGTAACCACAAACAGTGTGTTAAGGTACTCTTATATCTTTATTTACAGCTTGCTTTTATCCTTATGCGAGTCATTGAGTGTTGTAACATTAGTGTGAGTGTTGTAACATCAGTGGCAAGCTTTGCTGTAGACACGCATGTAATGTACCCGCCAGCGACAGTCTATTACTTCCAGCTAGATCGTGTTTCCTGTCTGCTGTCAGCTTTCATATTTCGGATGATGAACTGCGCACTTACTTACTACTTGTAGGTTTATAGTGCTATTTTTATATAGGTCTACGTTTGTAAGCAGGTTTTGTATTTCATTATGAATGTAAGCGAAAGTACGAACCGAGTTACTGTTGGAGTTTTCTTTGTAATGCTAAAACATGATGCTGCCAGCATCAGGCAAACAAAACCAGTAGATCACTGTACTTGATACATAGTTTATACAATACTTACATGGAGTCTGCAGTAGTGAAGGTATGTGGACAAAAGTCAGCTAATTTATTCATCTGGGTAGAAATGGCCCGTTTTATTGACTGAATATGGATAAATATACGTCTAAAAGATTAAAGCTAGGAACTGTCGTTCAGATGATAATGATAAAGTCTTAAGATCAAGACGATATACACTTTGAAAATAATATTGCTATAGAACCGAATGTACAGCTTGTGCTATAAGTTTTTTTGCCAAGTGCCATTCAGCTTATCTCAATAAGAACAAACACTACAGTTCGGCGATTTTACTAATATTCCAATAAAGTTGTAACCCATGCAGACATGGCCGACACATACAGTCAAATCAAAAACTGAAGCATACGTTGTTAGCATAGCAATAAAGTTATTTTTGCATGGTTACAGACGAACCCTGGCGTTGTCAGAGGAGCTAGGCGACGCGGCAGTGGAGGCACAAGCCTGCTACTCTCTCGGGAACACGTACACCTTGCTGCGGGAGTACCGCGCCGCCGAGCAGTACCACGCGAGGCACCTCGCCGCGGCCAGGAAGCTCGGAGACAGGTAACTGCGGACAGGCACCAGCCTGCTACTCTCTCGGGAACACGTACACCTTGCTGCGGGAGTACCGCGCCGCCGAGCAGTACCACGCGAGGCACCTCGCCGCGGCCAGGAAGCTCGGAGACAGGTAACTGCGGACAGGCACCAGCCTGCTACTCTCTCGGGAACACGTACACCTTGCTGCGGGAGTACCGCGCCGCCGAGCAGTACCACGCGAGGCACCTCGCCGCGGCCAGGAAGCTCGGAGACAGGTAACTGCGGACAGGCACCAGCCTGCTACTCTCTCGGGAACACGTACACCTTGCTGCGGGAGTACCGCGCCGCCGAGCAGTACCACGCGAGGCACCTCGCCGCGGCCAGGAAGCTCGGAGACAGGTAACTGCGGACAGGCACCAGCCTGCTACTCTCTCGGGAACACGTACACCTTGCTGCGGGAGTACCGCGCCGCCGAGCAGTACCACGCGAGGCACCTCGCCGCGGCCAGGAAGCTCGGAGACAGGTAACTGCGGACAGGCACCAGCCTGCTACTCTCTCGGGAACACGTACACCTTGCTGCGGGAGTACCGCGCCGCCGAGCAGTACCACGCGAGGCACCTCGCCGCGGCCAGGAAGCTCGGAGACAGGTAACTGCGGACAGGCACCAGCCTGCTACTCTCTCGGGAACACGTACACCTTGCTGCGGGAGTACCGCGCCGCCGAGCAGTACCACGCGAGGCACCTCGCCGCGGCCAGGAAGCTCGGAGACAGGTAACTGCGGACAGGCACCAGCCTGCTACTCTCTCGGGAACACGTACACCTTGCTGCGGGAGTACCGCGCCGCCGAGCAGTACCACGCGAGGCACCTCGCCGCGGCCAGGAAGCTCGGAGACAGGTAACTGCGGACAGGCACCAGCCTGCTACTCTCTCGGGAACACGTACACCTTGCTGCGGGAGTACCGCGCCGCCGAGCAGTACCACGCGAGGCACCTCGCCGCGGCCAGGAAGCTCGGAGACAGGTAACTGCGGACAGGCACCAGCCTGCTACTCTCTCGGGAACACGTACACCTTGCTGCGGGAGTACCGCGCCGCCGAGCAGTACCACGCGAGGCACCTCGCCGCGGCCAGGAAGCTCGGAGACAGGTAACTGCGGACAGGCACCAGCCTGCTACTCTCTCGGGAACACGTACACCTTGCTGCGGGAGTACCGCGCCGCCGAGCAGTACCACGCGAGGCACCTCGCCGCGGCCAGGAAGCTCGGAGACAGGTAACTGCGGACAGGCACCAGCCTGCTACTCTCTCGGGAACACGTACACCTTGCTGCGGGAGTACAGTAACCACTACAACTTAAACACGAGTGGAATGGGCGCCAGTCCCTGTATGGTCAAAGGTTGTTACAAAACAAGTTCTGGTACTGCAAAATATAGGTGCAAATAGTTTTCAAACTATTAAGTTTGAAGATGACGGACTGGACAGCAGAGGGACCAGTGGCGTCGGCTGGTTTACAGGTGAACCTGTAAACCAGCCGACGCCACTGGTCCCTCTGCTTGAAGCGGCTTTTTCATCAGACTTATAGTGAAAGACAAACAAAAATACAGACGGATGCTCTTATTTACGTCTATTTACATATATGCGACGGTAACCAGAGCGGTCCAAACCCGCCAATGCCGAGAGAACACAAGCCATACTTCTATCAGTTTGAAATATTTAAGTTGTCTCAGCATATTTTTTAAATAGGTATCATATACGGAGATTCTGTGATTTCTCAATACAACAGGGTGGTACAAACAAACGTTGCCTGGACGACAAGTACCCAGAATATTCAAGATATAACAAGCCACACGGAGTACGTCTTGTCTCTTGATCTTTAATTTAATATGCATAAAATAACTGTTTATTATTATCATTTTAGTGGGTTCAGTTGAGTTAAAGAAAAGACATTTTTAAAAATTCTGTGAATATTGGTTGTTTTGGTAATATTTTTTAAATTAAATTTCTTGGGGAGTTTCAGTACATGTAGGGTGAAGGTCCCTACACTTCGTGATAAATGATAAGATGATAATAAGGATGGGAGAGCAAATAAGAACCACCCGAGTCCGTGTCGTAACGTGAACTGATTTATTAAATGATCTGATACTTGCTAGGTACATGATGCGACAAGCTCGCGAGAACCGCCGCGTTACCAAAATAATGCACTTGACTGTACAGTACGAGTAATGTTCGTTTATACCATGTATAGCGCAGAGACACATAAAAAAAATAGTTTTCCATTGTCCCCCGCGTAGCAAGAATGTATGAAAATGAGTCAACGCAGGGCCGTCGCCGGCGCCCGTAACTGAAAAAAACCATTTTCATGCATTTTGGCGACGGCCCGGCTAATGGTAAACGGTACACTGTTTGATGTTCTTTTGTTTGTGTTCGGTTCTCCGCTTCGCTCCCTCCCCTGAGGCCGGGGGACGGGGGCGGGTGGTCAGGTGGTTCCTCCGTTGACAGTGGTGGTTGGTTGCAGAGTGGGCGAGGGCCGCGCGTGCTGGTCGCTCGGGAACGCGCACGCCGCGCTCGGGAACCACGAGAAGGCGCTCTACTACGCCAAAGAACATTACGCCATCTCTAAAGAGGTACGATCACTCTTCATGAACCTTTACTCCAGCCAAACTCAACATGCTATATTTTTTACCTCAAAAGGCGAAGGCGCACTTTGTTGTCTGACTATCTGTCAAACTTCTTTTCTGAGAAATGCGTGGACGAAGAGGTATCGAGTTGAAGTTCAGATCAAACACTCAATCGTAACGATTTCAATAAATCAAACTTCCAAGTCAACGATTATCACATCTATTTATTTGTTTAAATCAAAAATATAGCCGATAATGCCCGCATATTAAAAAAAGTTCCAAGGGAGTCTTCATCTTACCACAACACTCAATACCTTGAGTGCCTCCCGTTGGTCCCAGATTCTGGGAATCAGGATATTTGGCAAGACGCAAGGTCTTATAGGCACAAGTGAATGCATTGCCGCCAGCGCTTTGAGGACGCTGCCGATGATATACATATCGACCTCTTCATTGTTTGCAATAGTCTGCCTTTAGCTCAACTGTTTCTACTGTAAATCCTTATTCTAATTTGTTACTATTCTTTGATTGAAATTTTCTTTGCTAATAAGGTCGTATTTAGTATTTAGGAATAAAAAAATATATACAGAAAAATCCCTCCCAAAACCGCAAATTTGTAGTTTATTCACTTATCAATTACTTTTGATTCTTGCCCTGGTACATTTTTTGACAACAGTATTTCCCTTTATTTCAGCCGAAGATAATTGTAGGCTATTAAAAAGCGTTCGATACCGTAAGCTGAAACTATCCTTTTTTAACCAGGAGGAGGTAACAAACAAGTCGACTTGTTTGTTACCTCAGAACTTTTCACTGGGTGGTCCGATTTTCATGATTCTCTTTTTATATGAAAGCTGGTGCTTCCCCTGTGGTAATTTGGTTCAGTTCTGACAGTGGGATCCATACAAATTAATTAAAAAACTATAAAAAATTAAGTCGGTTTATAGTTTTTTAAAACAAAATGAAATATGTTTGTAGCTAGATGACGTCCTCGGTATGGCCACAGCCCAAATGAACATCGGCGACCTCCGCAAGGTGCTCGGTCTGCCGGCGGAAGAGACCCCCCCACCCCCCACCCGCACAGACTCCCCCCGGACCCCCTTCAATGCGCTGCGCGTGCGCCGACAGAGCATGGAGCAACTCTCGCTCATACAGGTTAGTTACATGATTTCATTACTCGTTGATTCCTAACCCGCATGCGTAATCCCCGATTACGGTTGAGGGTGCCACTCGCGGCTTCGCACGCTTTCAGTTGATTTATGGGATAAAAAGTAGTCTACGTGTTATTCTAGGCCTAGACACGTTCACTAGTTTTTGTAACAAACATCCATACGTTCATACAAACTTTCGCGTTATATATATATATATATTATATTAAAAAATATTCGACTTTTTGTTCCTCCCATACAAAACGCCAATTTCATAATTATGTAAGGACCTAATACAACATAAGAATTATTTACATTGTAGTAGCATTTAGGGACCACCGTTCCGACATTATGACAATTATAATTATAAACAATTTTGAGCGACTTCATGACGTCTCGATTATCTTTTTATTTGTTAGCGGAAAAATATGAATGTTTGGAGCACTATAAAGTTGTAGGTAGCTAAAATAGCAAGGAATTTGATTCGTCGTACGTGTAAGTTACGTTAAGCACGCAGGTTATATTCCGCGAGATTAAAATTCACGCTGTCAGATTCCGCAGTGCGTATATAACAAGCCGTTGACTATCCATTCCATGTGACAAGCGTTCGAGAAACCGGGGGTAGTCTGTTACATCAGACAATAAGTATCAATAGCTGTCACAGTTTTCACTCCGTTCACACACAGCTGTCCTAATTGACAATGTTATTTTTCACAAAGATGTTTAAGCACATGTACCCACTTGTATATCAGTGTCTCTCAACCAATTTTGCCATTATTTTCCCTTATGTTTTATCATATTGTATTATTTTGTGCAATAAAGGTTAAGGCATAGCAAAATTTACAAATTCTGATTTTGGACTTACAAGGTCAAGTGAGGTATCTAAGAAAGGGTATCGGTGTTGGTAGGTACATCTCAATTTTTGAATTCTTCGCAACTCGTGCGTTTAAAAATTGTAAAAAGTAGGAAAATTTCCATTTAAATCCATTTTAAAGGGTCAATAGGGTCGCACACTATTTGTACGGAACCATAAAAGTATTGAACTATGAAATGTATTGTTAACACTTTCATGGCCCTAGACTCCGCTGCAGCTGGGCAGTGAATGCGATATACTACGTACGTTATCGTTATTTTTTTTTATTTCTTTCAGATTACGTAGGTATAATGTTTGAATACCACATCTCTTCCCGTGGGTGTCGTAAGAGGCGACTAAGGGATATCCACCGAGGGTAGGCAGCAGCGCCCCCTACAGAAAATTTTACCACTGAACCCGCATGGACGGTAATGCCTATAATCCCCAGCGTGGGGATTATAGGCATTACCGTCCATGCGATATACGCCAACAAAACGCTTATCAGGATAAGGCCTGCGTCCAGCAGTGTACCAATACAGGCTGTTGAGGTTGAAGATGTTTGAGTAAATAAATAAATGATTGTCCAGATCACGCCCGAGGGTGCGAGGGGGCGGTCGCACGGCGGCGCCGTGGAGCGCGCTGACTCGGAGGACAGCCCCGAGTCGTTCTTCGAGCTGGTGTCGCGCTGCCAGGGCGCGCGGCTGGACGAGCAGCGCGCCGAGCTGCGCCGGGACAAGGAGAACCGTCCGCAGCAGGCCGCCAAGCTGCAGAGGTCGCACAGCACCACCAACAACCAGCCTAGGTAAGTTCATTTAGCTTCTTACTTCCCTGCCCAAAGATAGGTGACTGTCTCTACTGCGGTACATGTACATATTGAGCGGACTGTATCACCTATTATAAAAACGGTTACAACATGGAAAGGTTGCGAGATGGGAAAGAGCCATCTCATGAACCGTAATAGGTTTGACATTTTCACAGATCTTCGCAATAATTGTACGTAGCAATAAATCCGCGCACGTACGATTTGCACATAGTTTTATTTTTGAATTGTTCCGAATACGGAAGGAGGCCAGACACAAAACAGGGCTGAAGTGTCTCATTCAGGAATCAACTCCATCCACACCCACAGAAAAGCTGAAACGAAGCTGTCAGTCACCTAAAGTCCTGCTCCGATACTTCAAGGAGCTGGGCTGGTTAGAGTCTGTAGGCATGGGGATAATGCACAATACACTCCTATGCGAGAGGTCCGTGCAGATCTTAGTTCCCCCACTTAGAATAAGAATTAGAATTTGAAAAGGGTCGATATCATAGGGCGAGTTTTAAGTAAAAACTTTTTACGTCTGACCTTTCATAAAAATAACCATAGCTACCGGCTGATATAAGAGAAAATTAAAAAGAAATATCACGTTAAAAAATTAAATTCCATAGATTTTCCTCCCGCGTTTCGGTACGTCGGCAAAGACGTGTTTTCTACCTTATGTTTAGGAAAGGAATGATCGCACTTTCTGAGAAGGTGTAGTATATAGTATGTTTACTAACGTGACAGATATTATAAAAGGTACAGTAAAAAGTAATAAGTGAGGAGGACTACTATTTAAACATTATCTGTCAAGTGTGATTTGCGTGCCGGGGGTGTTGAACTCTGGTCAATTGAACAAATACTATAGGTACCAGTTAGAGAGTTACCAATATGCGTACAGTCGTTTGTCAAAGGTATTTTGACGTGGTTTTGACAGGACAATCGTGCGGGGGGGCCAGTTACAGGTCGGGTGGGCCGCTCCCGAGTTGCATACATTACCGGCTTAGTAACTACACCCACCCCTAGGACCCCGCTCCCCGCTGATTGTCTGTCAAAAAGTGTTTGTCTCGTCTTCGTTGTCGCGTAGTCCTTCTCGCGTAGAGACTGCCACCCAGAAGAACTCTATGGTTTTTGTGAAATGCACGGAATGAATAAACTAACCACCTTAGTTTTCACCTTCTTGCAGTGCTGGCAGTTTGAATACTTTTCACTGGTAGAATGTAGGTAAACATTCGAAAAAGTCGCAAAAAAAGAAGAAGAGGTACCTTTGCGGCATATCTGGCTATGCTCCAACTCTTGATAATTAGAAGAGAGATTTCGTATTTTAGATATGATAATAGATTTTATACCTAGTACCTAGCAGGCTACGCATTTAGAGCCAGTGTCCTTGTAAAACGAAGAATAACATTGTAACCATAACCACAAAACTTTTAAATCCAGCGCGCAATTTCATACGAGCTACCCTACGCATGGAAACGTCCGTTCCTAGCTTTAATGCCGTGCCTTCAGCCTCGGAAGGATAAACAACAGATATCATACAAAAACAATTATGGTTTAAGAAACTTTATTCTCATAAGAATTATAAATTCACATAAAATGAGAACTTAGGGCTAGTTATCGATATTTTTTTATAATTAGATTTGGGTGACGAGCGTGCTACACTAAAGGTAAAAAAAGTTGAGTCTGTAACTGTGTCTAAATTGCTAGCTTAGGTAATTTGGTGACAAAACTGACTAGGTAGGTATAACATCCATGCACCACAAACAACAATATTTTTTTTTAAATCTATAAACCGACTTAATTTTTTATAGATTTTTAATGTATTTTCATGAATCCCATCGTCAGAACTCAGGAACCATTGTCACAAGAGAAGCAATAGTTTAATAATAAAAAAAAAATCATAAAATGCGGACAACCCAGTCAAAAGTTATCAAACATAAAAAAAAACTTATTTTGAAGTCGGTTAAAAATGATGTTAATGTTAAGGACTCTGTGGCCGAGCAATATTGCAGTATTTCAAATATCATTGAGACTTTTTGTTTCCTATTTAATAAGCACAAAAAAACTATGTTAAATTCTCCGACAACAACCCGCTGACGACTAAAGAATCTTTTCTTTTCGTTTTCATTTTGTTCTCGTGCTCAAATGGAAAGTGCTAACTATCGTCTTCCGCGCTAAACTGTCTAAAGTTGAGATACTTGGGCGCGCAACTTAGCGTTTGACGAGAAAAGTTACCACAAATAAGATTATGCATTTTCTAAAATCATTTTCCTGCTACGCTGCTTGTACAACATAAAGTATATTCGCAATTAACCCGCTTACATTCATAATGAGCTCGTCAAACTAAGAAAGTTTTATAGTAAACATTTCTAAACTCTATGATCCAGCAAGGTCATTACCGTGTCGGATACGACGCTTGTTATGATGCCTTGGCAGTTTACACAATCGACACGTGCGTCGTGCGGTTTCTGTGACAACTAATCGCGAGAGAGACCGAACGACCACTGAACCGAGGACGTTCCCGCCGCATGTTGCTTAACTTCGCTAATCGGTACTTAACGTGCTAAGTGCTATGGACTTTGGCCTCCTAACTATTTCAATTGTTAATATTTTTAATAGAAAATAAAAATAAATACGGCAATAGTAACAAACAGTCTTATCTATTACGAGTACGGCTTAAGCCACAGCCTCGACAGACGTAAAACAAAAATAGCCAAAAACATCACGTTTTTAACGAAGTCCTTAAAATTATAATAGTTTAATTTTATTTTTATTACTATTCTGTTGATAAAGTGGCAAAAGAAAAATATGTGGCAGTATTGTGATGTGAATCATAATTTGACAGACAGGCATCACAAGTGATGAGACCTTGCCCTGTCTATGCAATTATCACCTACTTCACGTAAACACGCGATAGGGCTGCTAGCCTGTAGTATTTTAATTTTATCCACCTTCTTGAGTCTGTTTATAGTTTAGTGAATATTACTATTATTGTTTTTTTATAGTCTTTCTTACTCAACACAAATGAAATGATGAGCGTGATCATACATTTCATCACTCTTACTCGGAGAGTAGGTCGGAAGTTGCCTGGGAAGCGGGATGAAAGTAACACTTTGCGCCCCTAGGGACGAAAAGTAATGATAAGTAGTGACATTTGTCTAGTCACATTTCACATCAGGCTTCTGCGTCTGGCTATTCTGCCATGTTTAGAGACGAGAGCTATTCTACTGCACTACTTCTACTAGACTAGTCTCTACGTAAGGAAAAAAGCTCAAGCGGTAAAGCGGCAATCTATTCTTCATTTGTCTTTTTGAGTTGTAGAGTTTTGTTTATACTTCCCTATAGCAGAGATTTGTAATATAATCAATTGATCTGATTCAGATATAGAAACGTCTGATCTCACTCATCTGTTCTTAAGCTAATTCATGTTTTTATTTTTATGCTTCTGACCGGTATAAATCTTTCAACAGCTTCCATTGCTCGTGCAGTTCTAGACCAATCTGTCCTACAGTCTCTCTTATCCCCCATCTTTTGTATTTTTTTATTGTCCCGCTTTTCCTCTTTGTATCTCGGATATCGGTCCTTAATGGTTTTGCTCCATGTATCCGAGCCGGGTAGTTTGTGACCTGTCCATCTCTATTTTATTTTCTTGTATAAGTGACGTTCTTTATTTTTGTTATATTTTTGATAGTTGTGTTGCGTGTTATATTTAATTTCCTTATGTCCAGCATGCTTACTTCCATTGATCTCTGACAGATTTCTGATTTCTAGGGTCCATGTCTGACATACATATGTTAGTACCACGTTATAAGAAACACGTTATAAAGCTTTATTTTTATTCTTACACTAATTTCTTGGTTCTTCATATAATATCTTTGTTACGTCCAGTATCTCTTCATCGCATTTCCTTTTTTCGTATCGATTTCTTCAGTGGTTTTATATATGGATGAGATTACTTGGGCGACACGTGTACTCATGGACGTATTATTAATTGGTTCTTCGGTTCTGTTTTAGACTCGCTTTGCTTATCTTTGGTTTTTAGTGTTAGAGCTAGACCGGCTTTTTTGGCTTTAGTCTCGACCAATAAGCATCAATTTGTGAAAGTTCGGTTTTAGTGGAAGAAAATATTATGATGGTCATCGACGAATCTCAGATGAGTCAGTTTTTCTTTAATTTATCGCAATCGTTCAAGGAACGCATCGCTCGCCTGGACGCACACCTCGTTCGATCCGCATTTCTTTACCTTTCTTTTCAATGCCGATCTCATCCCTCATACCTCATTCCCGTATAGTCAAAAAGATTTGTTTTATTTATTTTTGGGGCGCCTCTTTAGACTCATGGTTTAGTACGCGTGGCGTAGTTGTGAAGTCTTAGCTGATCCTCTTCCTTTTATCTCGGGTAGCTTTCCTTACGCCTTAACAATTAGTTCCTTTCTTCTTTTAGTTAAGGGAAAAGTTATTTTCATTTTTCTGAAGTCTCTTGCAAAATCTTTTTTGTAGTAGGTTCCTGAGTTAGATTTGGTAATATTTTTCAAGATTTCGTTCCTTTTCCAAGTAGTGAAACTCACTAGTATAAGAAGTGTGTTTACGCCCTTAGGTCTCATGATGATGATGATCAACTTGATTTAGTCCTGAATTTTTTTCACATTATACTTGATTTTTTTATTTTTTTCTATGATATCTAGTTTTGGGTCTATATTAGCCGACATTTTTCACGTGACAGGGTAATTTTTTTTCGGTTTCGGTATTCATTTGTTATTTTATACTTTTTAATCAAACCATCGCGTTAAGGGAAGGAGGTAACCCTGCATCGTAGCTGGCAACTCATTTTCACTTCATTTTTTGGATATTGTATTGGATGTATAATGTTAGTGTTGGGAGGCTGTCATTGTTTGTAATGTTATATATGTTGTAACCTTCAAAATGTTCTGATGATTTTTTTCACTCTTCTTGGATGTCTGCGTAGAAACCTTGCCAATTTCTGCCGCAAATCACTGTTTCAACTTAAATATGTTTTTTGGTACGATCGCAGTTTTACGCAGTTTTCGTTTCTTGTTTCCGAACCGGAAGCGCTGTACATATATATTCATTCATTAATCCAGTTATTATCAGTTATTAATCCTCTCAGAAAAAAACTAAGAAAATTATTAAAAAAGAAAATATGTATTACGTACTTACTATTTTTTATATACAGGGTGTGGCAAATTTTTGGACCCTTAAGCTACCGTTTCTTTTGTAGTTAGAAGGTTCTGTTCTTAAGAACCTTCTGTTTTAGTTTAAAGAAAAAAATATTGTCATATTATGTTTTTTGAAAAAAATTTACGGGTCGCCCAAAAAATTACCTACATCTGTCAAAAAAAAAACAAGTTGGTCTTAATCGACTCTATTTCCAAGCAGGAACACGTTTCCCAAACTAACGTACCAAATCAAATCGTAAGTTTTGCGACTCGTTGAGGGAATTATTACAAGCAATAAATATTTTAACAGTAATATCGCAATACATCTATGAAAATCTAATGTATACACACAAAAACAGAGATAACTTTATGAAAAGGTGTGATGTTCACAATAAAAAGACAAGAAACAAGAACAAATTACACATCCCATCATATGTAAAGATTACGAAAGGTAGGGAAATCATTTGTGGGCGTGCGCATTCTATAACAAACTTCCATCTGAAGCAACTGAGCTCCCTATTCGTAAATTTAAACTGTACATAAAACGAAATCTTATCAA
This sequence comes from Eupithecia tripunctaria, assembly GCA_955876795.1. Taxonomy (NCBI): domain Eukaryota; kingdom Metazoa; phylum Arthropoda; class Insecta; order Lepidoptera; family Geometridae; genus Eupithecia; species Eupithecia tripunctaria. Next base: position 26,147,988 of record OY041599.1, read on the forward strand.
GAGAGCCTATTACTCCATAGATGATTACATTAATGATGTTAATGCTTGACCGGATGTCGCCCAGTTCCACACCGATAATAGTATGTAAGAACATAGTTGTGTTAGACTGAGTTATACAAAGATTGTATTAATAGATCCATCCATCCATCCATCCACAGCCTGTATCGGTCCACTGCTGGACGCAAGCCTCTCCCTGATAAACGCCTTATTGGCGTTTATAAGGGGGAGGCAACAACAACAACAACAAATACCTACTTACTCGTTTTTTCATAGAAAATGTATGAGAAATTGTTTTTTTTAAATTATTAATAGATACTGACTCTGAATAAGAAGAAATAAACATGCAAAAATTACGATTTGGAGTTACACGTAGATACTTCCAAAGCTAAATTACAATGTACTTCATTAATATATCTATTACAATGAGTAAATTAAAACAAAATAAGAAACTAAACAAGGAAATGCTATGAAAAATTACACTATTTAGGTACTTAATAATTCTAATACCTGTATTAGGTAATATAATAATACATATCTATAATATAAAAACGAATCGCTAAATGTGTTGGTAAGCGCATAACTCAATAACGCCTGAACCGATTTGGCCAATTCTTTTTTTTAATGTTCGTTGAAGTTCAAGCATGGTTTTTACGGCGAGAAAAATTCGAATAACTGCCGTAAAACACCTTTAAACGTTTTCATCCTTTAATATTATCTTCTAGGGTACATATTTTTTAAATACACTAGAATAACATTACAATCTAGCCATAGGTTTGGCTAATCGGTAATTTTGTTTAAACTTAATTTTATAAAAACGTCACCAAGAATTTGTCCATCGGCACTTTTCTTATTGTCTCTATTTAAGAGAAAGACACTTGGTTCATGTGTTCTTTAAAGAGCACTTATTATACACTATAACTGACACTACACTAACTCAAAAGGTTTAGTTCTTTTGAGCCTTCTCACTATGTCCGTGTTGTCGAGGAGCTGGATAGCCTCGACGTTCACATGATGAAGGAGCCTCTGCGTACTTTTGTATATTTTTAACGGTGACTTCAATCTTTAGGTCCCGATGAAGACGCCATTTCTTACATACCAAGGAGCATTAACGATTGCCCTTAGTACTTTATTCTGGAATCTTTGTATGATTGCTACATTAGTCTTTTTGGTACAGCCCCAGAGCTGAATGACATAGGTCCAAATTGGCATAAGGACTTGTTTATATAATAAAACTTTATTGTGTACTGCTAGAGTAGAATTTCTTCCAATTAGCCAGTACATCTTTTTGTAGCGAATCTCAAGCTCTTCGTTTTTCTTTTTGACGTGAGCTTTCCACCGAATTATTTTGCTGTGTTAGCATATGGTACTATGACTCCGTTGATAAATACCGGATGATAGTCTTCTCTTTTATTCGTAAAATTGATATGAACAGATTTTGATTCATTTAGTTTGATTCTCCAGTTTGTTTTCCTTTTCTTTTGTTGGTATGCTGATCTCCGGTGAAAGCTGCGGTGACGAGTTCAGTTTTCGTTTCTTCTTAGACCCAACTCTTACCCAATTGGTTTCTTTGGCTAGTTCTTCCTCGACCGTGCTGTATTCTATACGCGCGTTAGAGGTCTCCACGCATGGTGCTTTTGATGGGTTGACGGTGGCATCTGCAACGCATTGCAGTAGCTGCTGTAGAATGCTAATTTGGTTCTTGAGGTCTCCAACAAGGCTCTCAAGTTTAGCTCTCTCTTGCTTTTCTTCGTGGTATCGCTGTAGAGCTTTATTATGTTCTTCGGCCAGGAATCGTTCTGTGTCCGTTTTGATAGTAATAGAATTTTTTTGCGGTGTACTCATTGTTACGGCATACAATTAGCTTCGCCTTAACAATAATATGTGATGTCGTCGGTGAACATGTCTAAACGTGATGATCCAGCAAGGTCATGGCGATCGGGCGTGCCGCGCGCGACGTTTGTTGTGATGCGTTAGCACTTTGAACTGACGATACGCGCGGTTGCGTGTGAAACAACTGTTCTCGGAGAAAACCGAACGATCACTTGCAAAAGTTAAAGTTAAAAAAGTTCTGGGTCAAAATTATGATAATAATCAATCATCCATCTCTCTTACAATAGAGCAGACAGACGGATCCTTCCATTCTTCCGCATATCACACAGTGTCACCATTTGGGAAAGCCCGCGGCGGCCTCGAAGGTGGTAGAGCGAATAGCGCGACTTCTACCGCTGATATAATTAGCTTAAAAAAATGTCTTTGGGAAAAAGAAATAATATTTATGTATAGGATCATCTCCTTGGGATTATTCTGTATACAACTGCAAAAAAATCATCCCAATAGGTCCATAAATGAAGGAGAAATCGAAAGACATAACATACTCATAAAAAACATACATACAGCCATCGATGTAAAAAGGAGAGATGAGACACTGGCTTTTCGAAAATGGCAGCCTCAAATTACGTCCTCTCAGCTCGTTTTTCGCGTGCTTATAGTGGTCTTGGTCACACCTTGGTCTTGGTACGTCTTTCTATCTATGTTGTTCATAAGTAGGTATATTGCAAAACTATGCTAAAAGCGTGACTTTGCGTTTAGTTGTAACACAACACAGGTCATTTATTGAGTTAGCACTGAACGTACCTAACATATCTAAGTACATAATTTTACTTATATCTATGCATACAGCCGAACATAGAACCTCCTCTATTTTTTATTAGACGTCGCTTTAAAAATAAACCCGACTCGTTTTAATGGTGATACGAAATCAATTTCGTAATTAATTAATTTAGCGGGTGTACAATACATGTGAGTGTATGCTTGTCCTAAAATATATATAAAAAGCTATATCTAATTATTAGATCTAAAAAGTTAGATCTAATTTTCAGATCTAGCTTAGTCCTTGGGTACACTCTCTGTTATTACCTAGACCGACTAAAGGTACCCACTTTCGTTTTGATGAAACTGTAATTACATTTGACCTCGAAGCAAATATCAAAGGGGAGAGAATAAAAACTCGGGGAGGACTCTGTAGGCGGAAGTAACAAGTAAGCTGCAGCTGCAACTTCAATTCCACTTATTTATCACAAATCCCTTCGGCAATGACCTCGAATCCGTTTCGAAGCATTTCGCTTGGAATTATTGTCATTTAAAACTTTCAGATTGGAGGAGTGAAGGTCCTAGTGCTTATCTGCGCATTTTGCGATGGTTAATATAGCTCCTAAAAAAGAGTATTTTTTGCATTGTTAGTCTGATAATCAAAATAACATTTAAAAAAATATTTTTATGCAATAACTTGCCACAACTTTAAGAAAAACACAATTGTGTTTTTCTTTCCCCTATCGACTTACGTCACCCCTTACTACTAACTAACACCGAACAAAGATTACGTACAAACTTAATCCCGTCACCAAAGTAGACTCTGACGCTTTTCATTTTATTATTAAGTATTTGTAAGTACACTGTTTATAAATATTTACCTTTACTTGCGCTATAAAACCTTGCTTCTTGACAAATTTCATACAGCTAGTGTAAAAAATGCGAGCATATACAGCATGTATGTACGTATGTGTGTATCTCTATTGCGTTGTGTTGTTGTATGTTAACTTCGCAGTACGGAATCCTACAAATACGATACTAGGCATCCTCACTACGGTTGTGGTACAAATCAAGTTAAATAACAAATATCAAAAAATTATCGATTCCTTTTGAATTAATTGATTGATAAAGAATATAAATTTGTATAATTTACCCAATACATAACAAAAGGAGTGGTAAATACAATAATTAATAGGATAAAAAACTAATAAGTAGTGACTTAAATCGGTGATTGGTCAGCTGTACTCAGAAATTCTGGCAAAATCTATAAAGGAATGCCTGCGATAAATAAACTTACTGAACCCTACCACCGACTTATATTATCTTGGATAATGAATAATGCTCGTTGTCTTACTGTCTGGCGGAAACAGTAATTATGTGTATCTACGATACAATTAACGTATGTAGGTAGGTGGTAGGTGTAAGTTAGACATCGCTATACATATGTTTCGTATTCATCCGGCCACTTTCCAGACAGCTAATCGTTTATGTTTGTTTATTCCTGAGTACCTAACTAGTACCTAACCTTCCTATGTGATCTATTTTTAAATGAGGCGTATCGATGCACCAATTTTATATTAATTATTGTAACATTGTGTTATTAAATACAACGTCGTTACACCTGTCAATTGAATACATTTAGTTAAATACCTTCTGAAATCCTTAAGAATTTTTATTTTATTTATTTAACAAAATCCACAGTCCTGTGTCCAATCTATGTCACATTCATAAAGTTATTTTGTCCTAGCTAGACAGAATCTGAATTTTACCGAACCAGTGTAGATACCCACCCATACCTGGTCGACATAAGTACCACCACAGTGTCGAACCGATAAGATTTATTTATTTATTTTAGTGAGGAATAACTAACGACTACATTAAACTTATAATACATTTGTGAAAGTATTTTACTTTGTAGGTAAAGATAAGATTAATTCATAATGTAGCCCACATCGCTATCCACATCTTTTTTTTATACATACAGAATAAAACAACAAGCAACAAAATGGCCTAACGAAAACTAAGCTAAGCGAGAGCTGGGCTCCAATTCAACAACTAAGTTTAGTGAAAAAAGGAAATGCTAGAAGGTAATGGTAATGAAATGATTCTAACTGAAAAAACAATAATAATATTTTATGTTGGGTTATTACTCAAATTTACTTGAAAAAGTAAACTATGTAACAACTTTTTAAATTTATGTACTTAAATTGCAAATAAATATGTCTATGTCTACAAAGTTATTATTATAAGACTCAACCATACGACGAATGGGGGCACGAAGTCCGGAATTTGTGCAGCAGGTGGAAAGGGCAAACAGAGAACGCGAGCGCGTAGCTCGCGGGGTGCAAGTTCTCGGGACTGCGTAGCTTTCTGACGAGTTCTAAACAGTCAAATTTATTAAGCACGATTTTGTAAAGGGTAGCAGCTTCAAGATATTTACGTCTGGACTCAAGAGTAAGAAGTTTAAGGTCATAAAGTGAGTCAGTGTAAGAGCAACGGGGGCGACGACATCTGTAATTCATGAACCGCAAATATTTCCGCTGAACCCTCTCAATCGCCACCTCGTACTTATTATAAAATGGGTTCCATATTGGCACCGCGTATTCCAGCTGAGAGCGTATCAGTGTTTTGTATAGATAACAGGAAAGTTGATGGTTGCTCAAAGTCCGCTGACGACCTCATAATAAAGCCATACATTATGAAAGCATTGGTAGTTATTGATTCGATATGTTGATTTAAGTGAAGCTGGCTATCAAGTAAGACACCGAGATCTCTTAATTTGGTAACTCTATTCAATCGGGAATGAGAAAGGTTATATGAAAAATTTAAAGATTTGATATTTTTGGTAAAACTGATGGAGTTACATTTAGGCAGACTAAGGTGTAGTTTGTTGATACTGCAGTATGTGGCGAGTCTATTTAGATCTTCTTGAAATAAAGTGCACTCATTTAAAGTGCGTATCGGCATATAGGCCTTCAGATCGTCAGCGTACAATTAGAACTGTGAGTCTTGAAAGCATTGATCGATGTCGTTTATAAAAAGTACAAAGAGCAGAGGGCCCAATATAGACCCCCTGAGGAACACCTGAAATGACTGGTACGCTGGTGGATTGGAAGCCATTAATAACAATTTTTTGAGTGCGATGACGTAGGATGAGAACCAGTGGAGAAGATTACCACGTATAACGTTAAAGGCGATTTTGTTGAAAAGAATTTCATGATCCACCTTGTCAAATGCTTTTTTTAATGCTTTTTTTCCGTATAGACGGCGTCCACTTGTATACGCTTGACAAGGTTTTCGAAGAGCGTATTAGTAAAAACAATAAGGTTAGATGTGGTGGAACGCCGTTTGACAAAGCCGTGTTGCTCCTGAATGATGATGTTGTGAAGGGTGGGGTAGAAAAGAGTTCGACAAGGCGGATAGAATAGAAATAGGACGATAGTGCTCTATGTCGTTTTTAGAACCGCTTTTATGTACTGGAGTGATAAAGACGCGTTTCCATACTTCAGTAAAGCCACCTTCGGAAAGACATTTGTTAAAAATAGCAGTGATAGGCACATAGATACAATCAGCAGTATTTTTAAAGAAACAAGGAGAGATTCCATCTGGACCAGGGCCTTTAGATGCGTCAAGAAACCTCAGTTCCCTCAAGACGTCACCTTCCTTATGGTAAACGTTTGTTAACAAAACATTATTATCATTAGAAGTGGAGGGTGCAATGTGAGTGGAAGTAGAGGGTGCAGTGTGAGTGGAGGGGCAGGATCTAGGCTCGAAAATAGAGTTGAAGAAACTTGAGAACATATTACATATGGATTCCGGGTCTGAGGATGTAACATTATGGTATTTCATAGATGAAGGAATGTTCGACTTACTTTTACGGTTAGCAATATAAGTCCAAAAATATTTAATATTTATGGTCAACACTATCCATGTACATTTTAAAGCATTTCTTGCTGTTTTGTTTAAAAGAAGCCCTTAACTCGGAAAAGTCCGCGTAGTCAGAGTTATTACTATTTTTTTTCCATTTAACCCATGCCTTCTGCTTACGCTTAAATATTTTGATTAGAGAGGGGGTAAACCATATGGGAAAATTATCAGATTTACAGCGCACAAGGGGAGTATGTTCCTTGATAAGGCTTTTTATAATATTATAAAAAAATCAACTGAATCTGTCGCTGAGGGATTCCTCAGAAGGTTGTGCCAATTAATATCTGAAATTTTATTATTTATTAAGTTATAAGCTTTATAAAAGTTATGTTTAGGTATGTATTTCTTCCTTAGAGAACTTGTAGGATAACAGAAAGACAGGGAAGCGATGAATGGCGGATGGCGCGGAGTAGAGTTGAGTAAGGGGAAGTGTTGAGGTTCAATTTTACAGGGAGAGTTAGTAATAAATAAGTCAAGCAAGTTACCAACATCATTTACTACTGCAAGGAATTTAATGTTAACATACAATTACTTAGCTGAAGGCCACGCGGTGATGTATCAGTGCAAGGACATCCAGCAGAATTATATTGGCTAATGGCGGGAAATTGGTCTGCCCAACTAATTTCCGCTAGGTTATAGTCACCAAGGATATAAACATTGTCTATTCTAGGGTTTAATAAGGTGTCCTGTAGAAAGTCGAAGTGTCTCTCGTAAGTATCAGCCCTAGTCCAAGGAGGCGGCGTTAATAATAACATGGAATTTATTTTTATCCCTACTGGGAAATTGTACTTATAAATGTTCTAGGCTACAAGGTTGAGTTGTTAGGGAGTGAGAGGGAGATGTTTCATACGTGGCTGGGTGGAGAGTACGTAGGATTGCTATTAAAATGCCTCCCCCGTCTTTTTTATTTGTAGCGAATCTGTCTCGATCACATCTAAAGACTACATAGCGCTCATCGATAAACTCACTATCATGAATATCAGGAATTAACCAAGTTGCCGTGAACACGATGATATCATAGGAGAACGAAAGTATGTTCATATATAGAGTTTGTAACTTCTGCGTCCCCACTGCAATTTTGGTAATAAATTATTATTTTATCGGTGTTATCCATTCTAGAGAAAGACTTGTATAATTATATGCGTTTAGGTGGTTAAGTAAAAGCTGTACAGTTTTTTTGTTTAATTTTGTTTCAATAGCCAGATAAAAAGAGTAGCTAAAATAGTATACAATGAGAAACAAATAAATTTAGCCAGCACGGGTTGACTTAATCTTGGCCAGGTCCGATTCCGTACGTATGACGATGACGGGAGAGTCATCTCGCTCACGGACAAGGATGGACGAGTGCTTGATCCAAACATGTTTGTAGTGATTGTTTCTTGCCTCTTCACGGCACATACGAAACAACCTTTTGTTATTTAATGGCAAGTGCTCGTTTAGGTATATTTTGGTAGTTGTGCCAGAGAAGTCTAGCTGATTAGACATCAGAGTTTTAGCTCTGCGATAGGCACCTAAGACGTTATCTCGTAGAATTCGAGTTGTGAACTTCACAATTATATTTCATCATCATCATCATCATCCGCAGCCCGACTTCACACACTGCTGGGTATAGGCCTCCAAACTTTTGTGCTACTCCACAATTATATTTATGGGCATAGTATTGTTCGGTTGAGCGCGGGGTACCCGGTGTATTGAGATGATGTCCTGGGTAGGGATAGGAACATTCAGTGCTGCCCCTATGTTACTTATTATCGCGTGTAAATTTTCATTGCGTTTTTCTGGCACGTTGCATAACTCGAGGTTACACTGCCTAGCCTGTTGCTCAAGAGCATCGAGCTTATCTCCATGTTGATCAGCGCGGGGCAGGTCTCTACACTGCGGCTGACGGACGCGACTTCCTCGATGCGCTTATTGAGTTGTTCATGCTCTACCGTGCAGTAATCCACGGAGCCCTTCAGATTAGCAACGTCTTGGTTTAATACTGACAGATTAGTTTTTATGTTTGTCTGTTCTGATTTCAGTGGCCTTATCTCACCAAGTCACCACGGATTTCATTTAAGGCACCCTTGATGTCCTCTCTTATGCGCTGCACGTTGTCAGTGTTCTCACTCACATCTTTACTTTCCTAAAGTGAGTTGGTGACCGAACGCTTGACCATCATAAAAAATAAAGATAGATATAGGTACCTACCTAGATTTGCCTTCGCAGATTTCCCGGAGATGTGATCAGTACCCGTCAGTATGCTGAAGGTCCAATGATGGTTCCGACGTTAGACCTTCTCTTCTTGTCCAAAAACCAAACGCAGTCACACTTACTAACTATGTACCTTCGCGTTCCCTACACTGAGGTTCTGGTCCAGCAGCAGACCAGCTGCTTAGATAGAAGTGCTAAGTTATCACCAAACACTCCAAAAAGAGTCCAAATACGAAAACGTTGAGCCGCGTCACCCTGGTTGGTAAACACCATAGAACTTAGCTAAGAACGATCGCCTATGAACCCCATACCGTTTACAGAAAATCGTGTCTAAATCGATCGAACTGTTCTAGAGATGAACGGGAACATCGGTTTTCAAAACGATGTTTGAGTGAGGTGAGCACCATAGCACCCAACAAAGAACCACGCCTTTTGCCAGTTTCCAATTGCCAGTCCTTTTCAAATCCAGTACAGAACACAGAATCTAAATCTGTGAAGGGTTTTGAAGGTTATATGCAAAGAAGTAACATGTGCAACATGTCACACACCGCAGGTAATGATTACGTAAATTACCCGGAGCGTTGTTTATTCGCTGGAACGGCCGTTTATTACGCTTCAAATAACTGCTTTATAATGTGTGAATTAAAATAATAAGCAGACAATTACCTATATAAAAGCCACGTAATAAATTGTCAGTTAAATCGATAAAAGCCAAGTTCCAAGGTCAGTAAAAGTCAGGTATTTTGAAAAATGGTCAGTAAAGTCAATATTTTGAGGATCAGAGGCTACATTCCCACAAAAGTCGGGTCTCATTAGATTAAGATGAAAAGAATTCCGTTTTAGAGTGGTACTCCTTTTGGCGGTAGTTCCATAAACATAAATAATAAAATTACGAATTTATTCTTGCAATCTTTATTTTCATATACACGATAACTAAAGAACAAATTCATGCGTACCTATGTAAAGTTACTTACCTTTTCTTGAATTTTTTTTCAATTATTAACATACATAACTAACTGTACAGGGTTGGAATTGGAAGATGGCAACAAACAGCTATAGTCACTAACTAACACTTAGGCCTGTATTATGAAAGCATGCCAGTCGTCGTCCTATGCTTAAGTGAAGTATATGTATAATTTTGAGTAAAGACGAATTTTCAAACAATACTTGAGAACGAATGTCAAAATCTACACTCACTTGGAAAGGATTTCAACGCACGAAAGCTTTTTTTTTTTAAATAAAGCCCAAAAATGTTTGAAATGGTTGCGTTTCGTTTCACAAAACTACCAAATCAAAAAAATACATTGTGATTGTCAGGTTGATAAGGTAAAGGAACGTTTTTCGCTTAGATAAATGTGTAGACCATAGACAAAACCCTACTCACTCAAGTAGAGTTTTTTCTAGTGCAATTAGCTAAGTAGCGTCAGAGTTACGTTCTATAATAAGGATTTACTTGAGCAGAGATTCCAAGCTTGAGTAGAACTCGCGTAATGACTGCATAATACGGGCGGAGCTTTCATAATACGGGCGTTAGAAGCGTTCCGCTTCGGTATGACGACTATGGTCTGCACACACGACATGTAAAGATGTATATTATAGAACGATACATCTCATTATATCTTCCATAGAAATCGTCAGGATACCACACACACAAAAGCTATAATGTATATTTTTACGTGTATGAAATGTTAAGGGATGTAATGTATGTAACATTGTACAATGTATACATTGGGATGTAATGTATGTAACATTGTACATTGTGTAATGTATGTAACATTGTACAATGTATGTACTGCCCACTGCCCAGCTCTGCGGTGCGACCCGCAGGGACGCGCCGCAGCTCCACGCAGATAGAGACTGGCACCTGCGTCTTGGGCCATGAAGGTGTTAATATACATTACAGCTGCCGTGTGTGAGTGAAGCCCTTTATAGAAATGACCTTAGGTGTAATCAAAGTAACCTAATTCGATATTTGTTTCATGGAAATGAAATTCACTAACCCTGTCCGAACGCATCCTAGACAAAAATAAACGTTCGTATTTTGAAGTCAAATTAGCCGATCAAGCGTCGGTATTCTAGAGTTTCATTAAATGGTCAGTATTTTTAAGGGATTTTATTACAGTATTTTTGACCATGGAATCAGTTTCCTCCCCTTCTAATACAATTATGATACTTGAAACCTTTACCGGGTAACCTATCGATGCAGGTCACTTTAATTTGGTTACTGGTTCGCAATGGAATTACAAAACCACTCATCCTATATGGACATTTGAAAGCCCGATAAAAGGCCGTTCGAAAATTTTCAATTTTGTAGCGACTGCCATGGCTTTCAAGGCCATCAAAATCAAAACTGAAAAGACTTATATGTCAAATATTGGATGGGAGATTTAACTTATAAAAGCTGGGCTTTTTGGCCGTTTGATTATTCAGTTCTAAGCGATCGAAGAGTGAACGAGTCTTATGGAAATTAATTGAAGTGAATTTTTAAAGTGCAGTTGCAACCTTTGTATTAAGTACGTAGTTGAGTGTATATGGTTGAATAAACCAATTTAAAGTGTTCTGAAGTGTTTTACTTGGACACCATTCCCGACCAGCCCTATAGTTGAAGTCTTACACCTTCGACGAGCCCCTACAGTTTTTGGTCCTTTGAGAGCCGGATGGGGAAGTGATTTCGCGTCATGCCTATTGCACGCTCCAGATCACCGGGAAGACGGGTGCCGAATACAGTTCAACTTCGTCATTGAACATGCTGGCTGACTTGAGCACCGCCGCTCCGTTGTCCATTGGAACTCCTTGCACAGTTGTACCGTCTGGGACAGCGGAAGCATTTGAAAGCCCAGCAATACTGCCAGGGCAATAAAGGACGTCAGCACGTGTAAGAACTAAGAATATTGGAGGACCACAAGATGTTCCACCGTTTGTTTCTTTAGAATCGTTGTACCCTGCAATTGCATGCATGATGTAAAGCCGACAAATATTGGAGGATCTGTCCACCGTCAGCTTCTTCTGCATTCTTTGTTCCTGCTTCAAGGTCGATGAAATCCTCAAGAAGATCGCAGTCATCTGCTGTTCGGGCACTAGAAGAAAAATAACTTAAGGAGGCTAAGCGAAGATTGCCACGGACAGAGCTGAAACCGCAGCAGCCAAAGCTAAAGCTGCCACTGCCGAAGCTGAAGCTGCCATCGCCGCCGCCAAAGCTAAAGCTGCCGTTGCAGCCGCCACAGCCGAAGCTGAGGCTGCTGGCGCTGAAGCTGCTAATGCTTGCATGCTGTTAAATCTGAAGAAAAAGCAGCTACACTCGCCGCAAATATTGCCCGGATGAGCGTTACTGGGTCTCAGTGTCCATCAGAAATTTATTCGGAAGATGATGAGTTTGACGAGGAAAGATCGGTAGATGGAACGATGGGTCGAACAATCGGCTAAGTTTACACAGAATAAACCGAGGTCACCTGCTGAGAATAAACCAGTGTTACATGCTAAAGATAAACCTGCTCATAACTGTGAATTAAATAAACTCGCCGACGCCATCATGAGTACTACTAAATCAGGACAGTCAACAAAAGTGTGGGATCTTCCAAACTTCAATGGAGATTATGAGAGCATATTTAGACAGCGTGGCTCAGCACACCGAAATACAAAATATTTCTCGCCTTAGGAATTCCATTAAAGGAATAGCCAGAGAAGTTGTCAGAAGTCTTTTGTTTAAAAGCTGGGCTTTTTGCCCTTTTCATTATTCAGTTTTAAGCGATCGAAGAGTGAACGAGTCTTATGGAAAGGAGATGAATCACTCGCCGTACAAATGTTCCCCAGAACTAGTAGACACGTGGTTATGCTTTCCGAGTTCTAAAAAATAGACTTAATTATAATTACGGACACTTATTTTAAGTTATTAAAAATGCAAAATAATTTCGGAATTTGTGGTTATGATTTTTGATTGTACACTGACGGTTTGAAAATGTTCGTCACCTTAGAGTCGGTTTTTGTTATTTTCACTTCCACTTCAACTTGGCTTGCTGTGTCTTTGCAAGAAAGAAACCGCAAAAACAGCGCTGACAGCGACAATGTATTGAAATGTAATTTGATGTAATGTGACGTATGTATGTAAGGCTGAATCGAGAAAAAAAAATGCCATACGCCATGCATGTCTGTGAGACAGGCTATAATCAATGAGGTTTTACTTCAGTTTATATTATAATATCATATAATCTGTGGAACCGAAGATTGTGTCGAAGAATCATATAAAATGAATTTAATAAATGTTTTCAGGACTCAGAAATGTCCGTTCCATTGTAGTAATTGATCGGTTATTGTTTTTTATTTATTAATTATGAACAAGCTTTCACACGTGCTGGTTCGGGGGCAACTTTGACCGATCTCCTTTATTAATATGAATTATTAAAAGTGCAGTGACCTTTTGTATTAAGTACGTAGTTGAGTGTATATGGTTGAATAAACCATCTTAGTGTTCTGAAGTATTTTTACGTGGACATCATTTCCGACCAGTCTTAGTTGAAGTCTTACACCTTCGACGAGCCCCTACAACTAGAATATTCACGGTAAATGCTAGGTACCCCCTGGCGACTCAACCGACATACTATATAGCGCTGGAGTCATAGCTCCCTTACAGAGTGAACAGGAAGCCGAAGGCCGGCAATAGGGTATATGCATCGATTTTTTAAGCTATTGCATAGCTTCTATCGCGGGCCTTGAGCGCGGGGACCGAATCCAGAAATTCCGTAACGAAAAAACCTTGACGTTTGTTTCTTTAGTTCAGCAACTCGCCTCTAGATGGCATTGCAATAGCTTTACCGCGGCAGTCCCCGAGTGCCACACGTCTTTTTTATTGTTTTAATCGATTCTTTAGGTGATTATTTAACCGAGGAATGATAAAACGCTCACTGAATTTCGCATTAACAAGGTAAAAAAAACAAATCAAAACTACAATCATTTTCGGGTGATAAAAACGCTGCCATATTGGCGCCATGTTTATGTGACGTCGACGTACACACTTGATTAAAACCTTTGGTGACGACCTCGGTAGTGATCATCTCAGGAAAGAGGTTTTCCGAAAAAACTGAAAATAATCGACAATACGAAATGTCAAGTGGGCAGAATAGTGTCAAATCATGGTGCAGCAAGCAGAATAAAAAAAGAAAAAATGTGCACAGTGATGTCACGTCCGCTCTAGTCAATGGCGTAGCGTTTTGAAACTTTGCGATTGAGATTTAAAATATCAATTTTTCAATGATTAAATTCTACAATAAAAACATCTCTAAATGCAAAAATAAATATATGTAGATATGTTTCTATATCAATAGAGAATACGTGTATATTTTTTAGCCATTTTGAAATCACATGCATATACCCTATTAGCAGTGAATTCGCCTCCGGCGGCACTTAACTAAAACCAATTGCTGCTATTTCTTTCACAAAATATTTCATCCCGAAATAGTGCTAGGAAATAAAGTGCTACTTAATTAAAACAAGAATCAGAGGCAAGTACACTCACGTTTGCTGTAAAAACTCAAAAGTAATAACTACTTCGTTTTTTTTTATTCTTTTTAATAAACTAATACATAAATATATAATGTTGGACAATTCACTAACTGTTATCAAAATAAAGGCAACAAGTGCCAAGAGAAAATACCGCGATAGATGTTTGTTACGTCTTCACGACAAAAGTACTGAACGAATCGAGCTGAAATTTTGCGTAGATGTAGTTCCAAGCCTGGTATCAAACATAAGTTACGATCTAGTTCTACCCCAGGGGATAGAAATACCTTATTAGTCCATAATAAACAACAAACGCGTGCGCAGCCGCGGGCAGAAACTAGTTATAGTTCAGATTTATCTTTGACTAAAACATTCTTTCTATCCGTAAAATAAATATACACTCAGGAAAGTGATATTCTTAGAAGTTAATTGCTATTAACTAGTCGAAACCAAGACCAAAATTCGCAATTAGTAATACGTACAAAAAATCGTCAATGCCGGGTCGAGCGTAGTGTGAGACCGTAGTCAAACGAATACATCTGTATGAATAAATAAAGTTGAATTTGTTACAAAAAGACTCCCAAGTCATCACTGCGACTGGCTATCGTTCAGAAAACAGGGTATAGGTCACTTCAGAAAAGCTAATATTTTTATCACGTATACTCTATTGATAAATATATCTGTATTTTTTATGATGTTTTAATGGTGAAATTTAATCATTAAAAAGATAGATAGATAGATATTTTAAGTCTCAACAGCAAATTGTCTAATCGGAACACTATTGGCACCTGAAGCGTAACGTCATACTTGAACATTTTCGTATGGGCATGAAGTTTTGACTTTGAGTTGACATAGGGGACTCGATGATCCGTGACGTCACAAAATGCAAGGGCTAACATGGCAGCATTTTTATCTCCCGAAACTGAGTGTTGTTTTAATTTTTGTTTTTTACCGCGATTTTTTTTATTGTATTTATGTATTAACCTAAATAATCGATTAAAAAATGTAAAAACTCCATGCATACCCTATCGTACTTCAGCCGCGCCAGTTAGTTTCGTGTACGCGAGGTAGTACGCGTGGATTTCCGCTTCGCACTTCCAGCTCGGGTCAAGGTCGGTGCTAACTTCATTCAACCCTACAGTTATATTGATATGTAGCGGTTCAGGTTGCGTTGTAGGGATGTTACTGATCTGGATATTAGAATAATATATATAATATTAGATATAGGTTACGGGTATAAAATAATTTCGGATATCCGATAGTTTCAGTTACGGTTACGGATATCTAAAACATCCCTGTTTTGTTGGTCTAGCGGTCGCGTGTTCAGTTCAGCTGCTGTCGTTTTTTCGCAAATAAATTCACAGAAGTAGCACAGTATAAATTTAACACATACAGCAGGTCGACGCCTTCAAAAAAAAAAACAGAAAACTGTGTTCCTTAACTTGTTAGTAGCAGAACGATCTCTTAATTAAACCTAAGTAGTCTTAGTGTGCACAGTTAAATTTAATTTGGTCAAATTAATTTAGAACTAAATCAAATAAAATAAAATCCGTTTTTAATCCATTTTAGTGAATCTTAGATTATTATATATTATTACATATTAATTTTAATTATTATTTGAGAATCTATAGTTAATCATAGAATAATCTTATTCACTTTAAATATATGTATCTTCTTCAAAATACCATCGATCACAGTTTTTGCTGCCCCCCCTTAGATAAAATAATAAATAAATAAATAAATAATGCTGGACAATTCACACAGCATTATCTAGCCCCAAGCGAAGCAGAGCTTATGTAATGGGTACTAGATAACTGATATACATAATACAATACACAACATAGATAGATATTTTTTATTATACATAGAAAACATCCAGAACGCCCTGAACAAATTTCTGCAGATCGTACAAATATTTGTCCCGAGGCGGGAATCGAACCCGCAACCTCCTGCGTCGCAGGCGGACCTTCGCCCACCACGCCACAGAGGTCGTCAATTCCAGATCCACAATGATTGCTTCAAAATGCTGCTTTTTAGGGTTACGTGCCCAAATGGTAAAACGGGACCATACTACTAAGCCTCCGCTATCCGTCTGTCACCAAGCTGTATCTCATGAACCGTGATAGCTAGACATTTGAAAATTTCACAGATGATGTATTTCTGTTGCCGCTATAACAACAATAAAAGATAAATAATTTTAATAATTAAGGGGGGCAACGTCCTTATCACCTTGAGAACCGATCACCGAGGTTAAGCAACGATTAATAATAAAAATAATAATGTTGGACAATTAACACAGCATTATCTAGCCCCAAGGTAAGCAGAGCTTGTGCTATGGGTACGGAACTCTTCGCAGTTCGGTGGTAGTATTGTTCTGCAGGGGCGCTGCTGCCCGCCCCTGAGGCCCTCCTCAGTTGCCTCTTACGATACTCACAGGGAGATATGGGGTGGTGCAAATTCTAAGCCAGCATCACATATCCTAAAATATCACACGTCCAAGACACAAATTGTAAGGTTCTAGGTATCTACGGGGGAGGCCGCGAAATACCTGAACGAAGACAAATAAATACACTGAAAAAATATAATAGTTAAATTTACTAAATTCTCAGTATTTTTTACAAAAGCAACGTGTAAAAATGGGTCCTACACACTTTTTTGTTAATTTAACTAAACACAAATGGTTAAACTTTTACAAAACTGGTTTAGTATTACTGACTCATAGCTTTTGTAAACTATACAATACCAGTCATGCAATATTCACTCATTCTGTTTTGTATAATTTAAGGATTTTGTTTAGTATTTTTTAGTAAACCTGTTTAGTATATTTTACTCCATGATTTACCTAAACGGTACTATACTAGTTTTGTAATACCTACTCATTCTGTTTCGTAGATTTAACGAGTTGTACTTAGTATTTTCTACTAAATCGGTTTTGTATATTTTACCCATCAGCTTTTGTAGACTATACGATACTACTCATGTAATATCTACTCCTTCTGTTTCGTATAATTTAAGGATTTTGTTTAGTAAATTTCATTAAACCTGTTTTGTATATTTTACCCCTAATATACGTAAAATGTACGATAGTGGTATTGTAATATTCACTCAATCAGTTTCGTATAATTTACGGGTCATGTATGTATTTTTTGCTAAATAAGTATCGTCTAAAATACCATTATTGTATAGTACGTTCTACGAAATTTGTTTACTTATTTACTTTCGTATATTTTGCAACTTTACTTTGGTTGAATCTACAAACAAATTGAATAGGTATATAATACGCTTGACTTTTAACAGTAGGTATTGCTTTCGTAATATTTACATATTATCTTTTGTATATTCCACGCTTTTTTTATTATTGATATTATAGGGTACCTGGGTTTTTAAGTTGGCTACTTACGGCCGTTCCCAATAATCAGATGGATTGAATATTTGAGAATGGCTGTAAGAAGCTAACTTAAACATGTAGGTACCTATGATCAATAATCCAAAAAGCGCAAACAAGTAAATAATGGGAGAACAATACGTACTTACCTAAAAGTCAAGGGTATTATAAACTCACAAAAAATGTCCAAGTAGAAAGTTCCAAAGCAGATTAAATAAACGAAAGCAAATGCATAAGTCAAAACAAATTCGTGAAATGTACAAATTTAGCAACAATATATATAACACAGGACATTATACGCAAACAAATTATTATCAAAATCATTACACTCAATTGAATTATCATATTATACATAACAATTAATTAATGAATATTACAATTCCCAGATTTGGCCAGGATAAGGATTCAAATAATAGTAAATGTAATAAATAAAAGAACTTTTTATTTTACTAACAAACACAAAATGACACCAACAAATTACGTAGGAAACGCTCGTTCCCTCGTTTTACATATTTTAGTTTACCTAGACGTAACAGAATTGCCACCATTATATAAATAAGTACGAACTGAATTCTACAAGAAATATCTCAATCACATCAGGCATAATAAAAGTTACAAAATAATGATAAACATTTCTGGTTTTATCAATCTCGAAACTCCAGATTCATAATTAAGGGGCTGACAACCGTCAAACATCTTCTCGCCGTATTTACGGTTATGGTGTAGTTTTCTTCGTTCGTACTAAACTTATGCAATTTTTTTGGTAGAACTTGTTTTGATCAAATTCGGCCACTTTTTAAACAACTTCAACTCACAGTTCGAAAACAGGACGTCAAAATCTGATTCAATCTGAAAATAATTTAAATTTTGGTAAGTAGGTATTATATACATTTTAGCATAATTTTTTTCAAATTTAATTTTAGGAGAAGAGGAGGTATTCAAGAGGTTGCGGGGTCGATTCCCGCCTCGGGACAAATATTTGTACGATCTGCAGATATTTTCGAAGTAAAATTAAAAATATCTATCTACATTAAGTAGTGTATTGTATTAAGTATATCAGTTATCTAGTACCCATAAGATAATGCTGTGTGAATTGTCAGAAAAATATTTATTTATTATTTATTTATTTATATAACCAGCCGGTAACATCCACTGCTGAGTATAGGCCTCTTCTTTATCTCGCCACCCCATACAGTCTCAAAGTATGATAATAGAGCTAGTTAACACATAAGATGGATTTTATTTTATATTACAATTTGTATTTTATTGATTGTGTAATTATAATTGTAATCAATGGCAAACAGACTACAATATTTGATGTAGTAAATAAAGAAACTTACTTCTTTTGAAACTGCCACTCAACCCAGAGATATTTGATTCCACTTCAAATTTATCAAGATCATTGGATGCAATAGACTCTGAGTCCATAGAACAAGTGCTCTGAAAAAAAAAATTAAACTATTTAGTAAGTGCAAAGAAAATATTAACTACTTTGTAATTTTTTTTTAAAGAAATTATAATTGTGCATTAAAGTACATTCACAAAGCATCACATATCCATGTAGGTACCTACCTATAATATTATTTGCTTACCAATGTTTTATTTTCATTTCCGAATCGAGATAGTCCAGCCTTCAACTTTATTCTATCTTTTATTTTATTTGATTGTATGAGTTCATTAATATCTGACTCGGTAATATTTTCAACACAGAAATAGCTCCAAATCGTGTTCTAGAAAAGATTATATAAAAATGATTTAAAAATGTCTTGAAATAAGTAGGAACAATGATGAAATAACTGGGACTGCAGTGGTTTATGAATGACGATGAGCAAAGTACCTATCCTTTCTTTGCTCATCGTCATTCAAAAGCCACTGCAGCCCCGACTACAATGATTATATAAACAGCCTAATGATAAACTACCTAACATCATCAGGCTACAGTAAGCCTATGCTGGACATAGCCCTCCCCTAATGAGTGATTATTATAATTCACTACTAGCTACTCACAGACAGAAATTGTAATAATAAGCTACTATTATTACGATTTCTGTGTAGTTACCCTAGGTAGGCAAAGATGCCCAGTTAACCAAACATCGAGATTATTACAGTTTATCGATGTCATCAAGTCAATTAGTTAGGTAGGTAGGTATAGGTTTTACATACCTTTGAACACTCTTCGAGTGTCTTCCGAGACTCCCCACGGATCCAGCTCAATCACGAAATTATTATCAGTATCAATATCAAGTACGTTCGGATCGTATTCCTTTTCTTCCATGATTGATCAGGCAGGCAGGCAGGCAGACAAAGCTCAGCAAAATGGCTAACGAAACACCCTCCACAGTTTCGAAAAAAGGCACTTTATTGCGTACTTTCAATGAAAGTAGGTAGTATAATTCTGTTTTACCCATATGAACACAGAATCGTTTTAATATAAGAAGCAGGAGTCCAAATAAAATACAATAACCACGTAAAGCAGGAGTCGTCGTCTTTCGCTCGTTAGCGTCCCACTGAGCGAAGTGAGCGCGACCCCCCTCCCTTATTACAGTTATTAATTTTCTAATACGAAACAAGGTACGTTAAAATAACACTCACAGTATTGATTCTACAAAACTACTTTTGTAAATTATTATGCCTGTCCGTAATTTACCTACCTACCTACTTACCAACGCAAGGTTCTTTCGGGTCTAGGTACCAAGAGAAGACTGGTCTTCGGTTTTCCTAGTTATTACCTGCGCCATTTACGTCAATAGACACTTCCACCCCCAAGACTCTAAGGCCCGTATTATGAAAGCATGCTCGGTCATCGACCTATGCTTGAGTGACACTTATGCCATAGAAAAGCGTTACTCAAGCATAACTCTATGACTGAGCAGGCTTTTATAATACCGGCCTAAATCCTAAGCAGCTTAGGATTTAGGCCCGTATTATAAAAGCCTGCATAGTAGGTACCATACATATAGATAGAAGATGGAAAATACATAGGCAGGAAGGTACCTACTTATTATAATATACCTAGGGACATACCTAATTGCCTGATATGTATTCGAGAGCAAGTGTCGTCTATATTAATATTAAAAAGGAAAATTAATATAAAAAGGAAAGATCTGATTGTTTGTTTGTTTATTTGTTTGTATTGAATAGGCTTCGAAACTACTGGACCGATTTAAAAATTCTTTCACTTTACTTCTAAGCCCCTCGAGTTGGAGTTTGATTTACTGGTTTCAGTTCTGTAGAGTTTGAAATAATTCCACTCTAGCCAAGGTGAGATACGTGCTGATGAGGGGGCAAAATACGCCAGCTAACGATAGGTACCTATTCTAAGGAACCCTATTACAAAACTAGAAAGTTATTTTTACGACAGTACATTGTTGATTTTATTATAGTTTTGTGTAAACTGTGCATCAAAATCAAATTATTTATTTAAAATTAAAATGTTACAAGTTTGGATGTTTGTGGCTCAATCACACCCTAACCACTGAACCGACCACAGCCACAAAAGTGGCTCGCAGCGAAAAAGCTTGATTTCCAACGCCACAATAGTGGCGTGACGTAAGCGAGAGCGCAATCAGTTTTTGTTATTTCTTGTGAATTATTTAGATAGACGGACAACTAGCAAAACATTGTACCCAGTTGGGCTGAAAGCTATTGACAAGCTATAGGTACCTAACCTACACATTAGATGGAGCTGTTATTTTTAGAAATCAATCTGTAGTCAAAACGGGAATAAACAGTGCGAGTTCGTGCGACGAGTGTTTATTTATTAATTGAACATCAAATTATAGTTGAATATACTAAATCGTATTATGTTAAATTGAGTTTGGCAAAAGCAACATCCCAGATCATTAATTTTACACAGAACTTTAGTAGTGAAGCACGCGCCAGCTCACGTTATTTTTAGGTACATTCTTACAAAACTAGATAGAATTTTTTACGAAAGTACACTGTCAAATTGTTTACTAATTCAACATCAAGTTATAGTTGAATATATTAAATCATTTTGGTTGAATTGCGTTTAGCAAAATTAACATCCAAGATCATTATTTTTACGTAGAAGTTTAGTAGCGAAGCATGCGCCATCTAACATTACATTTAGGAACCTTCTTACAAAACTAGAAAGTTGTTTCTACGAAATTACAATGTTAAATTTGTTATACTAATTGAATATCAAGTTATAGTTGTATATACTAAATCGTGGATGTTGAATTGAGTTTGGCAAAATCAACATCCTAGATCATTAATTTTACACAGAACTTTAGTAGCGAAGTATGCGACATCTAACTTTATTTTTAGGAACATTCTTACAAAACTAGAAAGTAAGTTTTACGAAAGTACACTGTCAAATTGTTTACTAATTCAACATCAAGTTATAGTTGAATATACAAAAACGAGGATGTTGAATTGCGTTTAGCAAAATCAACATCCAAGATCGTTAATTTTACATAGAACTTTAGTAAAATGCTTACGTCACTTGACGATACCCTCGAGAAACATTTTACGAAACATACATAAGTGTATTTAACATACAGTTTTCTAGTAACTTTAACTATATTTTATAGGTTAATGTTTACCTTTGTGGTTTAGTAAAATAAACAACGAGTTTTTGTAAAACCAACGAGGAATTAGGTTGATTTTATTAGTTAAAGCCTCAAACTACTCAAGTTTAGTAAATTTAACAATCATATTTTTTCAGTGTAAAAATAGTTTGTTAAATAATAAGGTATACAAAGCAAGCGGCTGGCGTCCCTGGGTTCTGTTTTAGTCTAATATCAAAGTGTATTACAGAATTCCAATCTTCCCTCCTGCCCATGGATTATAAATCAATTAACACAGAACCTTTGATCTCGCGCTAATGTCCAAGTACCGCCATCGCGTCTGTTGGCCAGGGTTGCCACGTAGTAAATTGGACACTAGTCCAATTTACTATTTTTATTCTATTAGACGATGTTTCATTTACTGTAATTTCTACATTAATTAATAATAATAATAATAATGAAGCACTTTATTTCCATAGCTTATTTTGAACAAAAAAGCTTAATTTGATTATTATAACACAATAATCAGTTAGGTGCCTTTCGAGTATAGGCCTCCGCTATGTTTTTGCAGTCTTGTCTATTCGGAGCCTTCTCATGCCATGTTTTTCCGGCGGTTTTTCTTTGATCTGCCTTCCTGTGGGCGACCGGGCGACCTCTCGATCTCTTTCCGACCGCGCCGCACCATTTGGCGGCCCTCAGTGCCCATCTTGTGTCCTCTAAGCGTGCTATGTGGCCTGCCCATTTTCACTTAATAATAATAATAATAATAAATTCTTTATTTCTAGACACGAGATCCATATACACAAAATACAATTTTACACACAACACATAAAAAAATAAGAACGGAACGGATACCTTAGCCCCCATACAAATGCCCCCCGCGTTTGAGCGAGCGATTGCACGAATTTTAAGGAATTTCTCAATTTTTTATATTTTTCGTACTTTGCGATTCATTTTGAATAAACGACTGATTTCAAAAATATTTTTGTTTATTTCTAATGGTGAATATATTTAGGATGTTCGCAGTGTGACAGATTTTCGAATAAAGGTGTCTAACATGCATAAAAAATGACTGAAAATGACTCGATTTGGTGGTCAAAATATGGCAAAATAGTTTCACTCCCATTCAAAGATCATAATGTTTTTTTTTAAACTAAAACACTACAAACATAGCTATTTGTCATCCGATTATGTATGGAAAATTTCAATACGATCGGAAAAGTAGATTCCAAATGAAGCGGAAAGTACGTTTTTATGGGGGCTAAGGTATCCGCACCGTTCTTAAAATCGAGCGAGCTAAACCAGTCAGATTTTAAAGGACCCTTGCCTACAGATACACAAAATCGCTACATTCTAACAATTATAGACGAATCCTCGATATTTCCATTTGCGTACCCGTGCAAAGATCTGATTGCAAGCACCGTTATAAAATGCTTGAAGTATTTATTTATTTATGGACTCGGCGCGCATCTTCAGGAAGTTCCACTCACTGCAGCCCTAGTTAGCTTCCGCTTAAGCCTAGCTTCGCGGCCGGTGATTAACCGTACCGATATATTTTAATAGGATTATAATAATTTATTTTCTATAGCAAAAAATATTTATGACAAGATTTATGAATAAATGAGTGCATAGTAATAATAACTTCTTATTGTAGACACCATATCCATATTTTATGTGGCAAACATACAAAAATTATGCTTAGAATATTTATAAATATGTACAAAAATACAAAGGTTGGTACATAAAAAGTGACGTAACATTACAATGTATTGTTAGGTGGGTAATATCCTAACCTAACGTCTAAATGTAATTGTATGGATACTAAGAATTAAACTTTTGTACATAATGTATATGTATTATAAGTGGGATTTGTATGACATATTTCTTACACTAAAAATACAACAAAATGCTAGCGAGTCGGAGCTTAACAATAATGCAAAAGCCACATTCCAATAACGTAAAACCATTCCATTCCGAGCATCCATTCCTTTTAATTCAGTTTCCGTGCCTTATAAACCTGGCCTACATTATTTATGTATGTTTTAAAGTATACGGTGTGATTTTTTACTAGGACCAAAGTACTAAACCTATAACGAGAGGAGGTACGGTACAGAAGCACTTTTTATGCAAAATGGTTTCTTCGAAAAAGAGCTGACGCTTCCTTCTCCTAGAAACAGTTCATGTACCGTCTAGATGCCCCATTCTGTGCGGGTTTTTTTTTTATTTTTATTTTTTTAATAAGAACTAGGAACTAGGTAGTATTACAGACACCCCAACGTCCGTTTCGCAGACGACGGCACTGCAATAATCAAATGTACATCTCTTAAAACTTATAAATAAATAAATAAAAATTTGGACTGGCTGGATAGAAACAATTTAAACGTCAACTTAAAAAAAACTAATATTATGAAGTTCTTACAAAACTTGGTTGAAAATTAATTACTTACCTAAAAAATATTTAGGTCGTATAGTCTTCAGGCAATTATTGCACAAACATTCGAGAAATTTCTCAAATTATCTTGTAATCAGCTGATAAAGCTGATGAAATAAGCAAATAACTGCACAAAGGCCTACAAATAGCACCTTCGGGAACAAAGGCCACTTTTGCATGTTTTGAAACTTTACGTAAATAGCATTTTTAAAGTTCCGTTGACGTATTTATTATTTAGGGTTCCGTACCCAAAGGGTAAAACGGGACCATTACTAAGATTCCGTTGTCTGTCCGTCTATCGCCAGGCTGTATCTTATGAACCGTGATAGTTGACAGTTGACATTTTCAAAGATAATGTATTTCTGTTGCCGCTTAACAATTAATAAAAATAAATATTTAGTGGCGCTCCCATGTATACTTTTTTTATTGTGTTGACATGTTTTATTTTGCCATTTTTGTAGATAAGGTGGGTTTTTTCATAAATCTTTTTGTTTTAGAATATTGCCAGTTGTTGTACAGCCTCTCAGAATAAATTTACTTGGTGACGACCTCGGCCACGCGCTGGCGCCCTATTTCCAGTAAACAGTTTACCTCGATAGTTTATCGGATTTACATTTCTAAAACACTGTTTACATTGGAAAACTGAAGTACAGGTTGTTTATTGATTGTCACGGAATAGGTTACAAGTTGTTTATTGATTGAGTGAAACTCTTTCTTTCTTGTATGTACCGGCCAAGTATGTCGTGTTGTGTACGCTTGTATTTGTATTGCATGTGTCATCATATTGTTACATTAACAAGTAGATGTCGACCCTAGATGTAACGTATTTGAGTATACACGTACTGTTAGGTTGTTAATCGAATTGATAAAGGGTTCCGCTCAAACATAATCACTAAACTACTTTTGTTCAACGACTTTTCGAATTTCGATTGAAATCTCTGTCTCTGTATCGTCATGTCATTTTCAAACTGTTTGTAATTTCTTGTGTATTTATCTAATAAAAACATCCGCGGGCTGAGTTGCAGGGGTCGATTCTTAAGCCGCGACCACTACCAGATAACTTACCTAAAACTTTACCAAATGAGTCTTCCCGTTATTCAAAGTTAGTCTGTACGGTATATAACGTATGTTGTAACTAAATGCAATGTTTCGCATTGACCTACCTACCTACTAGTTTAGTATTTACTTACCTATGTAGGTAGGTATCTATAAGGATTACTATAGGATGGATCTACTATGATATTGTAGTCAGATCACTCATTCATTACACAAACAAATAAATATTCTCACAAAACACCTAAAAATAAATTAGTGTCTGTTTTGCCTGCTTCAATGAATCTTCCACAAATGTTAGGTAGGTAGGTACAAAAAAAATTATGGAAAGTTACAACGAAAGTTTATTTTATTGTCATTCCAACAAAGCAGAACTTTTGTTGTTAGTTTCTATTTAGGCAAAATTTCGACCAAATTAAAATGGGACCACACAAAAAGCACCAGCTTTCAAATAAAAAAAACATTAAAATCGGACCACCATTGAGAACCTCCTCCTTTTTTGAAGTCGGTTAACACTTTCATGGCCCATGATGCAGATATCCTACCACGTCTCCGTGTAGCGGTGTAGTGAGACTGGGCAGTGAATGCGTTATCTCCTTCATGGCCCATGACGCAGATTTCAGATACTGCGTCCCCGTGTAGGGGCCTGGGTAGTGAATGCGTTGTACTAAACTAAACTATACTTACATATGTAGGTAGGTACCTAGGCCTAGGTACTACCTACTTACCTACCTAGGCCTTGTAGAAAACCTTGGAGAAAAAAAACTGATAAGCAAAGTACCTAAATTCGTGCCGGCTTAGAATTTGCACCAACCCAATTTTTCCACGAGTGTCGTTAAAGAGATATCCACTGGTGGGCGGCCTGCAGAACAATTATACCACTGAACTGCGATCAACCTAACCCGCATTCACAACGTGGGGATTATGGGCACTACCCCCCGGTAGTTCTCTCTTAGGATCCCCGAGATAAAAACCAAGAAGGCGCTTATCAGGGGGAGGTCTAAGTTCAGCTGTGGGCCAATATACTTTACATTTACTTCCTTACATTTACACTCTACCTATGTAGGTATGAAACGCAAAAAGGTAAGTACATAAATACACATGCCTAAGGAAATAGGTAGCTACCGCCTTCAAATTGTTATCAATTGCGTAGAGATGTATAGATACCTATATCCTATCCATTTTGAACGGAGCATAAACGTAAACAAACCGCCCATACTTAACCTAAAATTCACTTTGTTGGCGCGTCCTTTTATACGTAATTTACATTACTTGTCGATTTAAGATCCTCCCTTCAATAAAAATTGCTTACAATTATATCTGAAACTCGATGCCAAGCAAGTGAGACTTTGTTATTTGTGTCGTACTTTATTTACTAGCATGCTTCATTCAAAATGGATAAACCATAGCTACCTACATCTACTCACACACACGCACAAGACGGCACTATGGTTGTCGGTGTTCCATTCACGTATTGTAGTACCCCGCGTACCTACTGCGCTCCGCGCGCGCCTGCATTAGCTAAACTGAGATAACGATATTTGGAGTGGAGTTTTGTACGCGCCTCGAATTGAAGTTGCGAGCGATCGTCACCGGAACCTTAAATAAATTGCTCATCCTTTGGTTGGGCCCTCAGGAGAGCAACTTCCTTCGACGGCCAGGTGCGCGATGAGAGAAGGGTAAACGCCGGATAGATGTCTCACTTTTTGAAAGAGCCTCTTAACTTTCAAACTATTAATTAACATGGATAGCTCCTATGCATAAAGCTAGCTAAATCTTTAATCTTGCATTACGTCTTTGTAGACCTACAATTACTGATTTTGCAAAAATTGAGTCACCACAGAACCTTTTTTTGGAGATACATATAGTTGCCTAAACTGAATGGATACATGCCCCACCATGTAAATGCTAAGGAGGATACATGCCTGTGGTGTATGATACCCTGGCCTGCAAATCTAAGATCACAAATTTAAAATTGCAATTTTTTCTAAACTATAGAAGTTAAACATTAAAAAAAAAGTTTTAAGCTAAATTTAGCTTTCTTTTAAAATATAGTAAACTATTCTTAGGTAAAAAAAATACTTGGTAAAAAAAGATTTTTGCTTATGTAGGTCAAATGCCTACTAACGCAAGAAAATGTTTCCAACGTAAAATAGAACAAAATTATGATTTCCTAAAATCACTAAGCATGTTTAGAGTTCTAGAGGATAGATGGCCCTAGGGGCACCTATACCCTACCCCTGACGAAATTTGGATAACTATCCTTTTTGATACGAATAAAAGTTAAAAAGTTATGCACTACTGAATACGCAAGTTTGTAACTGTGACGTGTTATCCTGCGTTCGCCGCGGAGACAATCATACACTCAAGACAAACACGTCCACTCTGGTGAACCTCCTGCGAGGGTCGAGGGTTGCGCTATTGTGCTCTTTATTTATTCTATTAATTCGTAGTAGCGATTTCGGGAAGTTGTGTTTTTTGAAAACGAGGCATCTATCCCAATGAGGCATATATCCTGGGTTTACCCTACTCATTACTTGAATGTACAATAAACCTAATAAATACCTACAAACTTCAAACTCATAATTTTTTTCGGACTGTGTTAAGAAATATGTTGAACAAATAACATTTAATTATTACATTAGACTGTACTAGAAAAACAAGGTTTAATTGATGGCCGCGCCATTTTTATTTATTGTCATTTTAATTCACTTAACTGCCGTGCAAATGACTGTGTATCAAAGATTGCTGTCATCGACCTATGCTTGAGTGATACTTATGTATAGTTTTGAGTAAATTTAATTTTAAAACAATGCTTGGGAACTAATATCAAAATCTACCCTCACTCATACGAGTATAAATCTCTAGTAGCGATGCGTTATTACCACGTTATCACGCATTATTGAACGGTTACCAAGCATTACTTGAGTAATTGCCTATTTTAGAACGATTTCAAACTTTCATATCTCTGCCTAGTGATTATTTGAACTCATCTTTACTTACGTTTGGTCTGGACCACGCTTGAGTAAGGCTTGGAAAGGATTTATATGAGCCTAAGCTTTTTTTTACTAAGCGCCAAAAATGTTGAAATCTTTGCGTTTATTTTCACGAAAACCAACAAAAGGGCTTTAAAAAATAAATTGTGATAGTTAGGTTCAGAAGGTAAAGGAACATTTTTCGCCTAGAAAAATGTGTAGACCATATACAAAACCCTACTCACTCAAGTAGAGATTATGCTGAGTAGCATTGCTGAGTTACGTTCTATAACATGCTGAGTTATGTTCTATAATAAAGATTTACTTGAGCAGTTCAACTCACGTAATGACTGCATAAGTAATGCTTGGGAAAGCTTTCATAATACGGCTTTCATAGTACGACTGTTTCAAATCCACATCAGTCAGTTGTCGTTAACGGAACACGCAGCCTTAGCAGTGTTTAAGGAGGTTGGTGTATCGGATGGTGTCCGTTGTATTTGGTTTGCTCTTGATCGTGGGCTCCGGCACTATACGAGCCGAGAGTGGCCAAGCTCATACCGATGTCGATCTAACCGATCGGGTTCGAGTATCGCTTGTGTCCAACCGAAAGAGCCTGCGTCTCTCTATGAGTTTTTAGTATTTTAGACTTTATATTGTTTCAAATTACGTTGAAGGTTCGTTAGCACAGTTTTAATTCTTTTATGACAGGGTTTTTGCGCACACTACGCTAGCAGGCAGCACACATAAAAACATACCAAAAATATGAAAGTTTAATCGAAATAAATCAAACAAATAATAACTGACCGCGCCCAAAGTTGTTTGAGAGCGGCCAACCCGTCTTACTTTTCATACGAACGCTATTGCGTGATTATGGCGTTGTATTGAATTTTACAAATAGGTATCTTGTGCACTATAATTATCTAGGTTTCTATCATAAAAAAAATCTAATTTTGGAAAAACAAATTCATATAAGACTCCAAAAATCTGGTTTTTTGCACAAATTTTACCTGAATTTTGGGCGTTCAACTCATTCCTTGCCAGGCGGAGTGGGGAGCGTGAGGTTTTTGCGTTACGGAATTTCTGGATTCGGTCCCCGCGCTCAAGGCCCGCGATAGAAGCTATGCAATAGCTTAAAAAGATTACTTTTTTATATTATTTATGTCAATATCTAAACTTAGCAGTGTTAATATGTCAACGCATTCTACTTTAATGTTTTTGTATGTCATGTGTATGTCAAGTGGTGGTTTCTGATAAGGTCTAAATTGCATTATTTATGTTTTCGCGTAATTAATTTCTAGGTTATGGTCCGTCATCCAGTTAGTTATTACATTAAAGATGTCAAGAAGATTATTTTATAAATTTATGTCATTTTTACAAGATGTCAGCAAAGATATATCGTCAGCAAATAAGATACATTTATTAATACATTTAGGCAAGTCATTAATATATATTCAAAAAAGAATACATCCAAGGACACTTCCTTGGGGTATTAATTTGTTTATATTTATGGGACTCGACCTAACCATATCTATTTTTCCAGTTACGTCAAAATTTTCCACCTCAACATACTGCTTTCGGTTTTATAAGTAGGACTTGAACCATGAGGGTGTAATTCCGCGAATACCTACTCCATATAGTTTCTCTAAAATAATATCAAATTGAACTTTGTCATTGGCTTTTGACATGTCTAATAAGATAAGATAAGATATTTTATTCATTATAAAAAACAGGATACCAATTGCATAAAATTTGTCATTAATTACATGAAGGATTTGCTGGATATATTTATACGCTGCTAATATTGTCGAGCGATTTTTCCTAAAGCCATTTTGTGAGTCGTCAAAAATATTATATTTTTCACAGTAAGAGTTTAGCCTGGTTTGCATGGCCTTTTCAAAGATCTTAGACGAAGTCGGGAGCAAGGCTATGGGTCTGTAATTATTAGGATCTAGTTTGGATCCCTTTTTATGAATAGGCTTAATTATAGATATTTTTAGTTGGTCAGGGAAGGTTCCTTCAATGAAAGATTGATTTATTAATCGGTAGTATGGAAGAGTAAGTTCTTTTGCGCAGTATCTCAATAGTACTGGGGGTAGCTCGTCTGTACCGTAGCTATGTTTATTTTTTGGATTCCTTAATACAGGGTGACTGGAACTCAACCCGCCATAGCGAATTCTCAAATAGAGGAGGTCATTTGCTAATTATTGGACCTTACTTTCCCATACTAAAGTTTTATAGTTTCGGTGATATGTCAACTTTAAACTTATTGAGAATTTTCCAAAATTTGACCTTTAAGCATTCGTAACTTCTTTTTCCTTCATTAATTTAGATTTTTTTTATTATAATTTGTTGATAGTCATAAATATTTGTGATTAAAATACGTCGGAACTTCCCTCAAAATAGGATTAAAAAATAAGATATTACGATTTAAAAAAAAACTTACACAAAAATAAAACTTGACAATCAAATTTATCCTAAAATAATAAAAAAACTGCGGTGTTTGCATAATTTATTCTACTCTAAATTAATTCTCTGATTCGTCATCTTTCCAACGGTACTAAATTTGTATTCAAAAAGTTTGATTCGCTAGACATATCGATGGGATTTTCAGGTCAACCACTAATTTTGATCAAAAATACTGAAAGTGCCAACGAAAGGATGAAGCGAATTTCGCAGAGTATTTTTGAAAATTTATGAGTAGATATCAAATAAAAGAAATTAAGTGCTTAGTATACTTTAATTATTTATTTAAAAAAATACTTTTACGATGTAAAACCTTTTTTACAAAGTAAAACGTATTTCTTACGCTAAGGGAATTGCCATACTACTCTTCTTTTTTTAAACTTTGATTTTGGCGGGAACTGACTGCATGCCATTAAGTATACTAAGCACTTAATTTCTTTTATTTGATAACTACTCATAAATTTTCAAAAATACTCTTCGAAATTCGCTTCATCCTTTCGTTGGCACTTTCAGTATTTTTGATCAAAATTAGTGGTTGACCTGAAAATCCCATCGATATGTCTAGCGAATCAAACTTTTTGAATACAAATTTAGTACCGTTGGAAAGATGCCGAATCAGAGAATTAATTTAGAGTAGAATAAAATGCAAACACCGCAGTTTTTTTATTATTTTAGGATAAATTTGATTGCCAAGTTTTATTTTTGTGTAAGTTTTTTTTTAAAATCGTAATATCTTATTTTTTAATCCTATTTTGAGGGAAGTTCCGACGTATTTTAATCACAAATGTTTATGACTATCAACAAATAATAAAAAAAATCTAAATTAATGAAGGAAAAAAAAGTTACCAATGCTGGAAGGTCAAATTTTGGAAAATTCTTAATAAAGTTTAAAATTGACATATCACCAAAACTAAAAAACTTTAGCTGGGGAAAGTAAGGTCCAATAATTAGCAAATGACCTCCTCTATTTGAGAATTCGCTATGGCGGGTTGAGTTCCAGTCACCCTGTATAAGGTAGGTTTCGCGTAGATGTACCGGGCGCAGGTACATCGTGTTATCAGTGGGTTGAATGACCGGTCTGCCGCGCGGGGCACCAGCGTTTTATTGTTGAGTTTACCTACTGATGCAAAAAAATTGTTAGATTCGTTTGCTACTTGCATAGGATCCGACGTTAAAGAATATTTAGTGAGATACGTTATAATAGTTAGTAATCGTTTTTTATGATTTTTATTCGTACGTTCTTTAATTATTCTCCACATAGATTTAGTTTTGTTTTCGGAGTTTTTCATTTCTTTAATATATTGGAGTTTTTTAGATCGGCAGACGGTTTTTTTAAGCAATTAAGTGTATTTTTTATAGTGTTGTAAATTGTTTTTTGAGTATGAGACTAGTATTTTTAGGTTTCTTTTATTTTTGCACGAAGTTTTTATGCCGCGTGTCAGCCATTTATGTTTTGCATAGGTTTAGGATTTCGGTAATTTTCGCAATGAAGTTATTACGAGTATACTCGTAATTTGTATTTATATTTTTGTCATGGTCAGTTATATTATTCCATTCAATGTTTTTTATTTCATTTTTAAATAATGTCATGTTTTGTTTGCAAAATTGTCTTATTTTTGATGTCCCAGTTTTATGCGCAGTTAACGTTGTCATATTTGTCATTTTAAGAATAGCTCCTTTATGGTCTGAAAAACCGTAATCATAAACTTGAGTTTTAAACATATTTTCTAAAAAGTTAGTGAATATGAGATCTAGGCAAGTAGAAGTTGAATTTGTTACACGAGTAATAATAAAAATAATAAATTTAATAAAAAAAAATCTGATGACAGCCATGTCTCAGTTATGCATAGGGCAATAAAGTTAATTTCATCTTCTAAAAATGATTCCAGTATATGTAATTTGTTGTTTATGCATGGCATGTTTTGGAAGAGAAAGTCAATTGTTCTTGTGTTATTGTTGCAGCTTGGATCATGATGATGATGAGTGACGGAAAGTGTGTGTATTATCTTCCGTTTTGTCGTTTTGTGATGCGTTTTGAGTTGAGTTTTGTGAGCTTGTTCTGAGTTCGGTGTCGTTCAGTGGGGATGAAATAGTGGGTCTTGGAGTTTTCGAAGTTCATCTGCGGTGCTGAGTGGTAATGTAAGGTAAGTTTTCCATCAATTAATAGTTTATTGTTTCGAATCACAGCATGGCGTCCGTTCTGCCTAGCATAGCGTTATTGATCTTGTAAGTGTTTTCTGTGTTGTAATGCTTGGTCATTTAGGTATTCTGTTATGGATAGTCCGGTGTTCCTAAAGTATTGAGTTTTGTAGTACGTATTTTGTCATTTTCTTGCTTATTAGTTCAATTACAACAGGTCTTCGACGGTTTCTTCTGCCGATTCTCACTTATTCTTCAATATAGCCTGTAAGGTCAAGATTTAGGAGTTCCTGGAAGATGTTTATTAGGCGTTGGTGTAGATAGTGTTCTGTTTCTTGGTCATGTTCTAGTAAGCCAAATAGTACGAACTTTTTTGTGTTATCGGTTTTATCAGTGTTGTGTTGTTGGTGTCTTACGTGTTTATTCTGTAGAATTCTAGCCATACTATGACTAGAATTCAACGAAGGGTATAAACGTTCCTTATTATTCGGATGCATTTATGTTCAATAGGGTATATGCATGTGATTTCAAAATGGCTATAAAAATATATACGTATTCTCTATTGATATAGAAACATATCTAGATATTTATTTTTGCGTTTTGAGATGTTTTTATTGTAGAATTTAACCAGTGAAAAATTGATATTTTAAATCTCAATCGCAAAATTTCGAAACGCTACTCCATTGACTAGAGCGGACGTGACATCACTGTACGCATTTCTTCTTTTTTTATTCTGCTTGCTGCACCTTGATTTGACACTATTCTGCCCACTTGACATTTCGTAGTGTCGATTATTTTCAGTTTTCTCGGAAAACCTCTTTCCTGAGATGATCACTACCGAGGTCGTCACCAAAGGTTTTAATCAAGTGTGTACGTCGACGTCACATAAACATGGCGCCAATATGGCAGCGTTTTTATCACCCGAAAATGATTGTTGTTTTGATTTGTTTTTTTTACCTTGTTAATGCGAAATTCAGTGAGCGTCTTATCATTCCTGGGTTAAATAAAGACCTAAAGAATCGATAAAAACAATAAAAAAAATCGATGCATATACCCTATTCCTTGCTCCATTAGTGCTTCCCATATGTTAGTATGTAAAAGCTGGTATCCATTGTATTTTTCTAGAACTTGAAGTACTTACGAAAACCAGCTTGTTCTATGGGTTGATGTCCGTCTAATGTTCTTTCAATCCTTCTCTATCGGTATAGAAAAGACTATTTCATTGGAAGTTTCGTTTCTGAAGGCTTAAGAACTTGTATATTTTATCAAGTATGTTATGAATCGTAATGAATTAAGTTTGGGTTTGCTCCGCTGAACGCGGGAAGAGCACATAAGAGTTGACAGTGTATGATAAGATGATCTACTTGTTCCGTTGTATAGATAGCAGAGTCCAAGAAACAATACGTACCTACTCGCAGTCGATCGCGATAAGATCCATACGCGTGTTATCTGGCCTCTCAGAGCGCGGTGCTCTGTCAGGCCTCGCGCCTCGCCATCCACTGCGACCGCACGACAAATGAACTGATACTTAGAACAATTCATTCCTTTGATCGCATTTAATAATATAATAATAGAAAACGTATATTCAGATAATAAAATCCGTCACATACAAAGCATACCTGACGAGTATAAGTGTAACACGACGCCCACGTCCAGCGTCCGTGCCGTGCCGTGCCGTGCCGCGTACTTGTTGCGCCTACCTCCTAGTAGACAGTGTCCTGCGCTCGCCGTCAATACTATATCGTGATCATACGTTTGGCTCCATGAAATAATAGCGATAGTTGTGCTAATCGCAATGAAGGCGAACGAAGATTTCGGGTACGTTTTCGTCAAATCGTTTTCTAATCTTGTACACAGCGAATTTCTAAACCTTATTACTGCTACATATCTATAAATAAGATTATATTTTTTTTTATTGAACACTTCACTAATAACAATTACAAAACATGTGACGATTGGCGGTCTTATCGCTCAAAAGCTGTCTCTGCCAGACCTTAAAACGCTTGATGATTTTTTTCAGAAAATGTTTTCTAGTCATTGATTTATTAAAAGCGAAGATGAGGTACTGGTTGCTCGAAAGTGGCAACCTTAAATTGTGTAAAATTGTGTTCTCCCACATCAGTCACTGTCTGACCGGCGGCACGGGCGGCCGTGATTCGCGTGAAATATTGTTGTCTCGGTCTCACTTCGGGCTTGGGTAGGTATTTCCGTCTTTGTTGTTCTTTATATTGCACAGGACTGGAAATTTTACTGTGACCGTATGTGTTTGCGTGTAGTTGTAACACATGCCATTTTTTGAGTAAGCGCTGGGAGAACGTAACCTATCTTCCCTTTTTAAATCAATGTTTCTAGTCCTTAAAAATATTTTGTTACAAAATGTACTCGTACAACCTACCTATATCCATTGCTGACGATGATGTAAACAGATTGAGTGTGCATAAATTAAACGAATGCTGGCTTGACCATGGTGACATCTTCAAAGCATAAAAGCATCAATATGTCGCTCGGTCAATCGGGCCGAGGACTCTTAGGCCCGTATTATGAAAGCTATTGCTTGAGTGACGTTTATGCCATAGAAAAACGTTGCTCAAGCATAGATCGATGGCTGTGCAAACTTTTATAATACGGGCCTTAGAGCTCTCAATTGACAATTATAGGCGAGAGTACCGGTCACCGGACCTATTAAATTAGTTAGCTAGCCTAGGTTAATGTATTTACAATTTCCCGCGAAATTGCGTTACTTGGTATTGAAGTATTTGTAAGGTAGGACATGCGCATTGCAACGGCGCCGCCGACCGCGCTCTCCGCCAGCGCACTGCTCGCCGGCCAGACGACCGTCAGCACTTGCGGGAGAAACCGCGGCTACGCAGACAGTTATTAGACAAAACTTACTCGCGTAATAATGTCCAAGTGGAGGGCGCTTCTCAAGTGCTTCGGCAGTACGGATGATGAGTAAGTGCGTTGTTCCAGCTCAGCGGATGAGTTCGTGGAGTTACTGAGCCAAGTGCAATCCGACAGGATGGAGGAGCAACGAGCGGAGCTGCAACCTCCGAGGCGTAAGAAGACGACTGCGGGAGTGTCCGTGCCGGCTGCTAACGCGGCTGGTATGCCGATCCCTGTTCCGACCGGCACTGCAGCGGCCAACGAGCGTACGAACTCGAGATCTACACTGCCTGAGAACAATAACTTATTCGATCTACTGGTCCGAGTCCAGGTAAATACACCATATATTTTTTAGGTTTTATGCTTTATATTTTTTCTATGTAGATATAATAAAAAACATACTATCTATGTAGTATATATGTAGCTGTGTGGTGCTGGCTTAGAATTCGCACTAAGGGATATCCACCGAGGGCGGGCTGCAGCGCCACCTGCAGAACAGTTTTACCACCGAACTGCGATCCCCAACTCGCATGCCCAGCGTGGGGATTATGGGGATTACCCCCCTAAGGCGCGTATCAGGGGGTGGCCTACCATCCAGCAGTGAACCGATACAGGCTGTTGAGGTTGAGATTGAGGATGTAGTATTCCAGCATTATGTATTTAAGTATCAATTCTGCCTAATCTGATATTATGTACCACTAGGTATATAATATCAGATTAGGCAGAATTGATACTTACGTCCATCACCCATCGGATGCTGGCAGTGAGGGAACGGAAAGTGCATCAGTGTTTGCGCACACCTATATTAAATGTAAAAAATTTGTATTAAGAATTAACAAAAACAAATTAAAGCTTAAATACAATGGAACACTAGAAAGTATAAAACTCCTAGGCCTCAACTCAGGATAAAGTTAGAGCCGATTTAATCAGAAAACTAAGTTTAAAAATGATATCATCCTAGCCGAATTTCCGGCGGCCGCCGTCGCGCAACTGGCTCGTCTCGCCAGAAGCTTTTTCTCTTCACTGCCTTAAATTGCTTGTCAGACTAGGGATTATTATTCTAGTTATAGACTTTCTAGGTATAGACTAGTTCTAGGTTTCTCTACGTACAAGGTAGGTAGAGAGTAGACGATGGCAGGATGTACGGGACCGGCCAAGGTGGGTGTTTCCTTCAGTGGAATTCGTATCTGATATAACTTAGATGAATTCCACTGAAGGAAACACCCACCTTGGCCGGTCCCCTACATCCTGGCATCGTCTACTCTCTACTTACCTTGTACGCCCACTCTGGGCTAATATTACGAATTTCCAGTGAGCGACTGCTATCAAAGTATTTTTTCTCGTTTGACGCGTATTCTAAGTGTACATTTATTGTATTTATAGAAATAAAGCGTTTTTAGTTTTGAGTTTTGGCCAACTCCAATGCTACCTGTGCCTGCGATCATACCCGCCCGGTCGAACTTATGCACAGCTACCTACGGTATGTAAGGTTTATTTTAATCTCTGCGGATCGTGCCCGCCTCTTTGCCGTTTCTAAGTATGGGTTCAGGACATTGGATGCAAGCATTTGGAGCATACGACGCGTCGCTGGCAGTTTATTGGATCCCGTAAGTAAGTTTCCGTATCGCAATATGTCTTCGGCTGGGTGCAAGGTGCTGCGCGGCTCATCAATGCCGTGCAATGCAAGTGCGGTACTACTGTCGAACAGCTCGGTCAGCACGGATTACCGTGTACTATCCGCCGCCGGACGGAAATCTCGCCACGACAGCCTTAACGCCAGCAACTAGCGTAACGTATACCTACTAGCAGGGGTATTTTAATTCATTCTATTCGTTTCCGAAACGAAAACGTCAGATTCGAATTTGAATTTTATTCCGACGGAACTTTTGAACGCTATTTTTATTTGTCGCATGTTTCCGTTATCGAAATCGACGGCCTTTCCGACGAATTAAAATACCCCTGCAGCTGTTCTGAAACGTGGTCTCCGAGCGGCCCGCCGCCGCCGCCGCCTTCTGCGTGGGCAATGAAAGAGTGAAGTTGATTTGCCTTGTAAGTGTGGTGTGTGAAGTCACAAATATGTATTGTATGGACTGTCTTGGTGTGACCTCGCATGCATTTTATAAATATATACTTGTTTCGGTTATGCTCGTCAATTAGTTGCAACCTTCAGTTTCCATCGTGTGTATAGATTTAAAACATCATAATTGTTTTTTCATGCAGCCCGCCACCAGGCCATTGATTTGGGTAAGCTTTTCTTTCCGTCCCTTGATTAGATCTAATCAGTCGCTGGTACAGAACATTCCATACGGGAGCTATACATCGCAGCGTGCGCCTAACTTATCGAGCTCTATAGATTGTTTTGTTTACTATTGTGTTTACAAAGCACCTACATTAAAATCTGTAGCCGCTAAGATTTTTGACTTGTTTTGGGTTCTGTGGGGAAGCTGTAGGCAGATGCATAATGCATAATTATCCGTCGAGCTTGGTGAATAAGTGTTGTTGCTAAGTTTTTATTTTATGTGTAGGGTTCGCGCTTGGACGATCAGCGAACTGCCCTCCCGCCACCAGTGTCTGCAACTCTACCTGACGACAGCTTTTTGAATAATTTGATGGCTCTACAGTCATCGCGCATTGACGACCAGCGTTGCGCAGTAAGTTACACTACACAGTACTACACAGTCTGTCCCGAACATTTATTATAGTTCACTTGTTCGGGAATGCAAAAGCAGGTACATAATAAAAATGTTATTACCTAACAATATAATATCACCGTAAACCTTGTAGGTTCAAGCTTAGAGTCCAGTCTCCACTAGTCCGAACCAGCCACTTCATCCGTCTACTTCATACCAAACAAAGCAAATGGGAACTTAGCCACAGTACGAAATCTGGGAAATCCTAATAAATAGCATCTCATTCTGATTTTCTTTTATCATATTATTTTAAAAATATAGATGCTATTCATTAATCTGAATGTTGCTTACATTCAGAATAAACGATAAAGAAACGAACCTACTTTCAATTGAAAATAATGAAAAAACCGGCTTTCATTATTTTCAATTAAAATTAGGTTTACCGTACAAAACAAAGGTAACCTTAAAAACAACCAACTTATAAAAAAGTTTTTGTTTTTTAACAAAAGGCTTTGTCCTAAATTGCGATATATGTTTTAGTTTGTATTTTTTCATCAAGAATAAGTTTTAATTATTATTTTAATCGATAATACGGTATAAGTTTTCTAGACTAGCTTCTAGACCTTCGTGATACATCGTCGGCCGCATCTTCGCTTTCCATCATGTGAGATTGCGGTCAAACGAAGGTCTATTTCTGATAAATTATATATATATATATATGTATATATCAAGAATAGAATGTATAGGTTGAAGGGTATAAATTAGTGCACTTCCTTGCACACCCTTTGCATTCATTCATTTGTACGTTGACCAACGAATTCGTAGAACCTCTTGTAACTGCTAGTTCCTAATTATTTAAATAGCCTGTCCCCCCTGACCTCCCTCTCCGTGGATCAACGGTTGGACAGTTATCTTGTAAGTGACTATTGCACCACAGGCATAGCCCAAGCACCGAGCTGCCTCCAAGATCTGTGTTCGCTTCGATCAATTACATGTATACACAGGGTGACAGCCGTGATCGACTCGGAAGCTTGCCTTAGTATACGACGAACATACGACGCGACAAGCAATTACAGATATACGTTCGGTCATCGATACTTTCATTCAGCCCTTGTTAGTTTAATCGATTGGCTTTTATGATTAAATTTTTGTTGCAATACAATGCATGTATATTTGTTTATGGACATTTCATATTCTGCAAAGTCTGCCTGTGTTAACAATTGATTAACTTGTTTTCAGATCCCGGTGAAGCCAGCCGCGGCGCGCGGCGCCGCCCCCGCGGGCTCCGAGTGAGCCGCCAACGCTTCACAACTATACCTTTCTCATTTCTTTCTCATATTAACTCATTAATATAGTTTGATAGTAGCGGACGGCCTACTCGCTGCTCAGCGCTGCCTAAACACGACACTCTTAGTGCTCAATACTAAAAGTTTTCATTTAAAGTTCTCTCCTTTACGCTACGTATAAGTAATTGTACCTAATTAACAACTTTAAATCGTTCAAATAACAGTATAAATAAGCAGATTTTATCAAATGTTAAAAAGTTAGTACCTAAATAAAATATGTCATTGACATCATTTATTTTTTTAAAGACATTTAAAACCCGAATTTTTCATCGCGTAGCACGAACATGTCTATATAATGAAATTATAATCAGTACATCTCTATCAACAAAAGTACTATAAATAAAATCTATTTATGCAAAATACCGAGTTGTTTTATTCCTGCTACCTACAAAGCCTCCACACTAACTCACACCACTCCGAAGACATTAAACTCTCTTGACTCTAGAATGAGCTGAACAAAGCTTCGAAATGCGTAAGCTAAATAAGGTTAAGCGATACTTCACACCGGGACAGCTTCTATCCCTTTATCAAGCACAGGTCCGGTCTGGTTTGGAGTACTGCTGTCATGTTTGGGACGGCTCGGCCAAGTACCAGCTGGCAGCCTAAGGCCGTATTATGAAAGCTTACTCAGTCATCCAACTATGCTTGAGTGATGCTCATGTATAGTTTTGAGTAAAGACTAATTTTAAAACAACACTTGGGAACTCATGTCAAAATCTACACTCACCCATGTAACTCTCAAGTAAAGTAACTATGCGTTCGAACGGTTAACAAGCATTACTTGAGTAATTGCCTAATTTGGAACGATTTCAAAGTTTCATATCTCTGCCTAGTGATTCGGACCACGCTTGGGTAAGGCTTGGAAAGGATTTCTACGCGCCGATAAATTTCTAGAACTAATACAAATGATATTTAAGCTTTGTATACTAATACAATAATTTATTTGGGTTTAAAAAACTATAAACCGACTTCAATTTTTACAGTTTTTTCATCGTCAGAACTGAACAAAATTAAAATGGGACCACACGGAAAGCACCAGCTTTCATATAAAAAAAGAATCATGCAAATCGGACCACCCAGTCAAAAGTTCTAAGGTAACAAAAAATACAGACGAATTGAGAACCTCCTCCTTTTTTGAAGTCTCCTTTTTTGAAGAAATCTAAAGGGTGTTAATCCACCAAGTATGGATGGTATTGCGCTGTGCGTCTGCTTGTCCTGGAGTGGAAGGGGGATGGTGGGATCAGGTCATTTAGTTCAAGTGAGCATTCTCCAAAATGTATCCTCTAACAGATCGAGAGACAAGCAACCTTGCGGCGGTGGTCGAGACTTTGAACCTTAGTCTCTGCAAGGTGCTGCTCGCAATGAGTCTGAAGGCTCTTCGTTCGATCGAGTCGAAGGCCCGTATTATGAAAGCTTCCCCAAGCATTCCTTATGCAGTCATTACGTGAGTTATACTCAAGCTTAAAATCACTGCTCAAGTATATCTATATTATAGAACTTAACTCTGAAGCGAAATCTATACTTGAGTGAGTATAAGGTTTTGTCTATGGTTGACACATTTAAGCCCTCCGCAGACAGCCGCTAATTAGTTAGCGCGTCTTGCCGTCCCACCATTTTTAATGATATTTTTTGTGCGAGCATAGGTAGGTACCTACTCTGCGCGTGCCGAGAGGCAGCGGACCATTCTATGGAGTTCTAACTGTCTTCATTGGTATTGAAATCCTTGTCACAGGATTACGTAAGCTCATTTTCATTATTAAAACTTTTAGAAGACTTGTCTTCGATCGTAAAATGATTGAAATGGTCTTATTTGCAGAAAAACTCACCTTTTATTACCTGACTAACCAACGGAGGAGGATTGTGAGGTCAGAGTACCTACCTATCGATTGATATACCCCGGTGGTTATAGGTTACCTACCACCGGGGTATATCAATCGATAGGTAGGTACCTACCTCATTTGTTGAAATCGAATGAGAAGTTTCAGCGCTACGTGAGCGAATAGAAATCGGCTAGTTACCTACTTCCACAGAAAACTTACGAATCTCCTTCTTTTGTGATAGCAGATTCGTAAGTTTTCCGTGGTGGTGACGATATGACGTTAAATGATATCGTGAGGCCTTCTTAAAATGTAGTACCTATGGCTACCTTTTTCGTTTTCCCACGTCCGATTTATACAGGGAATGGAACCTCCTTACAGTCTGCTGCGGCTGCGAGGCCTAAGAACATCGAATAATATAAACTCTATGCCTAAGAAACATGCACAGCTAAAGTAAGCCCAAATCTGTTAAAGGACAATCAAAGAAATTACACAGTCTGTAAGGGCATGGGGTCTCATTCCATAGAAAAGTTTTTGCCCCTAACGCCTTACGCCATCTCTCGTAATTTTTTTGAAGTAAATCACTTACGCTACGCATTAGGCATCGAAG
Source organism: Eupithecia tripunctaria (assembly GCA_955876795.1). Classification (NCBI taxonomy): domain Eukaryota; kingdom Metazoa; phylum Arthropoda; class Insecta; order Lepidoptera; family Geometridae; genus Eupithecia; species Eupithecia tripunctaria. Next base: position 26,190,454 of record OY041599.1, read on the forward strand.
TTTGTTTAAATGAACAAAATGTGATCGAAAGCAATGAAATTTTAAAATGTATGAATGAATTCTATAATTTTTGTTAGGTTGGCTATGTGATTCACTTCAATAAAATTAGGAGAGATGGCTGCAAAATCTTATCTATGGAATGAGATCCCTTGCTACTGTTATACTACGTAACGTGACGAATATTCTTTTTATTCTCTTAAACCGTTTTTCGTCATATATTAATAGGTCTATGGTATCTACCCCAGCGGTTGTCGGTCCTGCGCGAAATATGGCCGGCCTCCTGCCACATAAGGCTGCAAATTCTTAGAGCTATATCGATATGTTTGTATTTCTGTCGTATGTAGGTAGGTATTCATTACGAATCCTATCCTTCAGAGAAACTCTGAGCAGAGCTCTCTAAAATCTAATGCATACACACAAAAACAGAGATAGGTAACTTTATGAAAAGGTGTGATGGGAAATCATTTGTGGGCAATTGCGTAAAATTCTATAATAAAGCTTCCATCTGAAGCAACTGAGCTCCCTATTCGTAAATTTAAATTGTAGAAATCTTGCCAAGAAAGCCTATTACCTACTCCGTAGATGACCAAGTAGGTACGTCAATGATGTTAATGCTTGGCCGGATGTCGCCCAGTTCCATACAGACAATAGTATGTAAGACCAGTTAGACTTAGTTATCCTAAGATTGTATTAGTTGATAAGCGATAAACTTGCTAGTGGTTTCTTTTTCACTTCTTCCGCTAGTGGACAAAAAATTTAAGCAAATTAGAGTCAATTGCACCTTATTTCTTGTTTGATAGTAATTCTATTCATCAAGCTGTTTATATAGTAAAAATTTGACTTGTCTACGTGCTTTTTTTGTAAGTCTAAAGAAATAAACGATTTGACTCCGACTCTCTCCATAGCTCGCTGAGCGACATTGATATGGTTCACCAGCCCTACCGTGAATATCTCATACACACCAAAATGTGTGGAAATGTTCACCCGATTTTACCAAAATCCGCATTACGAGATCTTCGAAGTTCATTTGAAGTTGATACACTACAAAATCTATTGACAACTTTTTATCCCTCAGCAAAGCAGCGCGCAGAAACTAGTAATAAATAAGACGAACAAACATACTTTTAATAAACTTTTATTAAAATGCATCTAAAAGCTTAATTATTGTACCTACAATCTCACATACGTACAACGACGTATCTTTTTTAACAAAACAAGCGCAATGACGCCCAAAAATATATGTCACATATAATGGCAATCTGTATCACTCTCCCTCTTGGAGTCGAGGGAGCACCCTGTATACCTACGTGTTTCATTATAACTCAGGTACAATAGGAATAGGAAACGGACCTCTTCAAATGTAAACGTGAATCTATGTCAATACATAATAAAGATGCTGGATGCTGCCATCTTACACGGCGAACAAAACAAACATTTCCTCATTCAATTACATTTTGAGGAATGCAGTATATTTATTATCTATATCAAACTTTAATACTGGTGATCAATGTCAAATTATAAAACTGAATTTAAATTAATATAGTAAAAATAATTTCTGTAGGTGATGAATATGTCAAAGAATTTTGAGACAGCCGGTTTCTCGAACGCTTGTCACATTGAATGGATAGTCACATTGATTTATTAAAAACGAAGATGAGGCACTGGTTGCTCGAAATTGGCAACCTCAAATTGTGTAAAATTGTGTTCTCCCACATCAGTCACCGTCTGACCGGCGGCACGGGCGGTCGTGATTCGCGTGAAATATTGTTGTCTCAGTCTCACTTCGGTCCTAGATACGTCTTTCCGTCTTTGTTCTTCTTTGTATTGCACAGGACTGGAAATATAACTGTGAGCGTATGTGTTTGCGTGTAGTTGTAACACATGCCAATTTTTGAGTAAGCGCTGGGAGAACGTAACCTATCTTCCCTTTTTAAATCAATGGATAGTCAACGGCTTGTTATATACGCACTGCGGAATCTCACACCGTGAATTTTAATCTCGCGGAATATAACCTGCGTACTTAACTTACACGTACGACGAATAAAATTCCTTGCTATTTTAGCTACCTACAACTTTATAGTGCTCCAAACATTCATATTTTCCCGCTAGTGAACTTCCATTACGATACAGAATTCTGCAAAAAAAACCACGCGAGTAATAAAAGCAGTGCGTGTACATCCTGACAAATGGTCAACAATTTGTCAAAATAATAAGCGTTCGAGAAACCGGGTGAAATAAATAAACAAAGTCAAACCAATAATGCGGTACTTAAATAAAGTAAAAGAATGCAAGGCAAAATAAACCAAAAAAATTAAACAAAAGAAATTTAAGTTACATAGTCAATTATACATGAATGAATAAGGCCATTTAAAAATCATTCACTGTTCAAAAAGCTTTTTCTACCTACATATTACATTATATTAAGTACTTAGATAGATGTTTTGTCAAAATGTTTTTCGTTTTGATTTGAATTTTATTGTATTACGCGCCAACCACTAACAGCCGGGGTGGTAAGGGGACTCGGCGGGCTTGCGTAGTTCAGTAGCCGTAGAGCGGTCACAGGAGAGTCGCCTCTCAAAAACTAAAAACATCCTGAGACACTGAACCAAAATATATCTGCAGATCGTAAAACATTTGTCCCGAGGCGGGAACAAACCAGCAAGAGGCGGCCCACAGAGCTCGTTATTATAGCAGTAAGTAGTACCTACTTCCAAACCAATTTAGAATATCAACTAACTAAATAATAGCTTAGTTCTAGAATAATATATTTAACATTTTCCATGATTAAAATAGAACAGGACAACATTAATTTATACAAATTAACTTAAAACTAAAAAAACACAATCAATAATAAAATTATATGAAATAAAAACAATAATAACACGATTGTAACAAGGTGTCTTTTCACATGGCACAGAAACTAAACTTAACTAACTGATAGCACAAAATTAAAATAATGCCGTGTGAGAAACAAACGGTCTATACGACAAGGCATGTATCTACGTCACTTTTCAACCGACGAAAAAACGGAGGAGGTTCCCCAATCGACGCGTATGTTTTTTTGTATGACCTTCGATCAAATATACCCTAGATTCCGTAAGCGCTCCAAAAGTAACCAAACTAAACAGTGCTTAGATTCATAATAGGCACTGTTTTGCCGTCAGTGTCGCGCCGATCGTCATGATGCCGAAGTTTTCTGTGAAAAGTTGCAAAAATATCACCCTTGCAAAGAGAAAACAACATGGGCAAGTTTTGTACTTTTTACTAATACTTACAGTGATAAACATCCGAAATAATCTACTTAACATCTCCAAATTAGTATTTCAAGAAATTAAATCCTTTTATTTTTGCTTCGCAGTTGTCTCTTTTGTACGCATAATAGAGTTTACACGAGTAATAAGAACGTCCTAAAGTCGCATTTGATATAAGTAATTTTGAGCGTTAGAATTATGAACATAAAGTTTAATTTCACTAGACGCCACCGCGACGGCAGTTTTCGTGCCGCTGAGCAAAACGCCATAAGGTCGTTAGGTAATTGTTGAAAACTAAACTTTAGATTGCTGCAATAATTTTGATTATTAATAAAATATTTAAATGGCTTTGTGATGATTATTAGTATTATTCCTAAGATGTATGTATATCTCAATTGGTAGGAAGGTAAGTATAGTAAACTCAAGCCGTTTTTGTGCGTTGTCTCACTACGGAAAGTTGCATCTAGGGTATATTTGATCGAAGATGACAACGCATAACGTTTCACAGAGTAGTCCGATTTCGAAGATCCTTTTTTTATCGGAAAGGGTGTGCCCCGAAATTGTTTTTTTTTATGTTAAAAAGTCATTAGTAACTACTATCAAATTGGCCAAGTTTTTGTGACATCGGAATTGACATGTTCTTTGATATAATTTATTAAATGTAAGTACAAACCGTAAAACAAACAAAGTCTAGTGTAACTTATGTAGTTCAACTTACATATAAAATACCTTGCCTAAATCGTCCGGCCAGTGTAATCCCCCGGCAAGTGTAAATAAACCAAACAATTAAGAGTATATTTGACGTTAGTAACGAGACGTGACGACTTCGAAAAAATGTTCACTGCGTCTGTATGTTTTTATGTTCCTTGATATCTCCGCCTTAATAATTACCTGATTTTGCTGATTCTTGTACAGAGAATGATCTCGAGTTATAACTTATACAACGTCCCGAATGATTTGATTTTATCTCGAAAAGCTATAATATTTTTGAAAAATTACGTCTAGCTACAACAATTTTGGTAATATCTTCGGCATTTCTTAAGACAAATTACTAACAAAAAATGTACCTAAACTGTTGTCTGATGTAATAAATGAATTATTATTATTAAATTATTATTAATAGATTTTGATAATTCTTTCGTCGTTGGCTCCTAAGTCTGTCTAGAGATTGCTTTGTGCGCCACACAATTTATATAAACTATCATCAGTCATGATAATTTTCCCAATCACTGGTAATTAATGGTCTCCATGCTAAGTCTCCATGGCAACGAGAGTAAATAAATATATATACATTGTATTATTTCTTAGAGTTCTAATGGTGTCATTTAGTGAGGCATAAGAAGCTACTGAGATTTGAGCAAGACAGTATTCGGGGGCTAGCGACTCGCCGAGTAGGTTCCAAGGAGCCGCCGGCGCAGATGGCTCACGACCACGAGAGATTATTGAAGGTGTCCTGGATGCCGAGGCCCGCGTCGGCCTCCAGCAGGCTCATGATGACAGCCATGTCGGCCTCGTTGTTGGCGTCGTGCGGCGACGACGGGCTGTCGGCGGGGGGCGAGGGGGCCCCGCCCGTCGCCCTAAGCGGCACGTTGTTGCAATCGATCTGGTCCATGCACATCCTGTTGTCCGGAGACTGCAATACAATTATATTTATGGGATTTGAGAAAAAATAAATGTTTTTTAACACAACCATTTCCTGATTTAGTGACTTATTTATTGTGTCACTTGGCGACTATGAGGTCATTCATTCGACATTGGAAGTTATACAAGGCAAGTCATGGTTTACAAGTCACATTCAAGAAAATTTTAATGTTTTCATAATCATCATCATCATCATCAGCCTATACTAGTCCACTGCTGGACATAGGCCTCCCCTAATGAGCGCCATAGCGCCCTGTCTTCAGCTTGACGCATCCAGCATCTGCCTGCAGTCTTTCGCAGATCGTCATCCCACCTGGCCGGAGGGCGTCCTACACTACGTTTTCCGAGTCGCGGTCTCCACTCAAGAACTCGTTTACCCCAGCGGTTATCGGTTCTTCGCGAAATATGGCCGGCCCACTGCCACTTCAGCTTGCTAATTCTTTGAGCTATGTCGATAACTTTGGTTCTCTGTCGGATGTATTCGTTACGAATTCTATCCTTCAGAGAGACTCCGAGCATAGCTCTTTCCATAGCTCGCTGAGCGACTTTAAACTGGTGGACCAGCCCTATCGTGAGTGTCCACGTCTCAGCTCCGTAGGTCATGACAGGTAGGACGCACTGATTGAAAACTTTCGTTTTCAAGCATTGCGGTATGGATGACGAGAAGACTCGACGTAGTTTTCCAAACGCTGCCCAGCCTAGCTGGATCCTCCTCTTGGCCTCCTTCTCAAAATTGTTTTTACCCAACTGCAGAATTTGTCCAAGGTAAGTGTACTCGGAAACAATTTCGAGAGGGTGGCCATGTACGACGACCGGTCCCGGATCAATGAGGCCATTGATCATGATTTTGGTTTTATCCAAATTCATACCGAGACCGATGCATCGCGAGGACAAAGCTAGGCCGTCCAGCATCTGGTTGAGCTCCTCCAGCGACTCCGCCATTACGACTATGTCATCAGCGAATCGAAGGTGTGAGATGTAATCGCCGTTTATGTTAATGCCCTTACCTTTCCAGTCCAGCGTCTTAAACATATCTTCCAAAGCGCTCGTGAACAGTTTCGGGGATATAACATCCCCCTGTCTCACTCCTCTGCGCAGTTGGATGGGTTTGGACTGCTGGTCCTGTACTTGGACACTCATGGTTGCGGCGTCGTAGAGACATCTCAGCACCTCGATATAACGATAGTCTACTTGGCATCGCTGTAAGGATTCCAGAACAGACCAGGTTTCGACAGAGTCAAACGCCTTCTCATAGTCCACAAAGGCCAGACACAGGGGCTGATTATACTCTTCAGACTTCTGTATAATCTGCCTCACTGTGTGTATGTGGTCTATGGTGCCATATCCTCCGCGAAACCCGGCCTGTTCCGGTGGCTGGAACTCGTCGAGTCTCCTGGCGAGACGGTTCGTGATCACTCGTGAGAACAGCTTATAGACGTGGCTCAGGAGTGAGATGGGTCTGTAGTTTTTAAGGAGGGTTTTATCTCCCTTCTTAAAAAAGAGAACCACCAGACTCCCGCTCCACGCCTTTGGAGTTCTCCCACTGTGAAGGACGGCGTTGAAGAGGTTTTGTAGTTCCTGTATAACAGGGGCTCCTCCGGCTTTCAAAAGCTCTGATGTTATGCCGTCCTCACCGGGGGCTTTTCCATTTCTAAGCTGCCTCAGAGCTCGCACAATCTCGTCTTGACTGATGTCTGGCAGTTCGTCGGTATAGTGGCGTGTCAGGGTGGCTCTTGAATCGTGGTCAACTCGTTGGGGACGAGGGGCATGTGCAGCGTACAATCGGCCATAGAAATCCTCTATCTCAGCGGATATCTCCAGCTTCGACAAAACGGTCCTCCCATCGTGCGTTTTAAGCTTCGTCAGGTGGCTCCTGCCAAGCTGCTGAGTGAATACTTTGGACCCTCGGTTTCGCTCTATTGCCTCTTCAATGAGGCGTGTGTTGGAGCTCCGAAGGTCGCGCCGTACCATCTTCGCAATTCGCTTGTTCAGGTCTGACCTCTCTGACGAAGTCGCTTGGGTGGTTTCCCGTCTTTTTGCCATCAGCCCGAGAGTCTCATCTGAGAGTTTGGATTTCTTGCCAGTATGCTGCTTTTGGCAGAACCTGATTCCCTCGTTCCTCAACGTTCCGACCAGATTGTGTAGGGTCTCGTCAGCGTCATCAGTGGAATCCAAGGCAGCGAATCTATTCCCGAGAAGCTGCTGGAACTTCTCGGTGCCCGCCATGATTTGGATTGTGTTAGGTCGGAGCGTGGACTTCATCAGACGGTTTCTTTCAAGCTTCAAATTGATATTCAGAGTGCCTCGGAGCAGTCTGTCATCAGATCCGGTATTGAACCTGTTGATCACTGAGACATCTCTGAATATGTGCTTGCTATCCGTCATGATGAAGTCGATCTCATTTTTAGTCACAGTGTCGGGGCTTCGCCATGTCCACTTCCTTTGGGGCTGTTTCTTAAAGAAAGAGTTCATTAAAAATAGCCCCTCTTTCTCAAGGAAGTTGACAAGCATTTGCCCCCTGTGATTCCTAACTCCATAACCATGCGGGCCTATTCGGGATTCATTGCCAGTCCGGATTCCCACCTTGCCGTTAAAGTCCCCCATAACAACGTTGAAGTGAGCCTTAGTGGTGTTGTGTAAGGCTTTGGATATGTCTTCATACATACCCTCCACTTCATCATCCGAATGTGCCGAGGTCGGTGCGTAGACCTGAATTACCTTCATGCTATACCGCTTGGATAGCCGAAGGATCAGGTACGCTACCCTGTTCGACACACTGGAGACTTCTTGAACGTTGTTAACGAGGGCCTTATTGACGAGGAAACCTACGCCACCCTGGGATGTTTTATCACCCTCGCGAAAGTAGAGAAGATGGCCCGAGTCTAGGGTTACGGTGTCCTCCCCCTCTCTACGGACTTTTCATAATAATATTAGTAATACACAATATATATTCCATTCATAATAATTCAGATAATTCATTTCTTTTCTATGTCGTTAACAGAGTCATAAATTAAACATTTCAATTACCTACTTAAATCAATAAATTGCTACACATAAATTCATTAATACTATAAAATGCATGGCTTTCAAAGAAAAATTTAATTTTATGTTTAAAATGATTAAAAGTTCAAAAATTTAATTTTATGTTAACCGGATGGGAGGTAAAGCTCCATGGCGGAGGCGGAGGCGGAGGCGGAGCCCCGGACAGTGGCTCTTCCGACCAGCAAGCAGTCAGCAAAAAAATACTTCTTGACGATAAAATTGCATCAACTTCAGACCGACACAAAAATATTACTATGACACTATAACGTTTGTTGTCAAGCTACTTAACCAGCCTAAGCTCAATTACTGAATACAGAGCTTGTTCTGTTTTAGTTTAACTCATGTAAACAATATAAATTATTACACATAACTAAGACACACAAAATAGATGGGTACACAAGATGAAGGTTACAAAAAATGGCCAACACTCAGCAAATGCTATGGCAGGATGTGTCCTGCCAGAGCGCTGGGGGCCTACTCGGAAAAGAAAAATCGAAGTTTCGTTTTCGTTGTCGTGCAAAGCCAACGCTTAAATCGCTTACATTAGATTAGCGTTTGCGCGAAAATAAATCAGAAACTTCGATTTTATTTTTAAGAGTAAAGGGCCAGGTCTTCCGTGGAGGCCACAGTGAAACACGTGAGTTACGGCGCAACTCACACACACTAAATTCATAACTCATAGACACGCTTGAATCTGAGTTGCGATTGAGTATTCTGGTATAAGTATGTGACTAAAGCACGTATTATGAGAGCTTGCTCAGTCATCGGATCTATGCTTGAGGGACAATTTTCTACGGAGTAAACATCACTCAAGCATGGATCTATGACTCAGTAATATTTTATACGACGGACCTTAGTGAGGAGGACAACGAATAAGCGGTGCGATGCACAGAGTGGTATTCGTACCCAAAGCTGGCCAAAAACGTTTGTTTCTTTTCATGCGTTTACCTACCTGTTTTGTATTGTAGAGCTAAATAGTTACTGAGCCAAACGGAGAAACATACGAAGCGCTAGCGATAAACCGCATGACTTGGTCAGTCGGAAGTTACCGGTCGCTAACAGTGGTCGTGTGATTTTTGGAAATATACTCAGATTTAGTGGTTTTAAAAAGTTTTGTGTTTTTTAGTTTGGACTAAATAGTGGTTGTATTTTGTGATGGATTGTATTACTACATTTAAAAAAAAACAAGTAAATTTTTATCTCTAGGGTTGAAAATGAAGGTATGTTCAACTGTTGGGTACTTATGAAATTTATTTATAATATTCAAAAAGGGTTTTCTTATATTTCTAAACCATATAATGAATTCAAAACTATAATATATAAAAACTAATATATAAAAACTATAATATGAAGCACATATCATACATGACAGTTCTAGAAAAATTAGCCGCCCGAAACCGCCCCTCTTATAAAAATGTTTTTTTTTTCTGGTACCAATTTTTGTGGTGAGTTTTTTAGTATATTGTGTTTATTTTGTTATCAAGTTCCTCTGGAGTGAAGTTTATGACTCGAAACGAATTGTATACCCTCATGCAAAACTCAAATCAGTCATTTGACGGAAAGCTTCAATTTATGGAAGTAGAAGTTATAAAATTAATATTAGAAAGTGATATAACAAATGTAAATATAATTGATGAGAGTAGTGCTGATGAATAAATGGTTGAATGTCTAAATAAGTCTTTACTTTACCCTTCTTACTCTAATTTTCAAATAAAACGTAGATATGTAGCTGTTAGAGATATAAAATAGGTTTTGCCAGGTTTTGGGTCCAAATACCACTCTGTGCGATACTTACAGCATTGAAGACGGGTTCGTTGACCAGCTGACGCGGCGGCGCGGGCGGCGAACGTCCCGCCCCGCACGCCTTCTCCGCGCTGCACACGCCGAACTCCGACGACTCCTTCGCCTTCGCCTCCACCTCCACCTCCGCCTCCGCCTCCGCCTCCGCCTCCGCCTCCGCCTCTGCAATGCACCACAACCACATATATGTATAGACATACTCACGTACGCACAAAAGAAACGACTACACGCGTCAACCTAGCTAACTACTCAAAGATTGTTTTAAAATAAATACAATAAATTTACACTTAAAAAAGGTCAAATTATACTAAAAATTACACAGACATGGAAATAAAGTGATATTTTTGATTTCTGTCGGTGTTAGAGATTAGCGAGCAACATGAACATAAAGAACTCTAGCGTACAGTTTATAGAGGCCATTACGAGCGCGGCTGCAGAGAGCCCGCGGAGGGAGCAGCGCACGGGATCTACGTCCTACGGCCAATAGACGAAGGTTCGAAAGTCGCGCGCACCGCAGCGAACCGCGGTGAGAGCGCCCGCGACTGTACCTATTCAATAGCGATGCGGTAATTTGTACCGGCAGCACTTGTCCTAGTATGACGAGCATTTTTTAAATATGTTTGATTAGTTTATCTGAACACATTGCGTCGTGATACTGTCTGTGCAAAAAGAGAGAGACGTGGCGTCACGGTGAACTAACACGTTTAGTCCATGGTAGAAGAAAACAAGGTATCGCACTCGCGAGTTTTTGGCATTATAGGCACAAGCTTCTTGTGTACATATTTGGACAGTAGGCTTTAAAAAGAGTTATTTTTACTTGCTCTGTACCTACACCGGGAAAGCCTGCGACATATTACCTCTAACTGCCAGCGTAGGGCGCTGGCGTTCCCTTTCCATGTCAACATCTTCTTTGAGGTTGTTGGGAATTATATTAATATCTAAATGTATTTTACTTTTATTACGTTCATTCCATTCCAGTCAGGGGGAAATGCTCCCTCTGAAAAGTTTAAAAAATAAACTTGTTTTACTGAATCTTCCCATGCCATGAAATTCACTCTGTGGCTCATATTATTTTGTATAGATGGGTATCTATACAAAATAATATGGCCCACAGAGTAGACTCTGTAATAAAAATCAATTATATTTTAGAAACAACGTTTTATTTTAACGAAACGTGAAGCTCATTAATAATATCATGGATATTTTTTTTAACCTTCATTGAACATTTATTGAACCTTCCCGAACCCTTAAATTCACTCTGTTTTCTATATTATTGTGTATAGATACCCTTTCTAATTAAAATCAATTATATCTTATAAACAAAGTTTTATTTTAACGAAACGTGAAGCACATTTATTTAGTAATATCATGGCAATTTTTGGAGTTGGTAACCTTTGAAGAATATACTCTTAAGGCTGGTGACAACCACTGTTTGGAAGGCAATACCTGGTTTTATTATACAATGGAATAAAATTAATAATGATAAAATTGCGTAGTTTGACTTTAAAACTATAATAACTTTGCAGGTTCCTTATTGGAGGAGGAATATTGTTCCAGCACCGCGATGCAGCGTACCGAAAACTGCCTCGAAATGAGGCTCATCATTCTGTCTCTTTCAATATACATCGCGAACCACTGCGCACGCAACAAATCTTTTATTTCTAGAAAATAATAGTAATCAGCACCCCACACCCAAGCTAGGACCTTTTCAGCCGTAGATTTCGAAAATAACTGAGACTTCATAAAGACTTTGCGCTGTTAGCTAGAAACATTGAAGTTTATCGAATCCTGTTGAAAGACTAACATTTAGTTTGTTTAGCGAGGGTTAGGAGGCGATACGAAAACAATAGGGTATATGCATGTGATTTCAAAATGGCTAAAAAAATATATACGTATTCTCTATTGATATAGAAACATATCTACATATTTATTTTTGCATTTTGAGATGTTTTTATTGTAGAATTTAACCATTGAATAATAGCGTTTTGAAATTTTGCGATTGAAATTTAAAATATAAATTTCAATCGCAAAATTTCAAAACGCTACGCCATTGACTAGAGCGGACGTGACATCACTGTACACATTTCTTCTTTTTTTATTCTGCTTGCTGCACCTTGATTTGACACTATTCTGCCCACTTGACATTTCGTATTGTCGATTATTTTCAGTTTTTTCGGAAAACCTCTTTCCTGAGATGATCACTACCAAGGTCGTCACCAAAGGTTTTAATGAAGTGTGTACGTCGACGTCACATAAACATGGCGTCAATATGGCAGCGTTTTTATCACCCGAAAATGATTGTAGTTTTGATTTGTTTTTTTTACCTTGTTAATGCGAAATTCAGTGAGCGTCTTATCATTCCTTGGTTAAAAAATGACATAAAGAATCGATTAAAACAATAAAAAAAATCAAATCGATGCATATACCCTATTGTGGAGAATCCAAAAGTATCCTTTAATAAGTTACCAGAACCGGTGCGGCGGCCAGTCGCACCTCTGGTGGAAATGTGACGGACATGAGATCTGTTGCAAAACTTGAAACTCTATCTGTCACGGAACGCTTCCTAGCTGGAATAGAGTTATGATTCCGCCGCTCCGTGCGTGTGGTTGAGACAGAACTTACTATGTTGGTGGTGGCTGCGGGGGTGCGGGGGGTGCGGCGCGTCCGGCAGCAGGGTGCTGTTGGCCACCAGGCAGTCCAGGTCGTTGGTCCACGGGTTCCTGCAACCGGACGAACGAACGTCTCACTTACAATCCAATCCGATTGTTATCACTTTCATCTGGAGTGTCCCACGCCCCGCGTTTGGTCCAATTACAAAATAGCTAATTTAGTAATTGGACAAATAGAACAAATTTTGCTTGTTGGGTCGGGGAATCCTACCTGTGTACCCCCTGCCCCGCCGTTACCATGGCCACTACAATGGCCAGAAATAGCGAGGCGGCCGGAAACTGGGGACCATTTTTTGGCTTTAGTTTATGAAGACTTATCAGGAAATGTAACTGCGTTAAAAAAAATACCCAATCAAAGTCGAGCTCAAGCAGGCGGGGCGTGCTAGTCGTGTCCGTCGCGCCATCTGTCCGATATTTATCTTGCAAGCGAGCACGCGTCCAGTCTTCACAGAATTTTTCGTTTTTATCATTAAGAATAACTGTGTGGCAATCATCATGCCAACATTGTGTTGTGAAGTGGTTTATCTTTATTACCGAATTATATGTTTATTTTATTAAACTCTAAAAGGTTTATAAGACTAATATTACGGACATTGGCAATATAATGTCGACGTAGACGCCACTGAAGGAGATAGAAGAGGATAATAGTTTACTTGAAGGGCTTGAAGTGCGTTTGTATGGTGGCCATGGAGCCGTCCTTGCGGAGGAAGCCGTAGGGCGCGGTGACGAGCGCGCACCGGCCGGTGACTGCGCGTCGGTGCGCGCGCATCAGCCCATCCAGCTGCGCGCCCACCGTGTAGTCGTACAGCGACGTGCCCAGCAGCTCCTGCGGCAGGTAGCCCAGCGCCAGCCGGACTCTGCCACCAGCCATGTAACAAAGGGGAGATGAGGCACTGGCTTCTGCAAAACTGACAACCTCATAAAATGTGTCCGTGTCCTGGGAGGACATGAGGTTGTCACTTTAGCAGAAGCCAGTCATAGTCGGGACGGCGCCGCTGGCGGTCGTTTTTCGCGTGCTAATTGTTGTCTCGGTCACAATTCGGTCGAGGTACGTCTTTCCATCTGTTGTTCAAAAGTAGGTATTGCAAAATAATGTAATAATCGTGTACTTGCTTTAAGTATGTAACAAAACATTTATTGAGTTATCCCTGGAACACGTACTGCTGACTACCTACTAGCTCACGGAAGAAACCCAGAGACATATTATATATTATTTTATAAATTAGATACCTCAACCTCAACAGCCTGTATTGGTCGACCAGCTCGTCATCACGGCAGGCGCGCGCTCAAATAACAATAAAATTAAAAGCGAGGAGTCGCCCGGCAGGCAGCACCTGTATCTGCAGAGCGGCCCCAGCAGGCCCCTACCTCTGGTCCACGAAGAGGAACTTGCCGTCGAGCGCGTGCCGCGAGCCGAACTGCAGGCGGCGCGCGGGCGGCGCGGGGAGGGGCCGCTCCGGCACCCCGCGGCACACCGCCACGAGGCACGCCAGCGACGCCTGCGACCCCTCCTCCTCCACGATGCCGCTCTCCAGCTCCATGGGCGCCCACGACTTCAGGTAGCCTGCATATATACTGCACTTGGAGCTTATTCATTCATGGGATTCGAATTTAAATTGCCCATATTACGAAGTTTTTTTTTCCTTCAACTGCCTCTCATTAGCGGTGAGGTGATATGGATAATTAGTGAACTGTTTGGCAGCGTCGTTTTCAGCGTCCACAAAAACTCAATTCAAGCAACCGTCTGCCAAAATCTATTTATCCGTAATCACGTAAGAGCGTTTGTAAATGAAAACTAAGAGGAGTTGGCCGCTCTTAAACGATAACGACTTTCAGCTAACAGAGTGATTGAACCGTCGGCGCCGCTGCGTGCGTACGTACCACTGCACTGCACGACGCAGTACTTCTTCCTGCAGGCCTCTGCGAAGTCCGTCGTGTTGAGCTCCTTCGGCGACTGGTTGATCTTCATGCGGCAGAAGAAGGAGCGGCGCGCGCCCGGGCACAGCTGCTGCGGCTCCGTCACCACCTCCGCCTTCACGGGCAGCAAGGCTGCGGGAACACATGGGCTCAGCACGACGGAACGCCCGACTGATTACTACTGCCTTGACTATTACTTAAACGGTGCCAAAGAAATAGTATGCTCTCGGTCTTAAAATTTGGGAAAAACGTGACACAACACGTGTTAAAAATGCTAATATTTATACAAATCTCTGTTCCATTGTACATTTGTCTGTGGCCACGAGGTCTCAACTGCGCTTAGTTCGGATAAACATTCCTAAATTATGCATTATTCTTAATAAATTGAAATTGATGTTATGGTTGTGTTTCTCATTTCCATGATCTCGGACTCGATTCTTTGAGAGGCATGCGTGGGACCGAACCGGCAGCATATAGGCTCTGTAAAACCGTAAATTTTTATTATATAAATGTATATACGCAATATAATAAGTAATTATTTGGCCGGACAACCCACACAGCACCAGAGATTATGTTATGAGTACTAGATAACTGATAGTGATAATACTAAAGGAGAATACGCACCGAGCGCGTAAAGCAGAATCTTACGTCAAAGGTGTGATTCAATTAATTCAACCCGCGAGTTGCGAGGGATTCAGTATTCAGTATTCAGTATTTATTGCATTCATACAATTTGGTCTTAGTGATAAGGTGAGTTTAAGTTAAGATCACAGTATGTATGTATGTATTCAAGGACGCCCGTGGCGTAGGACACCGATCTATCCCCTTATTGCATAATCAATTATTACGGTGTTTGGATTCTAACTCGTGCCGCACTGCGTAGCAACAGAATGAATGCAACGAAGTTTTTGAAATTCTGTTTGAGGTGAGTAGGATATGGCGCAGAATGGAAATAAGAGCATGGTTAGATGTACTCACGTGAGATGCGGGGTGAGGGGGCGGGCGGCGCGCGACGCGAGCACTATGAGGCGTGGGCGAGGGATGGTGTAATGAGATGAGAGATGATGTCGGCACACCTGAAAACGCGTCAGATAATGACCGGCTATGAACCTACGATAACATGACCCATGACCATCCTTACACGTGTTCGTTTAACGCTTTTATATAAACAATGTATTTCAGTATGCGGCCATGTTTTCGTAGTTAACATGAGGCTAAGCAAAAGCGGGACATTTCGCAATAAGTTAATGCTTTCTATTAAATGCACAGGGACACGTTCGAAGCGAGAAACAAATGGTACGTAGACAAGTGAAGGTTTGAATGCGGGATATTTACGTGCAAGCACCGACCGGCGAGAGCAACAAGCAATAATAATGTATTGCCGCCGCCGCGCCGCCGCCGCGCCGCCCGAGTACAGAGAGAGGAGGTGTCTTATAACCATATACATTTTTCCAGTTGTGTATGTTTACCAACTAATCTATGTGACCATCAATCAAGTACACTATCAGCAAAAAATGTGTCAGGACTTGTGACACCATTTTAGTAACAACTAAGACATTTAATAAATTGATTTAATTGGATCACCTATTTCAAATCAATGTCAAAGCTTCCAGACCATACAAAAATGTAAACGTTCGGTTCGGCTGCCAATAGCACTGCATTTAGAAATTTTGAGGTTATATATTTCTATATCAATAGAAATAGAGAGAAAAAATTATGAGCTATTTTGAAGTCACATGCTGCACCCTACTGTCTACTGACTAATACCTACTTCTTCGTCTCTTACTCAATTCAATTAAATATTTATAGTTGTTTTAATAATAATTATTTAATTATATCTTTTTAAATGAGACTGCTAAATAATATGAAATATCAAAGTTATTTATCTAACAGAACGAACGAGAATTAATTGTTGCGCCCTGACATGCATTGTGTATGTGTTGTGTACCCTACCCACCACACCAAGACATATCTATACTAATATTATAATTAGGAAAGATTTGAGTAGGCTCCGAAAGTAATGCACCGGTTATAATAGTTATTTGTTATACAAGAGTGCAAAGTTGCTTTTTAACAGCTAGTTCAATTATGATGACCGAGCAAGCGAAGGATCCTAAAATTGAATCACGAGCGCAGCGAGTGATTCAAAATTAGAATCCTGAGCGTTAGCGAGGGAATCAAAAGAGCACGAGGTGAAAAATCTTTGCACTCGAGTGCAACATTTCATTCCACTTCAGCGAGGAAATGACTAAATGCAAAAAAAAACGTTTACAATCACAAGATAGGTACACTTTTATTTCAGAGAATCACTCATTTTGGTTTTTTCACTTGTTTTTAATACGAGTATAAGGTTTAACAATGACGTGAAAAAATGCCGCGTAAAGAACCGCGTACAAAGCAAATTGAAAAAAGAACACCAAGTAGGTTCCGAGTCTGAGTTTTTAACAAATTAAAAAAAAGTTGTATGATATATTCGGCACCATAGAGGTAGCAGTAAATAGGTTTAACGTTTTTTTTTTTAATTCACAAACTTAGTGCACACGATGTTCTAAATTCAATTTACTTTATCCTCTAGAGAATAAAAACGGCTTTTCCACTCAGATATTGAAGATTAAAAATACTCTTTCCGAGATGGTGGGATAAAAAATATATTAATCTTCTCTAACTCTCATCATGGCACCTGGTTTGGCCTCGTCTCCCATATCGAAAAGCTATCCTGCAGAGTAGTAGATTGACTACACAAGTCACCGAGAAGAAGGACCACCTGAGACCTGAACTGTACAGGGGTTGTCTCCGCCTGCGCTAGTAGGCCACCTAGTAGCCATTCACAGATCAATTACTCATTCTTATGAGCGCAGCGAATCAAACACTTATTGTTACTGACGCTTCCTTCTCAGCACAATAACAATATTATGAGAAAACTGTTAAGCTTAAATTGTACCATCACTGTTTCTACACATTTAAGTTGTTTCAATGCTTGTTTTCCACAAAAATAAATAACTAAATTAATTAATTACAATTCTAAGAGGTATATAAAATAGATGAAATTGTAATCGGGCCACAGTGACTAACTCGCTACAGGATAAATGCGTTTCACCCGGTTTTCGTGCGACGCGTTTTGGTTTGGATTCCGGGCAGAGGAAGGGTGTTCATCTGCTACCTTTAACCTTTCCCGATATTTATATGTTTTTGTGAGGATGAACGATGTTGACCGCATCCGATCGCGGCCATGATGGTGTACGTACGGCTAGCGCAAAGGACAGCGCAATTGAGATGGTCGTTATTTTCGAAGGTACTAGCGGACCCTAGAACAGCTGTGAAATACGCTAAAACCATACATCCTCTTTTGACATTTGAACGCCCTTTGAATGGCCTTCGTTATTTGCGATTGTATGGCGAAGGCCATTGAAACAAGGCTATTCAAAGGGATATTAGTTCAAGGCATGTTATTATAGGATGGGTGGTTTTAACGTAGTCGCGCAGCAGAGCTGTGTTTTGACTTACTCCTGGCGTCGACGAGACGATCGCGCGGGGCGAGGTCCGGGGAGGAGAGCTGCTCCTTGATTTTTACCACGTCCTTGGGATGCAGGATGTCGAACAGGCTCTGTCCGACCAGCTCCGTCTGTAATCACACGAAGTACGTGTCACGCTGAAGGTGCCGCTGGCTAGTGAACGGGTGGATAGTGTGATAGGTCCCACGTACGGTGTCACACTCCCCTGAGTGTGACATCATACGCGGCCTGTCACAGTGGATGACCGGGAAGTTATAGGTCTGAGTGGTTTTCTGCTTCTGCTAGTTTGACAAATGAATGTCGGGATGTAAGTTGTACCTGGTGGTATTGCAGCGTGGTGGTCACGCTATGCGAGACGTAGAGCATGCGGCCGCCGTCGCAGCCGACGACGATGAGGAAGGCGTCGAGCGCGCGCGCGGCGTGCAGCAGCAGGCCGTTGAGGTCTTGCTGCGGGAGCAGCACGGGCCGCGGCCGCGCCGCCAGCTGGCCGGCGGACAGCGCGCCGCACACGCTGCGCAGGTGCGCCACCGTCAGCCGCAGCACGCTCAGCTTGTCCAACTTGCGAGTCATGGCGCCGCACATCGGCACTATGACGCTCAGCTCGTTGATGTACTTGTTCATCTTCTCGCGGCGACGCTTCTCGATCTCGCTGTGGCTCTGCCTGGAACAGTTACATGCCACCCTTACCAACGGAACTTCTATTCAATCATCGCTGCTTGAAACACACGATTATCTCATTAAAGTTCAGACTAAACATATTATTTTTTTCTGCAAACTATTTTAAAAACTACCGGTTTTTATGAATAATAAACGCTAAAAATTTAATTTGGCTAGGATAAGGGAATTACGTTGAAAAATGTACTTAACTAACCTTAGGAGCCAGAAGTACGTAATTTTTCAAGCCAAAAACTTCTTTAAAACTGAAGGTATCGAAAAAGTTAGGAGCGCAGGTAGGTAACAACGCTTCTTATCGTGAAACTACTAGCTGATGCATGCCGATAAAATCCTTTTTTTTTATAAAACTTAATATTTTTATCGGTGCTTATTACTGTTTTTAAGTGAGTCATTTCTGCCTAATGATAAAAATAAAAAATATCCATTTTGGTACTTGGACTATTTAAGTACATTTTTCAACATGATGCTTTCATCCTAGCCAAATGAAATTTTCAGAGTTTATTTTTCATGAAAGCCAATAGTTTTTAGATAGTTTACAGAAAAAAATATTATGTGATTTTTTTATTTTAGAACCACTGAAAGTTAATTGTAAATATACGGTTTTGAAAAAAAAATTGGCATTAATTTTCTTTTTTGTTTTTTTATAAATCTTAGACTCTGATTGGTAAAGGGGTACCAAAGGCCTACTGTCAATCTTGTTTAAAATAAAAAGACAGGGACGTAATATTTTGGCTGCAATTGCGAAATTCAGTCTGAAATCTGATTTTCACCAAAATTTTACAAGGCAAAATAACTTTTGAACCAGTGAAAATCGCCCCCCCCCCCCCCCATCCACCGATGATCCACCCCTTATGTTACATCCTGTATCATCTTAATGTTGGATCACTACATCATCTCTGGTCGAGTTCCAGTATGTGCCATCTCTTTTGAGGCGTTTTCTGTGGTCTTTGTCTTGAAAGAGGTTTTTAGCTAGTGTGTTGTTGTGATTATAGTAGTCTGTCTTTATACTTTTTCTGTAGTTGTTTACTTCTTCTCTTATATGTACTTCGCAGTTTCTCACAAACCAGTGTGCGCTGGTTCTAAGTGCTATGTTTTGAAACTAGTGTCGACGGTGATGATAGCTACTGATCACTCACTAATAACTTTTCTACATCGTATTCGAAATCTCTAATGTTTGACGCATTTGGAGTAAAAACTTCACTTAGGTGCTCAGCAAATGAAAACATACACTGCTTTCTCTTTTTCGCTTTTGGCGGTTTATCGGCGTTTCTTCTTATTGGCGGAATATGATTTTGAGGTCGTTTAAATTCCTTTGTTATTAGTATTTACCATAGAGAGTAGCTGTCTTTCTTAGTAACAGATAGAGTTTGTAGCTTTTGTTGAATGTTTAAAAGTTTTTTTAGCTATCTAGTCTAGAGGCTTTATTGTATTTTGACCTATCTGCTTGCGCTTTCGCTTTTCCGCCATCTTGTGCCGTAATTTAAGTGGGATGTTATTTTGTGGGACAGAGTTGCTGAGAGTCGGAGTGGTACGCCACGCAGCGATCTGTATTAGGTTCGTTATGTAGAACGTAGCCTCTTCTATTTCTTCTTACTTCACTTTCCATGTACCTTGCAAATGATTCCCAGTCAGTTTTATGATTGTATAGAGTTGGTGTTTTTGCTTTACATATTGCCGTGGCGTTAAAGCTATTATTGGTGTATGATCAGAGGCAGATGGCACATACATTGATGGGACCTATTTGGTCATTTATGGTTAATGTTGTAGCTTGCATCCAGTCTTCTCGAAATTGTCTGTGAAGGTAGTTCTAACCTTAATAATATAAATTAACTTACGGCCAATGAGATGGTAAATAGAGAGTCACAAAAATAGGGTTAGGATAAAGGGATTAATAGGTCGGTATCATAACTGGTCGTTTGTCTTCTGGGAGTAGTCGACACTTACAGAGCGGGAGACGGAGGGTGGCTGCGCCTGAGCAGGGTAGTGCGCGGCGAGAGACCATCATACAAATTACAGCTATATTATTTTTGGACGGGGTAGAATGGAAAGTTAAAATTAAACTGACTTCGAATATTATTTCAGCCGTTCAAGCGTAAACGACTAACAAACAACACACACGTAACTCAAAAATAGGCTACTTTTATCCCATTGATCAGTTTCCGTGGGATATAAATCAACTTAAACATTTCAAGCCGCGGGTAGAAATTCGTTTAATATAAGTGTGACATAAGGGCTATGTTATAATGTGTTATGAGCAGTAAAAGGCAGTGTGCTTACTTCTTATCAGATCTGCCGGGCCAGGAGGAGCGCGAGGCGCTGGCGGAGCCGTCGTCGCCGCCGTCGCTGTAGCTGCTGCCCGTGCCGCTGCAACAAGGACGAACCAACCCTCACAACACCACTACTCTACTAGCTACAGCACTGCCAGCTGCTCAGAGTTACGGGTTCAAGGGTCTTAGGTACATGACTCATCTGGGTCAAGAACATCTCTTATCCTCTCT
This sequence comes from Eupithecia tripunctaria, assembly GCA_955876795.1. Taxonomy (NCBI): domain Eukaryota; kingdom Metazoa; phylum Arthropoda; class Insecta; order Lepidoptera; family Geometridae; genus Eupithecia; species Eupithecia tripunctaria. Next base: position 26,211,459 of record OY041599.1, read on the forward strand.
CCGCCAACTCCACTCCCAGACTACGTGTGTACTCGCTACGTCGAGTAACCTACTACCAAGATTGCGGTAACTAACCCCTTTGTAGATATAGGTCGATAAGCAGTCAGGTAGATCGGGAGTCCGGACCAGTTTATCATTTAACCCGGATGTCGGACTGCTTTAAGTCCCCAAAATGTATTATTTCTTTTACAGTTTAAAATCTCTTTGACAGTTAAAATCTATTCCAGGTTAATTTATTTGCTTTATTTAACATATGTCTTTAAGCTGAATGTGGTGACACAATACAGCAGCAAATATTAATTCGGTTATGTATTACTCTGACATTGTTTTATTGTTCGTTTTATAATAGATTCTTTAGGCTCTTATATTTTTATTTTAGTTTATTTGACAATATTTTACAGCCAACCATTTATAATTTATAATTAGATGTTATGTATGTATGAAAAATCACCGTCTGTCTGTTTTTATATTTTATTCTATATATAACTCTCTCCTGCGTAAAATCCCTTATGGTGTTTCTATATTTTGTATTCTTACAATAAAATAATTATTATTTATTATGTTTCAAATTAGATTATAACGATATCAAGTGTATATATGAATATACCTATGGTGGAATAAATGAAATGAAATGAAATGAAATATCCCTATACAGCAGCTTTATTTATGTAAGTACATGTTAATTTCATCTAAATTATTTTATGACATTATTATGTAATTTTGTACATTATTTTAATACAGTTTAACAATGCCCTTTTACAGCAGCATACTTTGACATAAGTACCTTTTATTTTATTTTGTTAATTTATTTGTTTTGTATAACTAGACTAGACTGACCTCTCATATTTAAGTTTTTAATTTCTAATTAATTTATGTCTGTCTGTCCTTTTTTCCCTTTGTACCCTATGGTGTTTTGTAAAGCCTAGTTTGTGTATTGTAATATAAATATAGTACCTAGATTAAATAACGATATCAAGTGTATCATAAGCGTAACAACGGTGTAAAAAAAAACAAATACAATCAAATTAATGCTGTACCTACAACAAATGTATTGAGTAAGAATCAGATTAACTGTATTTAGTTTATTTTAAGGGCTATGTGAAATCTTATATTTTCGCATTACAGGACAAGACTTGACCCGATTCAATTGAACTCAGCCGAGGCAGAAACGATACAAACGAACATAAACTTCCGCGGTCGCCTGGCAACAGGGCAATTAGTCGCATTGTCGCGCGCCCCAACCCTTCCAGCAACTACGAGTAGTAGGGCTTCAGGTGTTTTCAACTTTTCGGATTCATTATTTCTACTTCCTATGTTGTTAAATCGGGACTTTGATCTCGAGTGCGCGCGTAAATAGGGCGCGCTCTCTACTCCGAAGATTTTATGCCCGACAGCAAAAAAGGAAGGTAATTTTGGAAGTTCCAGGCCATTTCACACGGTCACGTCACGGTCACATCACGGTCACGTCACGGTCGCCGCTGTGCCGGGTGGGAAAAGTAGAAATGTGTGGGACGGGAACGGACACCTCACTTACCATGAGAAAGCTGTCTATTGAGTAAGCTCATACATAGGTGCATTGTTTGTGATGGACATTGGCAAAATTCTCTTCTCCAGACGGGGTAAATAATAACGATTTAAATTTATATAAGCTGGGTATTGGCATCCCAAAGTTCGTAGCAGGATTATGCGCTGACCGGATCCATTGTTGCCCCGCGACGTGCCACGTCGCCTGGCAGCGGCGCGGCGTATGCGTGAGGGGTGTGAGGTGTGAGCGTGTATTGTACTGACTGATGACTGTTGTATGGTGGGCGCCGGTACTCACTAGGATGAACACTTGCGTTTCCTGCTGGAGCCGGAGGCGACTGTCGACAACTCCGAGCTCAACTGCGAGTCGGCCATCTCGTACTCTCCGCTGGAAGTAAGACAACTCTGTATTTAAATAGAACCTCCTTCCTACGCCTACAACGACAGGGGCATGGAGTTAATATAGTACTAGCCCCATCGAGCTTGGCTAGTACTATATAAACTCTATGACTAGCCCTATACTAGCTATAGAGTCTATGGCGAGCTCCCAATGCCCAGCGTAGACTGGAAAACCTAATTGACGACTGCAAATTCAATTCTTATGAAATTGAATACGTACATGGTAACTATGGTAAGTCTTTAAAAACTATAATTGGTCATCCTTTCTGCAATTCGCACGCGTATGAAATTTCAATAAATCTTCAAAAAACTAAAAAATACTAGCCAGTTTTTTTAAATTATTGCCAAAACTTTGGTATGTTACTTTGGGAAAAGTGTTCCTGGTTGGAAATAGAGTCGATTAAGACCAACTTGTTTTTTTTGACAAATGTCATTATTTGGGCGAACCGTACTTTTAAAAAAAAAAACTAAACATGTCAATATTTTATTCTTCAAATAACACAGAAGGTTCCTAAGAACTAAACCTTCTAACTACAAAAGAAACGGTAGCTACCCTGAAGGGGCCAAAAATTTTCCCTACCCTGTATACATACATACCTACAGGTAGTAAATAAAACATAAAAGATTTATAGAATACGTTATAATAACATAAAGTATGATGGATTAGTTCAGTTAACGAATTATAATATTAAAAAGAGTTAGAAGAATAAAAAAAGATGAAAATAATGATATTTCGATGTTCATTTGCTACCCAGAATTATCTAAACTAATATTATAAAAAATATATATTTGATTGTATGTTTGTATACGAGTAGAATAGGATCCGAAACGTTTCTCATTAAATTATATATTCAATAATCTACCAGAGGATCTAAAGAACCTATCTGGAAATTTATTCTACATACAATTAAAAAAATGGCTACTTAGAAAATGTTATTATTCTTTGAATCAATATTTTAATTACAGGGATTTAGAAGACTTCAAATATATTCATTGATTTAAAATAATTATGGTTATTATTATTATTATTTTTTAATAGTTATTCATTTTATTAATTAATTTTGTATTTGTAATGTAGAAATAGTAATTGTATTGTGTAATTGACAATTAATATTTGCATGCCTATGTTAGGTAGAATATAACTGGACGTATATAATTTTAAGACCTATCTGTAACATATATTCTAGCAAATAAACATCTAAACATCTAAAGCTTAGTTTGTTGGGAGTGACATAGGCTATATTTTATCCCGGAATTCCCACGGGAACGGGAACTACGCGGGTGAAACCGCGAGGCCTATAGAATATAAACAGAACATTTGACTAGCCAGGTTCAGTCAGACAGAAACCTCATAGAATTTGCGAGTAAATGCCAAGAAATTAAGCATTGCAGGTATGTCACGGCCCCCACGAAGATAAATCCCTTTGTTTGCTATTGAGAATATCTATTCGGATATACATACATAATAGATATAAATAATATGTATGAACATTATAAAGTAGATCGTTATATTTTTGCCATGTGATTTATGTCCCTAAGTTTGTAGAAGCGTATCCAGAAATGTATTTGTGAACAGTAGGTATAACATGTTCCTGAATGCGTCCTTTAAGGACACCGCGCACCTGTCCGCGCTGCACCCGCCAGTATCCATATATGGTTTATCCATTTTGAATGATGCATGTTAGTAAACAAAATACGACACAAATAACAAAATTTCACTTGCTTGGCATCGAGTTTCAGATATTGTAAGCAATTTTTATTGAAGGGAGGATCTAAAATCGACAAGTAATTTAAATTAGGTATAAAAGGACGCGCCAACCAAGTGAATTTTCGGTTAAGTATGGGCGGTTTGTTTACGTTTATACTTCATTCAAAATGGACACGGTATAGGTACCTAGAGCATTTTAGTAAAGTGCGATCATAGATTTGAAAACGCGATGAATTCGGCGCGTGCGGCGCGGCGCGGACATGTAGGCGTTCAGCTGTATTTACTAGTGCGGGTCGATGGACTGGAGCGGGGCGGAGGGCGTCAGCACCGCCTCGGAGGGCGCCGCCCACGCCGCCGCCGCCGCCGCCGCCGCCGTCGTCAGCTCGTACGTCGCGCTCGACTCCGAGCTGCCTCTGCGCACACAAACAATGCTACATAAACATACTGAACAAAACACTAGTAGATAGGTACATTTACCATAGTATAGACTCGAAAGCTCAAGCGATTATATTCTTCAAGAGGTAGACATCGTCACCGACTAAAGTTACCCAAACAATGACCTCTATTCCGAGAAGTTCAACTCAAAAGTCAACAAGTCACTAATTGGAATTATTTTTCCAGTTAGTTCAACTTTGTAAAGACTTTGTGAAAGTTTAACAAAATGGAATAGTTTTCCAGAGAGTAAGTACCACGGAAAGAAAAAAAGTTAAACTTAACCTCAACAAACATAGTTAAACTAATAGACATTCAAAACTTCATAGCAACTATTGAAAAAGAAAATTACAATCAAATTTGATTAGCTAAGGTGCGCAAAATACAAAATTGACCATAATAGGAATGAACATTTATAACAATCTGCCTGACTGTAACTCTAACTAGTGCCGCGCCGACGGCAATACCAATACCTATTCACGAACAAACTGAAGAGAATCCTGGACAGGGCATACTGCAGTTTACAATTAAATTATTCTGTTATAGTTTTAACATTATTTTGTCCCATACACAGAGAATACAATAACTACGTAAGAGGACCGTAGCCAGCTAACTATAACAATAAGCATATAAGATTCGGTCTCCACGCTCAAGGCCCGCGATAGAGGCTATGCAATAGCTTAAAATACAGTCGAATTGAGAATCTCCTCCTTTTTGAAGTGGGTTAAAAATGAGAAGGATTCACTGCGACCAACAACCGTCTGCCATGCATGATGCATGGTAAGGTAGGTAACAATCCTCCTTTTTTAACCGACTTCAAAAAAAGGAGGAGCAGCGGCCACATTATACCTAATAGTTTCACTACTACTACGGCTATTAAAAATATTTTCTTTGCTAATTTCAATACTGAAATACTGATTTGGGGTAGATTGTGAAGCTATTCAAAATACAGAAGCGATGTTTGAGTGCTGTTTTTGGGTTAAAAATGACAGACTCTTGCAATCTAGACAATGGAGATGACAAAAGGGTCAAAATATTACTATCAAATACACCTTATATCGGAGCGTAGATCATGTACATTACATTAGTTTTTATTTCATTTCAATACATGCAGTATTTCCGAAGTTATAACGACGAGAAGTTTAAGCCCTTTTTTAAATTTCTGAAATTACGCGGGCTTATGATGTGACGTCACAACCAGACACAGCGCGGCTCGCTTACTATTCGGTCAGGTGATTACGTGCGGTGCGTCTCTTTTCAATCGTCTTCGTTTTCAGAGTGTGCTTGAGTTCATGAATAATTATTATTTTATTCATATAGAAACAATAGTGTGTAGAAGAAGTGTGTAGTGTGTAGAATGGAAGAAGGTTTCCTCAAAGGCCAGTCAGACAATCTGCCAAGAGTGGATAGTTTGATGGTGGCACAATATTTCGTTGGAAATCAGCATTTCACAGCAGCCGAAATTCGTGGAATAAAGATGAAAAGGTATGTATGTACGTATGTTCAATGTAAGCATTACCTACTCTCGGGTAGGTAGATACATAAGTACTTACCTATTTGTTCAAACCTATTATTCCCGACGTTTCGACAGTTTACACACTGTCGTGGTCACGGGATGACAAAATATTTATAATAATGTGTTCTGATCGCGTAAGTTTAAAAAACTTTATTGTTCAAACCTAACTGAAAGTGAGTGTGTGTTTCATTTAATAGGTAGGTAGGTAGGTACATAGGATAAACAAATACTGGGTACCTACTCGCAATCAACATCTCGAGGTTGTCGAATGATTATTTTATAATGTTTTCTTCAAACTTATTATTTTATTAACAAATACATCGAAATGGTCTTCACAGCAATGCGCTTTAGTTTTAGGGCCTAATGCGTCGACTCTTCTTACTGCTGTCTTCCACTTTTTTCTAATTTTTGGGTCCTCAGACACATAAAAAAAAGAGTTTATCGGGTGCTTTAACTGTTGAATTAAAGCACTGAGGCACAATACAGTATTTCCTAGGCATTTTCCTCGAGAAAACTTTATTTTTCTGCGCAGCGGCGGCGTGCGTACGAGAGCGCGCCTGTCGAATGAGCGAGGTTGTGACGTCATCTGCGTGTGAGCCGCCGCCCGCGTTTTTAAAAACCTTCGGCCAGAAATACCGCACTTCAATCGTAAATATCTCAGCCATTTCTTAAGATATGAAAAAAGTAAAAACACATGTTTTCTCGTAATTTTTTGGAGATTTATTTGGCATGTAAAGTAAAAATCGTTTGTCAGACCCATTTAAGATCTTAACGTTGACTAGCTTATACATACTCGATATAAGCGTGTTTGTGATTAAGAATAAATACATAATTTCAATATGAAAATTCAATGAGTAATTATATCGTTTGATCAAAATATAAAAATAAATTATTTAAACCAAAAGCAAGATTGACATTATCTTCGAATAACAACTTTGTGATGGCAATTAAAATATACAATAAAAATCCTGACACTTTTAAATAAATTACATAATTAGGTATCTAATCACAAGATGGCTGGTTGAAAAATATTATAAAATTTTAAATGAATTATTTGAATATAAACTGTAACTATTATTATTTATAGACTGGTATTTTATTGACTACATCAATTATTATTTATTAACCGGCATGTTTTTTTTTATCGCATACTTTATTTATTATCTACAACAAAAAGTGGCCACAACTGGCCTACAATAGAGAAGAATGTAAGGTGGAAAGGGAGGCCTTTGCCCTGCAGTGGGATCATACAGGCTCTTAATAATAATAATAATAATAATACTTTATTTAATTTGTAATTTCACATGTAAGTTATCTATAATAATAATTTTAATTTTAATATTTATTCTATTCACTTTACGAATAAATGAAATCGTAAACATAATTATATTTTGATATGTGTTTGACATTTAAGAAATAATAAATAGCTAAACTCAACTGGACTAGCGGCATTTTGTAGGGCCATCTAGATCTGAGCTGCGGGCTTAGCACGGGGTTTCTTCTCTAGGGTAGAATAGACTAAAAGTGACATAAAAATGACAGTTAAGTGTAGAGAGTAGAAAGTTTTCTTCGATCGCGAACATGGCGTTCGAAAGAATGAGCGGATAGAAATGTTTTCTATTCTACCCTAGAGATGAGTCTACCACTGCGAGCATGGCGTTCAATTTTACTCTACTTTTGACATTTGAGAATAGAAACAATTCTTCTAATATTGTCTACACCTCTCGAGACATAGAGAAGCGTTTCTTGTTTGCAATTTTCACTGGTTACGGATAAACAAGCATGAACGGTGGAAGAAATTGGGTTGTTAGCCAGCACGAAGAGAAGAACGATAGAAGAAACGAAAGAAATGCCGTTCGAGAGCTCACAGCAGCTCTTGATTTGCCGGAGGCCGAATTTCAGAGAAACTTTTTCGTTTCTAAGGGTATGGTACAATATTTGTGCCAAGAGCTGAAAGAAGAGCTGTCTCCTCGCACAACACAAGGGTACCCACCAATTGTAAAAGTAAGTACCTACCTACTATCTCCCTATGGGTACTATTACTACAGTAATGTAGGGATATTGCAAACCGTGTAGGTAAGGTTATGTTACCTAGTGTGTTGACAATTTTATTTTTACAGGTTCTTTGCTCCCTAAAAGTTTTGTTCTCTGGCCATTACCAGAGAGGTGTTGGCCAAGAACAAAACATAAGTATTGGGCAAACTACTGTAAGCAAGTTCCTCGAACAATTTGTGAGAGCTGTAAATAGCAAGTAGGTACCTATGTATTAAGTTCCTACCTTTTCATGTCAATCAAACCTAAGTACCTACCCTTACCGTAACCTTCTAATAAAAACCTCATTATTTCAGACTCAAGCCAAAATGGATAAACTTTCCGAACACAGATGCTGGCAGACAACAGGTGGCACGAAAATTTAGGGAAAAATTTAGGTTACCTAATATTTTGGGTTGCATTGACTGCACCCACATTAAATTGTTTCCGCCACCTAAGCCTGGCCAGATCCAGTATAAAAACCGCCATGGATTCACATCAATCAATGTACAGCTGGTAAGTAGTGATTGTAGATAATGGGCAACATATGAGTAGGTATTTTGGTAAGTGGGAATTTTGGGAATTGTGAATAAAGTAATTAGGACTCATGTACCGAAAGGCTAAATAGACACCTTATGTACTTAAAATAATATAGTTAACTTACTATCTACTTCCACAGATTGCAGATGCCGAATGCCGGATCCTTAATGTTAATGCGAACTACCCAGGCCGTGTGCATGACCAGTTCATATTTAATAATTCAGTAATTAAGACAGAGCTGCGAAGACTGCATACTGCCAGGATTGGAGATTACCATCTTCTGGGTAAGTAGATTTAAAAGTATAATTATTTTTCTAAACTAGCTAGGTACTCTTAATGTTTATGCAAGTACTTTTTATGTGTCAATCTTTATAAACCTAATATTTTTATTTTGTAGGAGATTCTGGATACGCCCTTGAGCCATGGCTGATGACTCCTATTGTTGATGCTCGGGCAGGAACCCCTGAAGAAAAATTCACCAAGTGGCATTGCAAGACAAGAAATGTAATTGAGCGTACCAATGGCTACCTCAAAGGCACTTTCAGGTCACTCGGCATAGACCGCAGCCTTCATTATGAACCGGAGAAGGCTTCAGCATTAATATATGCTAGTTGTACACTATACAACATTATGAAACACTATGGGTAAATTCTCATTGATACCTACTTTATCATTATTGATTACTTTATCCTAATCAATTAATCATTAGGTACTTACTTCAATTTGCAACTATTTTGGTACTAAAAAATACCTACAAAGAGTAATTAAATGTTGTACATTTATTTTACAATGTTGTACAACATAGGGGGCAGACTTGCATTATTGTTAGCTAGGTAATGAACACTATTTTTTCAGGTTACCAATGGAGCTAATACCCGATTTGGAGGCTGAAAGGGTAGTTGATCCCCATGATACTCTCAACAGTTTGTCTCTGGCACGGGGCAAAAGGCAGAGAATAGTGAGGGAATACTTCAGTCACTAGGTACCTATTTCTTTATAGACAGTCAAATGCAGATAATGTTATAAAATTGTATTATTTATATTTTTAATATTAAGTAGTTAGTATTACAGTTTTATTATAAAGGTACACTTAATTTCCCAATTTTTTTATTGTTTCTCGGCGGCATTTGCGCAATCTGTAACAAAAAATTAGCAATTAATATGTAACTTCATTTTTCAGGTACAGAGGATAAGGAATGCCCACAAGATAGAAGCTGTTTATTTCTTTCTTCTTTGTTAACTTATGTTTTGTTTTTGTATTTAATTATAATTTAACCTTTCTGTAATGCTTCTCCTCATTTCAATCATTGTTAGGTCATTTTTTATTCTTAGGTTGTTGTTCATTTCCTGAAACAAGGAGTTAATAAGTACATAGAATGAAATAATAGGTATACTAAAATTACATTGAGGTGTATTTGGATAGGGACAATAACATCATCTTTATTTTACACACAGAAGTTGCCAGTGCTGTGTATAAACCTCTTACAATAGACTTCTTTTTGATAGCATATTGGAAGCACACACAGCCATCATAAAGAAATACATTAAATACCTACTCTTTAGTAAGTACATATTTTTCACAATAACTTACTTTCAAAACACTTCTGGTGCTCTCATCGGAGGCCAGAAATTCATTTTTTGCACTCCTTGGTGGCCTGCGTCTGGTGTTGGGAGTCTCGGAGGAGACTTGTGGAGTGAAAGTGGGTGAATCTACAATTAAGCTTAATGATGGCTGTGGTTGTGGGCTGATTAGTGGAGACAGGCATGGGCTGAGGCGGGGTGGACTTTGTGGTGGGCTTGTGGTGTGGTCAGGTGAGCTTTGATGTGGTGGCAGGCCCTCCTCAATCACAATGACAGGAAACTGAAAGAATTCAAATTATTTATACGAAACAAAATGAAATGAATAATTCTACTAATTAATTACATTAAAAGAAAGTACCTCGCCCAGTCCTGTTTCCTGCATTTGTCCTATTCCATAGGCACTCTCAGTGCCTATGATGTTCAGTATTTTTCTGCTGGTGCTTGGCACTGGTGGCACATGATCTGGCCTGTTGCCAGTTTTGTTCATGGCTTCATTGTGCCGAGCACCATCGATCCGGGCTTTTTTTTTTAGGTCCCTCCAAGTCTGAAAATTTCAATGGTAGAAGTCATGAGGTAGCCAATGAGAACAACCTACTAGCTTCTGGAAAATTCTTGGAAGCTATTAAGACAGTAGAAAATGAGATAGATATCAAATAGGTACAGTATTGATGGAAAAAAAATATAGTTTAATGAAGCCTTACAATTACAATGGATTCGGAACATAAAATTAGTATGTACAAACATTTTTCCACTGCTCGACAGTCTTGTCGGGCCCTAACTCCTTGAGTGCGCCTTGGAGACGCAGCCATTCTTCATTGTGGGCCCGACGACCCAGTGGCCCGGTAAATTCGCCGATTGCAAAAAAATTGTGGGTGGCCATGTAGTCCACCATATACCTGATTTGTTCAGGATTGCTTCGAAGACTGTAATTAAGTAGGTACGTAATTGTTAGTACATGAATAAAACGTATTTCGTAAAATGTTCAGTTTTATGATAGTTCTAAGTTTTGGCAAGACTTTCGATACTTCACGGCAAAGTTCCTGCTTTGAACACTTTGTCATAGTTTACATTATTTTACTGTTTACTAAAGGTCTTAAATAAAATAACGATACCTACTTGAACCACTGACTTTTTACGCGAGACATTATTAGTCGGCAAAATCACTTGCGAGCTCGCCATTTTCTCCACTGAAATAACTTGTGAAAATTAAATTTTCGCGCGGAAGACCATGGGTTATGACATTGACATAAGCAATGATGTGACGTTAATGGTCGTAAATGTCAAAAGTAAAACGTTTCGTTTTACGTTTATACTGTATTTCTTGACACAAAATATCAACACGATGTTATTTTGTAGGTAATGAAACGTAACGAACGAACTTTTTAGAACATTTTATATTTAATCTGTGGTATCGTTCCCGTTGCTATAGAAAGCGCTTGTCTACGAAGAAACTGTTTTCTAGGGCTTGCTTCGAGAAACGCCATGTTCGGGCAAAAGAAAGATTTCGAAGACAAGAAACTATCTTGTCTATTCTAGTGTAGAGTAGAGAAGGAAACGCCGTGCTAGGGGGGCTGGTGCTGAACATGGACTATTACGCAATAATTTGATTCATAATGAAAAAACTAAAAGCAGAATTCGAATCCCGTTTTACTGGTAATTTATATAGCAGATAAGAAGTTTTGCGCACATGGAAAGCCATTTGCTATGATTTATTGCTAAAAGGAAATTTTAGTTTTGGAGTCTTATTGTTGATGTTAGTAAAAAAATCTTATTATGTTAGTGAAGTCTAAAACGACTACTGATTCGTCGATCGTCGATCCCACGGGGTATGGACGATACTCGGGAAAATCCGAACAAAAGGTAACAAAAGGTTTTGTGTCGAAGACATAATCTTAGGTGAGGTACCTACCTACCGTTTACAAACAACATAAATGTTGATTAGCTTAATTATTAGTTAAATAGATAACTAGGTCGGATTATCACACTAATCACATCACACTACACACTAATATTATAAAGGCGAAAGTTTGTATGGATGGATGTTTGTTACTTCTTACTTCTTACGCCAAAAGTACTGGACGGATCTGGCTAAAATTTTGCATACATGTAGTTCTAATCCTGGAATAAAACATAGGCTTTTTATCCCATAATTCTGTTCCCGTGGGATGAAAATCACTTTTTAATGTTTCCTTAGGAACAACGCGTGCGAAGTTTAGCAATAAATGAAACGTTGTCTTTTAATTCCGCTGTGTTTTTTATGTTTTTCTTAGGTGTTCGTGTTTTCCCTGATCTCAAGTTATCGAGGCAGGTTCTAAGGTAACGTCGACCGACATGTTACTCACATATGTATACGAGTAGGTACCAAATATTTACTTTATGTATTATTTAAGTTCTATTGTCTTGCGAGACAACCCTTTTTAATCAAGAGCGCATTCCGCGACGTTTTGTGAGAATGATACTCAAAGGATTTCGCGTTCATGTATTTGCAGCGGGCGGGACGTTATTCTTGTTCGTTTCCACGGAGATCCCGTGTTTACTTGAGATCTAGGCCTAGTTTGACAACCAAACCCACTAGGTTCGCCCCCTAAGTACCTACGTATGATGCATTTCCAATTCACGTAAATATTAAAACGTTGAGTTAAAGTTTATCAAGGAAGGCCATAGGTACATGTTGAGAAAGATTGCCGAGAATTCGTGGCATTTTTTATAAATTCCGCCATCATTGTTACTCGCGAAGAAGGCCGCAGTGTTGTGCTCGTGTGGAAATGTGCGCAAGTGCACGAAGCAATCAAGAGCTCATTGATTTTCCAATACATGAGGATATTGAAGCTCATCAACAAGTGTACCAAATTACCAATACGTTTACCTACGTTACCAGCTGTACAGTACACAACTAGCAAAACAATACATTTATTGAAGCGAGTTGAGTACGTGCAAGTAATAAGATTTGCGTGTTCAAGTGCAAGGACGCGGTATGTAGGTAGGTAGTATCGCATCGGCACGTGCAACGCGCGCGCTGCCGCATTCTGCGCGCAACCTTCTCATTCTCACACAATACATTATCGCATTACTTGCTTGCTTCCCGCACACACAATTACTAATTCATCTATCTATCTTTTGCTATCCTACTAATATAATATTATAAACGCGAAAGTTTGTAAACATGTCTGTATGTATGTTTGTTGCTCTTTTACGCAAAAACGACTCAACGGATAGGGCTGAAATTATGCATACAGTTAGTTCTAGGCCTGGAATAACACATACTTTTTATCACATGAATCAGTTTCCGCGGGAAAGGCATGCAAAGCCGCGGTGCGCAGCTAGATTTACTATAAAAACAATCGCAGTTTGACGAATGCATTACGGAAACGTTCGTGTTATTCCAACTTCCAACACAAATAGGATAAATTGAATAATTAGGTTTGTACCTATTCTATTATTGCTATATTTTCAACGAAAAGATGACACATTTGATGCGCTATTGCACTAGGTACTTGTAGGTTGGCAGATGAGTGGATCGCGGATTGAGGAAGGAATTATATAATAATGAGATTACGTTTTTATTAGTGTTTTGATAACAGATAGAGACGAGGGCGTGACCGCAACGCACTTGCCAGATTGTATTTCTCGATAAATCTGGTGCGTGGACCATTGATTTAAAAAGAAAAGATAGGTTACGTTCTCCCAGCGCTTACTCAAAAAATGGCATGTGTTACAACTACACGCAAACACATACGCTCACAGTTATATTTCCAGTCCTGTGCAATAGAAACAAGAACAAATACGGAAAGATGTATCTAGGACCGAAGTGAGACTGAGACAACAATATTTCACGCGAATCACGACCGCCCGTGCCGCCGGTCAGACGGTGACTGATGTGGGAGAACACAATTTTACACAATTTAAGGTTGCCACTTTCGAGCAACCAGTACCACATCTTCGTTTTTAATAAATCAATGGCGTGGACTATAATTACTTGATGTTTTTGGGGGACAGTAAGTATCGCTCACGTCCGTAGGTGTTGACCCTCTGTTACCCTACATAGGAGTGTATTGTGCATTATCCCACTGCCTAAGTAGGCCCTAACCAGCCCAGCTCCTTGAAGTAACCTCTGCAGCCCTAGTTACCAGACACACCAGCCGCTTGAGTGGCTTGAGCCCAGCTTTGCGAAGGGATTGATTTACCGTTTTGATATATTTTTTTATTGTTGAACAGTTTTTTGATATTTTAGTTTCTATAATAAGACATGTATTTTATAGTGAGATTTATAATAAATTGAGTGTATAGGTACCTAATATTAGTAAAGACGGTAAACAACGTCAGGCGTCTGTTTCAAAGTCCCCAGCGAGTTAATACGCAACAGCTACCTACAATTGCGTAGGTAATTGCAATGGAATAGAAACCCTAGATAAGTAAGCTATGTACCTAGTTATTCTCGGCCTATCGGCCATTATACGTATGGTGCCTACTCAGGTTAGGTACATCATGCATCTATGGTTGGCATCCGTTCGGGTTTCCCCGGATTTGTCCCGGCGGGGTTTCATTTGTAGCCCAAAATGTTCAAGCCTATTTAAAATGATTATAAAAGAAGACTAAATTCAATAAAAATTCTAAAAATAAATGAATAGTTGATCTATGAAAATGTATAATGTTTAAAAAAACCTGTATACAGGGTTTGGAGCTCCAAAATCCGGGCGAGATGGAAACCCTACATGCAGCTCGTAGATACCTAGCAGCAGTTAATGAGCAACCGTTCGATAAGAGCTTGCTGATGATCACATAACATCAGCCACTGTATAGGTAAGGTACTGCTGCCGCTATGCTTTGGTCTGTTTTTTTTTACCACTGGCTTACGTGCGTACAATACAATACTGATACACTATTGCACATCAAACAAAACCAGAAACACAGGACAGGAATGGGCTATGAGCGATCGTTTCCAGGCAACGTTTGGATGCGTAGGTATTCGCAACGAGTTGAGGCTCTTAACACTACAGTACACGCGCCCCTTTCTTTTTCAAAGTCAAAGTCAAAGTCAAATCGTTTATTTCTTTAGACTTACAAAATAAGTACTTAGACAAGTCAAATTTTTACTATATAAACAGCTTGATAAATAGTTATTACTATCAACAAGAAATAAGGTGCAATTGACTTCAATTCACTTCAATTTTTTGTCCACTAGCGGAAGAAGTGAAAAAGAAACCACTAGCAAGTCCATCGCTTATCAACTAATACAATCTTAGGATAACTAAGTCTAACTGGTCTTACATACTATTGTCTGTATGGAACTGGGCGACATCCGGCCAAGCATTAATATCATTTACGTAGTCATCTACGGAGTAATAGGCTTTCTTGATAAGATTTCGTTTTATGTACAGTTTAAATTTACGAATAGGGAGCTCAGTTGCTTCAGATGGAAGCTTATTATAGAATCTTACGCAATTGCCCACAAATGATTTCCCTACCTTTCGTAATCTATATGATGGGATGTGTAATTTGTTCTTGTTTCTTGTATTTTTATTGTGAATATCACACCTTTTCATAAAGTTATCTCTGTTTTTGTGTGTATACATTAGATTTTCATAGATGTATTGCGATATTACTGTTAAAATATTTATTTCTTTAAATAATTCCCTCAACGAGTCACGTGGATTTAATTTATAAATAGCGCGTACCGCCCTTTTCTGAAGAACAAAGATAGTCTGGATGTCAGCTGCCTGTCCCCAAAGCAAAATACCATAAGACATAACACTATGGAAGTAACTGAAGTAAACTAACCTAGCTGTATCTTCATCGGTAATGTATCTAATTGTTCGAACCGCATACGCTGCTGAACTAAGTCTGTTTGCGAGAGCATCAATTTGCGGTCTCCATTGAAGAGAGGAATCAATATGTAACCCTAGGAAAACAGTTGAGTCTACAAGGTGAACAATCTCATCCTTTAGCATTATCTTAGTTGGGAGCTCTCTTACATTTGGTAACATGAATTTTATGCATTTGGTTTTTGAAGCATTGAGTAAGAGGTTATTGGCGGTGAACCAATCTAGTATTTGTGAAAGAGAATTATTTACATCGTCATAATTATGTTTATTTCTGTCAACTTTAAAAATCAATGAAGTATCATCAGCAAATAAGACTATATCACAGAGATCTTTTGCTAGAAATGGGAGATCATTTACATATACTAAAAATAGAAAAGGACCCAATATTGATCCTTGCGGGACTCCTAAATCGATTTTTGATCCCCTAGATCTTTCTTTACCAATATCTACTTTTTGGACTCTATCCGATAAATATGATTGCATAAGGTCCAGTGCCTTGTTTTGAATTCCATAATGTCTTAGTTTGTTTATTAATGTACCATGATCAACGCAATCAAAAGCTTTAGAAAGGTCACAAAATACACCAATAGCGTTTTTCGCTTTATCCCATGCATCCAATATGTGCTTTAATAGAACTGTACCAGCATCAGTTGTCGATCTACCCTTGGTGAAGCCAAATTGATTTTTATGTAACAACCTATTGAGGTTGAAGTGAGAGGACAACTGTGTGAGAATAATTTTTTCAAAAACTTTACTCATTGCAGGAAGTATTGAAATTGGCCTGTAATTGGCCGGATCAGTGTGGCTACCTGATTTATAAAGAGGAACCAGTTTACTATATTTCATGAGATCAGGGAAAACTCCTGCATCAACACAACTATTGAAAATGTAAGCCAAGTATGGAGCAACTTCCTTAATAATAGAACTCAGTACTTTGGTTGAAATACCCCAAAGATCCTCAGTATTTTTGATGTTAATAGACTTAAATGTTTTCACAATATAATTAGCGTTTACATGACTAAATATAAAAACCTCGGTACATTTATCTACAGATGATTCTAATAATTTAACCGCGATTGAAGGTGAGGAGTTTAGAGACCGGGTAACAACTTTAGGAATATCAGAAAAGAATGAATCAAAAGCATCGGCAATATCTTTATCGTGTGTAAGTATTAAATTATTAATTTTTAACCTTATCTCTCTTTTTCGTGACTTAGATTTACCAGTTTCGTTATTTATAAGTCTCCATGTTGCTTTGATTTTATCAGATGAGTTTACAATTTTTTTCCTCAAAAACAGGCATTTCGCTGTGTTACAGACTTTTTTAAATGTTTTTGAGTAGTTTGTTAAATACAAAAGAAACGCAGGATCATTTAACATAGCTTCTCTAGCACCATAAAGATCATATAGTCTATTCCTACTTCTATAAATACCGGGAGTGGCCCAATCAGTAAATCCGACCCTGTCCCTAACTGTGCATGTTTTATATTTAAATACTTCGCTGTGTTCTTTGTTTATAACACTTAAAAGTTTGGCAAAAAGATCATTAGGGTTATCGGAACAAGTTATATTAGCTACTGCTAGTTCCACTTGACTTTGAAAATTCTTAATACGGCTCTCTGTAATAGGCCTATAGGTATATTTCTCAACTTTGTTTTTATCGTTAAGATTATAACTAAAATTAACACTCTGACCATAGTGGTCTGATTTGAAATGTTTGATTACTGCTTTGTTGGTTGGAGATAGACTGCAATAAATATTATCTAAACAAGTGGCAGATGTTAGGGTTACCCTAGTAGGATCATGAAAAAGATGTCGTAAACTAAAGCATTTGAATAAATTAAGCAGCCTATCGGCGAGGGGATTCGCTAAAATATCTATATTAAAGTCGCCACAAACAATGAGATCCTTTCTACATGAAAATAATTTCAGCAAAACCTCTTCCATAGTACATTCAAAAGCTACTTGATTTGCGTCAGGAGGGCGGTACACGCACACTATGATGTGTCGCTCCAGTTCCACACAAGAAAGTTCAATAGTCCTCTCAATAGTGAGGTTTACAATATCTTTACGTTCTTTACATTTAAGACTATTTTTAACTATAATCAAAGAGCCACCACGTATTGCAGCTTTTCTTTTATAGGAACTTGCAAAACAATAGTTATTATAAAAGGGCAGTAACTGATTTTTTACAATCCAGTGTTCTGATAAGCACATAACATCTACATTCAAATAATTCAAAAATAATTCTAATTCTAGGATTTTGCTGGGTAAGCCTTGTATATTCTGATGGACTACATGAAATGAATTTTGCTTTCCCGTTGTCGATGTTGTCAGTTTAAATTTCTATTTGACACAATCGCATTAATGCCCTCATTAGTACTGCTACTAACTACATAGACAGGCTCGTCAGGTAACTGCGTTATACTATTTATAACGGGATCAAAAATATTATATGCTAACAATTTAGCAATGTTCAGTTTGTTTTTTTTGCTTAGGTACATTGTATCCTTATTCAAAAAAGTATTACTAATAAACTTATTAGTATCAAAAAATAATACATCACTATGACGACATGTCATGTTGTACATCAGCATGTTATTTTTACATACATTGTCATTTTTAAATGATGTCAGTGACTTTGAGTAAGGGAAGGAGCAAATAATAAGTTTCCCTAGTCCATTTTGTACCTTTCCCAGAAGTACTTCAACTAGCCTAATCAACTGTGACCGTTTCACACAACTTTCACCAAGCTGAACAATTAAAGTTGTACTCTTATTCAGAGAGTCATCTTGCTGAATGCTATCGGTAATTATATTTATGTTGGCATTTGGATAGCAATTGTTAACTACATTTTGCGCCAGCAAGCCACTCAGTATTAAACCCATGCCAGCACCCAACCCATCTGAGTATATTATAGTCTTCCGGGTATATTGACTGTGGTCTGGATCTAAATCTTTAACTGGAGATGGCGCAGTTTGAGCTGACGGGCACCCCGTAGTGGGGGTTGGAGCTGTGTTGCTGCTAGAGGAACCACAGTGGTTCTTGAGCGAAGGTGATGGCGGCGCCAGCATCGCGGATGGTAATAACAGCGGTGACTGGGACACTACAGCACCATCTTCAGTTAAAGAGTTTGTGGTACTCTCAAGATTAGTTTGAGTGCTGCTGTGCCGTACTTCAGAATATACACTATCATTACTTACAATTTGTAACATTTTTTGGTAGTTTTCATTGGCATCTTCTTGGGCTCGTTTATATTTACAGGTAACATCATGAAGTGCCCTTTCTAAATTAACTATTTCCTCTGCCATATAGTTTAAATCTTTAGAATTACGTCCTAATAAACTATAACAAGAGTCCAATTCTTCTTGTAAGTTACATCTAGATTTTTCCTTGCTCAATTTTGCATTATTGAGAAGTTGTTTCTGTTTTTTAATTTTTCTTTCAGATTTCCTAATGAAGTTACTTAACTTAACATATTTTTTAATTTTATTAGTCCCTTTCATGACGGGTGTCTGGTTTTACATGAGTACACGCGTGGCCTACTATATTAGGCCATTTTAAAATGTCAATATATTGTATATTCCTTACTTTCTGAATAAAACAAGAAATGGAATGGAAAAGTTATTTAGTTGACTTAGTTTTACAACGTTACATTTTAGATAAATTATTATGAATACTGACCAATCAACAATTTTGTAAATATCTAAGAAAAAGGAACAAAAATGGCACTTCTGAGATCAACATGTTTTTTTCTAACTTAAAACTAAACTTAGTTACAAATTTCTTTATTTTCGTAGCATTCAGGACACACTACTGCTTGGTGATCGGGACAAATCCATTTATTGCAAGTCTTGCACCACTTTTTTGTCGACCGATTTCGGGCTCTCGAGCAGAGTGCACATCGACCAACTCGTACTATCTTTGTAGTTAAATCGTGTTGGGACTCTTGGGGTTCTTGAACTGTGCTGCCTAAAAGTGCTATTATCCTAAATTTAAGTTGTCGGGGAAGTGTTTCAATGGATGCCCGGCGAATCAAAAGCGGTTATATCAAATTGAAGGACAATTCGTGTAAAAATTTACGTCTGACTATTTTTTCGGGGGAGGCGTTCATTTGGTTGATTACTAGAGCGTTGATTCGAGGGTCGAGTTCGCGTGGCTGGTGGAACATCTTTTTGCCAAATAGTTCCGTTCGTAGATTTATAGACTGCACCGTGCCTTCTGATTGCAAGTTCCGAGAGTGGCGCGTCTTCTGAACTTGACGTTTCGTCTGATTCGCTCAATCTTTTCTCTTCATTTTCAAGTTCTGACTCGCGTACTAGGGCCTGCAAATCTGGCTCTGGCTGAACTTCATCATCTTCACTTTGATTCACTTCTTCATCTTCAGTTTCTACCTCTCGCAGCCACCTTTCCACTTGTAGATCATCCATGACGAAAATCTGTAAAAAAGTACTAAATTAGGAAAAAAGATATAAATTCATAAATGATTAAAAATCATTTGATAAACATACATATAAATATATATTTTCTTAACAAAAGAACATTGTAATAGCGTTATAAATCAATAATACATCAAAAGTTACATACCTGAATTTGGTACACCAATACACGCGCGGTCTACTTTAGTAGGCCCGCACTTTTGACGCCAAACTGCTTGTGCGTGCGTACGCGCTGAGGTCACACGGGGTACCGAGGTTGTGACAAATATAATATATTTGAATGATTCCAGGTAATCCTCGTCTGATATTATCAGACGAGGATTACCTGGAATCACTAGTTTCTTTATTGCAAAAAGAGTTACCCTGGTCTACTATAGTAGGCCGCGCGTGTACTCTAGTGTGATGTGAGGGTTGAGTGATGAGTGAGTGAGTGAGTGAGTGAGTGAGTGAGTGAGTCAGTGAGTGAGTGAGTGAGTGCGGTGGTCGCGACCGTATGCTGTAATTTCTGACTATAGTTTTTTTCGTTAAGTAAGTGGTAGTGTTTGCGACGATTCTGTCATTTATGTCAGTAAATGTGATTTTAACAGCTGTGATCAAAAATTATGATGTTATGATTTCATCTTTTGACAAACAGGTACTATTAAAAAAGATGAATAATCGATGATGTAGAATGTAATTTACGACGCTCTTGACTTTCCTGAGACGTTGGATTGGGAATACTTTTCGAGACGTTGTAAACGAGCACGTCTCACGTGAGGCGTTGGGAATAAACCAGGATGGGAATGGTTCGTGTAAAGGTACACAACACACGCTATAGCGTCATCCGTTTCTTTCTGAACTTGTCAGAAGCCCTGACGAGCGTCGCAGTACTGCAGGCTCATTCTATAAACTCATTTCGAACCTCACTAAGCTTAATCGTAATGACATTCGAAGTGAGCTCGGTCACATACCTAAGTGAATTCGAGTTCGAAATCAAACTTTTATAGAATGAGTCTGCTGAAACTGATAGTGAGATGATCCGGCTCGAATGTCGTTGGTCGGATATTAATCAACAGCCACGGCCAAAAGCACCTCAGTTTTCCCATTTTCCTCCCTCGGAGCAATTATTTCTCGAGGGTAGGTTTCATGATTTCCTCAAGGGCATTCTATTGACCGAGATATTGCAGTTACTATTGTTGACCGATTGCCGCAGCGCGGTTGGATTTCCGCGATCCTATCGAGTGTCGGCCAAGGTCGCACGGGCGCTCCTTTCAATGGTTCTTAGATATCAATAACAGTGTTTTATTCTGGAGGGATGATGTCTAATTATATGTATGATAGAGAGAGATAGTGCGACTGTTGGCAGCTGCCTGGTCGCCATGCTTCTCCCCGCTCCACCTCTCCATGCGAGTGCGTGGTGCGTGCTGGCGCCTGCTGGCGGAGGCTGTGGCACAACTCCTCCTAGGCCCTGTTGTTTGCGCATTAACTACAAAAACTACTATCAGCTATGCATGCTACATGTAATAGGATTAGATTTTGTCTGGTTTCGTCTGACCTACAACTTTAACTTGATAATGCAATTTGACGTAATTTTTCAAGGGCGTCACGCATTAGGTACGTTATAAGATAAAGATTTAAGTTTTTATTTTTTTATTTTGATGCAAGTATAGAAATTACTTAACCTATAAGTTATCTATATTTGTCTCAGTCATTGTAACTTTTTTGTTGCAAAAAAATCCAGGTTTTTGAACTGGAGTATAATACTATTCATTCTACCTATTTGTGTTTTTTTTTATTAATTACTAGTTCAGTTATTTTTACAGACTCAGAGTCAGAGTCAAATCGTTTATTTCTTTAGACTTACTAAATAAGTACTTAGACAAGTCAAATTTTTACTATAAACAGCTTGATAAATAGTTATTACTATCAAACAAGAAATAAGGTGCAATTGACTCCAATTCACTTCAATTTTTTGTCCACTAGCGGAAGAAGTGAAAAAGAAACCACTAGCAAGTTTATCGCTTATCAACTAATACAATCTTTGGATAGTAACTAAGTCTAACTGGTCTTACATACTATTGTCTGTGTGGAACTGGGCGACATCCGGCCAAGCATTAACATCATTGACGTAGTCATCTACGGAGTAATAGGCTTTCTTGATAAGATTTCGTTTTATGTGCAGTTTAAATTTACGAATAGGGAGCTCAGTTGCTTCAGATGGAAGCTTTTTATAGAATCTTACGCAATTGGCCACAAATGATTTCCCTACCTTTCGTAATCTGGGATGTGTAATTTGTTCTTGTTTCTTGTATTTTTATTGTGAACATCACATCTTTTCATAAAGATAGTTAGGTAGGTACTATGAGTTGAAACCGTATTTATCTTCAGTTGCTATTATACAGGGTGGGGCAAATGTTTGGTCCCTTAAGGGTAGCAACCGTTTCTTTTGTTTTTAATTTATAGCAACGTACAACAAAAGTTCTGCTTTTGTTTGTACTTTCCTACCTACCAACCTACAATTTATGCAAGTTTGATTGAAGCAGGCAAAAAACAGCCACTAACTTATTTTTTAGATGTTTTGTGTGAATATTCATTTGTTTGTGTGTAGTACGTACCTAGGTACCTACCTAACCCTTTAGAAAAACTTGAAGGAAAAACGCGTTAGCAAAGTGCCGGCTTAGAATTTGCACCACCCTATCTCTTTCCGTAAGTGTCGTAAAAGGCGTTTAAGATATATCCAGCGGGGGCGGCCTGCAGAACAATTCTACCACCAAACTGCGATCAACCCATCCCGCCCGTATGCCCAGCGTGTGGATTATGGGCACTACCCTGAGATAAAACCAATAAAGTGCTTATCAGGGGGAGGCCTGAGTTTAGCAGTGGGTCAACAATATACCTAGGTGGGTTGAGCAGGTACCTACTACATTTACTTAGATTTTTTAACATACTCTTGCACTTTACCAAATGGTGACCAAATGTCTACCTAACTACCTACCTACCTATGTAGGCGTGAATCGCAATAAGGTAAACAAGTAAATAAATACACATGCATGTAGGTACACGTACACCATAGTTTAGAAATAATAAATTTTGTTTTATAAAACTATTACCTAACCGACTTCAATTTTCATAGTTTTTTCAGGAATTTTCATGAATGTTCATGAATCCCACTGAACAATATGACACCACACGGGACGCACCAGCTTTCATATAAAAAATAATCATGAAAATCGGACAACCCAGTCAAAAGTTCTGAGGGAACAAACATATTGAGAACCGTCTCCTTTTTTTGAAGTCTGTTAAAAAGTGGAAAATAGTAAATAAGAATTAGCCTCTCCTTCTACTATAGTACAGGACCTTACCTATGTATGGTCTCCTATCCCGTGTAAATACACGTTGCATTAGCGTGTGTGCGTCCGAGCGATCACACAACCACAACCGTAGTATCACAATCGCGTCCCCCGCCCCGCATCCCGCCTGAGGGATGCGGGGCGGATGATGGACTGAGAGACTGACCGACTGACGGACTGACGGACTGTCAGACTGACGGACTTATAGACATCGGAGCCCTATCGCTGCTAAAACCCAATGCACAGGATTACCCATTCGAAGGGGGTTACCCAAAATCGGGGTTGTACCGTCCCTAGTTTAAATGACTACTACTACCTACTTGACTTTACTGTATGATTGCGTGTACAAATGAATTATTAGAAATGCCGAATACATGTACATCTGTGCGGCTTCGGCGGCGCGCGGTGGCGGGCGGGGCGCGGGCGTCGAGCGCGCTACTATTAGTTGAAACAATAGCATAATTACCGAGCTCTCAGAACCAGCTGGGTGCCTCGGCAACCCCACCGCGGCGCGGCGGCGCGGCGGCGGCGGCGCTCCTACAGCCCAGACTGAAGGTAAAAGGCAAGGTATACAACATACCTAACCTACTATAGGTACTCGGTTCTACAATCCAGCCTACGAATAAGACTATTCTTATTCGTAGAATCCAGCATATTTTTTGTCAGCTATGGTATATGAAGGTACCCCATGGCTGACAATTTTAGTTTTTAGAAAAAAATTATGGTTCGCCCAAAAAATGACATTTGTCAAAAAAACAAGGTCTTAATCGACTCTATTTCCAACCAGGAATCTTTTCCCAAAGGAACATACCAAATCAAATCGTAAGTTTTAGAAATAATTAAATAAAAACAATTCCCATACATTTTCTATGAAAAAACGAGTTGAAAACAAGAACCATTGAATGGTTCTTAATTTAAACTCGTATGTAGCTACTTTTTTAAGTTGGTAGGCTAATTTTGAAGGCATCTCAGGAATTAAATTTTTACTTACTTTTTAATTTTTATTAAAAATCAAGTATTTAAGGGGCCAAAAATTTGCCACACCCTGTATATCGTTAATAGTAATTTTTTACAAGTTTGTGAAATAAAATTTTCGTTTAGAATCTTTATTACATTTGCAAGGCTTTTTTCTAAATATTTTTTACTTTGACGATTTATGAGTAAGTATTAGGTACATTATGAACGCCCAAAGTTCAGTTAAAATTTGTGCATAAAAGCAGATTATTGGAGGCTTATACTGAATTTGTTTCTCCAAATTTTGTTAAGATAGAACCTAGATATAGTGCACAAGACACCTAATTAGTTAAAAGATTCAAAGAAAGATCTGAATCCGGTAAGAGCGTTTGGTAGAAAAGTAAGACGGGTTGGACGCTCTTCCGATAGATGCCAATATTTGTTGCAGATGCATGCTATTTTAAGAACTAATAAAATAGTCGCCGCTAGGATGCGGAAGCGTATGGTCGCGAAAACAAAATGTCAACCGAGCTACTTTGACCGGCATTCTAAATTAAATATACATCGCAGCTGTTAAGTGTTTTAGCCTTCATCAAGCTTATATTTCGCAGCCTTCCTCGCATAACTAGTTGAGGTCTGCGAGAGTATCTTTTGCACCGCGTCCCTTGGCCGTTGAAAGTCCGAATCGCCTATCGCGCCACTCAACAAGCCTGCGAGCCCAACACTTACTAAATTCATATTGCATAGGTACATACAGTGGCGAGCTCCTCGATGGTCCCACCTCGAAAAAATTACAAGGCTTCACGTATCCAAAATAAAGAAATAACTATGGCTGAGTGAGAATGGAAAGGGAATGGAAACCTGAGACTCTTAGTCATCAGTTGAATGAGGTTCAAAGAAAGAGACATAGAAACCGTGCTCGCTATTACTGTTTACATGTACCACCGAATGTTATACAAACTTAGTCTTAACTTAGTCGAGTTCGCGGATTGTTTCAGTGAAATTAAGTTTCGATTTTCCTCAACAACTTCAAAACTGCTGTGATTTTAACTAATTTAATTCCTTCATTTGCAACAATAGATAAAAATATTTTACTATTAGGTTGAAAATATTTCGGTTCAGTAGTTTCAGAGCCTATTCAATACAGACAAACAATCAAATCTTTTCTCTTTATAATATGAGTATAGATAGAGACTAATTCTAGACCAACACTCAAGAGATGTAAGGGTATAATAAAGGTGAATCTAAATACGAGCAAATGCTTGTAATGACCGCGATCAAACAAAGGAGTATTCATTATTTAAAAACAAATGTGAAATAAATGAGACATAAAGCCTGCCAAGTGAGAGTCGCTTCACACTAGGGCTTGCATTCGAATATTCGAATACTGATATTGCAATATTCGAATATTCGTTTTAAATAAAAAGTCAAAATTCTGATGTGGATAAAAGGCCACTTAAAAGTTCGCGCGGTATATCCATACAAGACAATACAAGTTTACGTTGTTCAGATAAAAGTTAAAGGGTTTGGAACACGGTTCGGAAACACTCGGGAGTAATCGGGAGTGCCGCGCACGACTGCATAGTGCGTTCGCATATTTGACGAGACTCTTCTGTCTATCCGTCTCTGTTGCTCTCGTGAATGTCGTTGTGTTAACGCAGAATTATGTTCAGTTGTGTATTGCACGCGGTCGTGGTGGTTATCTTCATTGTACAAAGTAACGCGAACCCAGAACAGGCCGGGTTTCGCGGAGGATATGGCACCATAGACCACATAAACACAGTGAGGCAGATTATTCAAAAGTCCGAAGAGTATAATCAGCCCCTGTGTCTGGCCTTCGTGGACTATGAGAAGGCCTTTGACTCTGTCGATAACTGGGCTGTTTTGGAATCTTTACAGCGATGCCAAGTAGACTTTCGTTATATCGAGGTGCCGAGATGTCTTTAGGACGCCGCCACCACGAGTGTCCAAGTACAGGACCAGCAGTCCAAACCCATCCAACTGCGCAGAGGAGTGAGGCAGGGGGATGTTATATCCCCGAAATTGTTCACGAGCGCGTTGGAAGATATGTTTAAGACGCTAGACTGGAAAACCCTTGCCTTTCATTAGCATAAGAGGCGATTACATCTCACGCCTGCGATTCACTGATGACATAGTCTTAGTGACAGAGTCGCTGGAGGAGCTGAACCGGATGCTGGACGGCCTAGCTTCAGCCTCGCGACGACGCATCGGTCTTGGCATGAATTTGGATAAAACAAAGTCATGATCAATGATGGCCTCATTGATCCGATGCCGGTCGTCGTAATTATATGGACTGGACACTCTCTCGAAATTGTTTCCGAGTACACTTACTTTGGGCAAATTCTGCAGCTAAGAAAAAACAATTTAGGGAAGGAGGCTACGAGGAGGATCCAGCTAGGCTGGGCAGCATTTGAAAAACTACGTCGAGTCTTGTCGTCATCCATACCGCAATGCTTGAAAACCAAAGTTTTCAAGCATTACGGTATGCTTGAAAACCAATGCTTTAAAACCAAAGTTTTCAAGCATTGCGGTATGGATGACGACAAGACTCGACGAAGAAAAAACAAGTAAGGAAAAACAATTTAGGGAAGGAGGCCAGGAGGATCCAGCTAGGCTGGACAGCGTTTGGAAAACTACGTCGAGTCTTGTCCTCATCCATACCGCAATGCTTGAAAACCAATGTTTTTAATCAGTGCGTCCTACCCGTCAGGTCACGACGGAGCTGAGACGCGGACACCTACGATAGGGTTGATTCACCAGTTCAAAGTCGCTCAGTGAGCTATGGAAAGAGCTGTAATCAAAGTCTCTCTGCAGGATAGGATTCGTAACGAACACATCCGACAGAGAACCAAAGTTTTCGACATAGCTCAGAGAATTAGCAAGTTGAAGTGGCAGTGGACCAGCCATATCTCGCGCAGAACCGACAACCGATGGGGTAAACGAGTTCTAGAGTGGAGACCACGACTCGGCAAACGTAGTGTAGGGCGCCCTCCGGCCAGGTTGGATGACTATCTGCGAAAGATTCCAGGCAGATACTGGATGCGTCAAGCTGAAGACAGGACAGGGTGCTGTGACGCTCATTAGAGGAGGCCTATGTCTAGCAGTGGACTAATATAGGCTGATGATACAAATAAGATAAAGTTAGAGAGGAGTCATTGCTAATTTTATAATTTGTGATTTAAAACACCTTTATATGTTTTTGTACTTTAGTAAATACTAACTAACGCGTTATCGTTACTTAACGTGTTTATTTACTTGTTATTGTGTTAAATTTTATTAAAATACCCTAGATTTTGAAGACTGTTTTAAATTTTTTTGGTTGATTGTGCGTGTAAATCGCCAATGTCTTGTCGTTACAGCGACACATATTTGATATTTAAGAACAATTTTAATGGAAATAATACTTATTACAATAAAAGATGTGATTTTAACAAAAGAATAGTTATTTTCTATATAATATTCTTTTATTCGAATAATATTCGAATAGTAGCCTAAAAATATTCGAATATCAAAATTTTTCGAATATTTGCAAGCCCTACTTCACACACGGAGGGTTCCGTGTTATTGTACAAAACTATTTCGCTAAAGATACCATTTTTATCATTACCAGAAAAAAGCAAAAACTAACATGATGCTGAACGTTGCTTAACTTGCGGTGATCGGTACCTACTCAATGCAACATGGACATTGGCTGCTTCAAAATTTAAGTAATTTTATCTTTATTCTTTGATGATAACGAATTACGAATTAGCTCAAAGAATTAGCAAGCTGGCGTGGCAGTGGGCCGGCCATATCTCGCGAGGAGCACAGCTGGGATAAACATCAGTGGACTAATATAGGTTGATGATGAGGAAAACGCGAATACACACTGTGAAAATTTCAAATGTCTGTCTTTTACGGCATATGAGATACAGCCGAACTGTCGGACAGACGGCAGACGGACGAACAGTCGGATAGCAGAGGCTTCTCCAGCGGAATCCTAAGAAGTTCTGAACACAACCAACTGGAAATCGAAATCGGAAAAGTCGAGTTAATTTTAATATTTTTTCAATTAATTCCTACAATGACAGAAAAAACTTTTATAAATGTGTCGTTAAAAGTTAAGCCGACGCTAAAAATAGGTTATTAAGTGAATTACAACGAGGAATAAGTGATCAACGTTGAGGCAATTAAAAGTCGGCGGCTGCTAACAGGGCTCGGGCGCTGCGTTGTTTGATGTCTTCGCTTAGAAGGTAATTGCGAGGCGTTCCTCTGGGGGCCAACGACGAAGCCGACGCCCAGACAACTTTGGGAGCAAATGAAACGGATGAATGGTTTTGATCGCTCCACTAGCTAGTCAACTTAGTGATACGTAGAATCTGAATCAGGCGTGGGAGGCCTTCTCAGATTCACCTACCTATAGCTACCTAGGCTAACCGGGTTTTCAAAAAATTGTCTGAGCATCGGGTCGAAGCGAAGTGTGACTCGATAGCTGGTGAGTATCTGGCGCAGCGCTCTTGGCTCCGGCCAAGGCCCGTTGCATGAATGCAGAGTCGCCGCGGAGCCCGAGCATCACGGCGCAACGGTAACTCGATTGCTCGGTCGAGCGAGGCACGGGAACTGCTCGGTGACCGTGATAAGGCCGATACTCGGCTCGGACCCGGCACGGAGTAGCGTGAGCGTGAGTCATCCTTTATGCAATACGACGTCATCCATCTGCTTGTGTTAGACTTAGATATGCAACATGGTTGCTTCGGGAAGTACCTGTGTCGTATAGCCGGAAGGGAACCGACGACCGAGTGCCATCATTGTGGCTGTGACGAGGATACTGCGCGGCATACGCTCGAGGCGTGCCCAGCCGGGTTGATGAGCGCCGTGCCCTCGTCGCAGTCGTGGGGGACGACCTGTCGCTTGCAGCATTGATTAAATCGATGTTGGAAAGCGAGAGGTCGATGTCCTGCGACATTTTCATGTCGCGGGAGGAGTCTATGGAGCGTGAGAGAGAGATTCTCTCAACTCTCCCGATCCGCAGACGGAGAGCCGGGCGTAGGAGGCGGCTCTTCAACGCCCACCTCCAACCTCCATAACAGGGGCGTTGGCGATAGAGTCGGGGGACTCTGCCGTAGACAACATAATGCCCCAAGGTGGCGCGCGCGTGTGTTCTCGTGCGCCACTGAAGAGGCGATGCGGATCCAGTCCCATCGATCTGAGGAGGGGCCCGCATTTAGTTGTGGGCCGTCGCTGCTGGGGCTGCGGAAGAGTGCTTGCGCGTTCCCGTGGCCCCGGCACCGAGAGGAGTCCGACATAATCTTTGGGTCCCCCCGGACCTGGGTCCGGATGGATATCTCTGGAGATATCCATAAAGGATTTCCCCACATTAAAAAAAAGACTTAGATATGCAAAGATTGCTTATTTGATAGTAATTACTATTTAAGTATTTATCAAGCGTTATATTGTAAAAATTTGAATTGTCTAAGTGCTTTTTTGTAAGTCTAAAGAAATCAACGATATTTTGACTCTGACTCTGGATAAAACACGATAATGCAGTTTCGGGACAATTTCTCATTATGAAAATAAAGAACTGTTCATATCAATGACGATCTAAAAGTAAATTTAAATCGATTGCTCGCCAATTTTTGTCATGTCTACCATGCTCAGTACAGTAGCAAGCGAACAACTAATAATAATAATAATATTAATAAATAATAAAAACGTTTATTTGTCTCTCACAAAGGTCTTATGTAACTAAGAGTATGTAAACACTATTGTTAACACTATTGTAAGACTATGACCTATGTTGTGAGAGACTGGTGCCTGAGATAGGTCTTTTCAAACCTGTGGTACAGGTCACCAGTCCCTTCACTCCGCGGAAATAGGAATTGGTAGACATAGACAATAAGTAGCTCATGCTTACAGACAATGCAGGTTGTTTAAAGAAAGAAGCTTACGACAGAGATTTTGAAAATAAAGCTAATTTAATATTAATTAAATCTAAAATCACTCACTTTATCTTGCGCAGGTAGTATGCAGGGTGCGCGTTGTGAGGTGTTAGTGAATGCGTGCGTGGGTGCGTGTGTGTATGAGTGGGTGTGTGTGTGTGTGTGGGTGTGTGAGGTGTGTGTTGTGTTCGAATTGGTCGTTTTGGGTTTTCGTTTTAGTAATTAGTATTTAAAACATCATCAGTATCTAGGACAGCGGGATAAGTAGATTTTCGGTATCTGCATAGGTAAGTGTTTTGAGCCAAAAGGTAGCAGTAGTTTTGCATTTAGCTTTTGGGAGGGAGTAGATGGATAATTTAGAGTTGATAAGGTTGTAGATATAGGGGCCTAGGAAGGTATAGAATCTGTTGGGAAGTTTAGATCGAAACTGAAGAGAGCTGCAGACCTTACCCTTCCTTCTTCTGTCCTTCACTAGTTCCAGATCATAGGTCATCTGTGAGTGTTTGTGCAGTATAATCTGAAGTATGTAGTATTGTCTTACTGTTAAGACTCCCCAAGCGGTATATAATTCAGTTGTCGGGAAGCGAAAGGGCAAACCAGCGGCCACCTTTAGCACAGCTCTCTGGGCTCTTTCCAGCTCTAACAGGTGCGTTTTGGCTGCACCACCCCACGAAGTAATGCAGTATCCAAAAATAGGCTGAGAAAGTGCTAGATAGACCATTTTTTTAATATTACGGTCCGCTACATTCGTAAGTGTCTTGAAAACGTACATCAATTTTCTCAGTCTTTTTACCAAGGTGAAACTTGTTAGTTAATTAAAAATAATTAGTATAATCGTAACGGGTCATAGATTAGCTGTGCTGTGCTGTGCTGGCCTAATCTATGACCCGTTACGAAATATATTAAACGGAGATAAAGCTGCAAAGCTTTTGTTTATTAAATATAAAGTATAAAGTATAAAAAGTATTTATTATTCCAATCCTTATCCTAAAGTAACATTTACAAGCATAAATAGTTTACTTTCTATAAATATAACAATATATAGGTTATAAATAATTTACATCTTAGGTTAAACTTTAGGATTGGTTCAATTTGTAAATAGCGCTAGCTCCCACCCTAGGATAACCTGTGTTGTGGGTAGCTAGCCTCTTTCGTACAAAAAATCGAGTTGGAACAAACACTAGAATATGGTGCAACAAGTATGGTATGAGACGATTTGTTGATATGGAATGGTTGATTTGTGATCCCTCCCGAGGTCACTAGTCTCGTAAGAGTCTAGGCAACCGAAAATATGATTCGCTACTTTTAGTGTCCTTGTTGTGTGTGTGTAAGTTTTATTTTTGTATCTATAGCCTTGTTATGTAGGTTAAGGTAAGTAAACTAATTATTTTATAGTTTTAGTAAAAGTAACTGATTATTTTCGTACTAAGTATTTTATTTCATGATGCCTGACCTCTCAATCTTTCTACTTTCATTGACTTCGCCTCCGGTTCCGGTTCCAATTCCGATTCCGACTCCGGTTCCGTAAAACCGACTCCGTAACATCCCTGGCTCAAAGTAGAGCTCCAGGTCCAATCCTATCTAAGCCCTAGTGAGCTGGCGAGTAGGCTTTGCGGTGAGGGGTTGTTTCTTTGTGCACAGTACGAGTATGTTCTCCCAATTATCTCCGAAACGGCTTGACCAATCTAAATACAGTACGGGGTTCGGTTTTTTTTATGTTTGTTACTTTAGAACTTTTGACTGGGTGGTCCGATTTTCATGATTCTTTTTTTTTATGAAAGCTGATGCTTCCCGTGTGGTCCATTTTAGTTTTGTTCAGTTCTGACAATAAGATCTATGAAAATTCATGAAAAAAACTGGAAAAATTTAAGTCGGTTTATAGTTTTTTTTTTCAATTAAAATGGGACCAAACGGGACGCACCAACATTCATATAAAAAAAATTTATAAAAATCGGACCACCCAGTCAAAAGCTCTGAGATAACAAACATAAAAAAATATCAAAAAATACAGTCGAACTGAGAACCTTTTCCCATTTTCTGAAGTAAGTTAAAAAGAGATGAATGTGTTTTAATTTAATTTGATTCAATTTGTTTTTTTTATATGATTTAATCTAATTTTGCCTATTTAATTTGTTTTAGATGAATTTTATTATCTTACATTTATTCTATGTAAGTACTTGAATGTTATTTAATTTAATAATATATAAATAAAATGTAGAAGGTAGTCTAAGATGAGATAAGTATGTACCTACCTTAGTCACTACCATTATAAGAAACTACCTACTAACAAACTATGAATTAAGTAATCTGAAACAAAATAATTAAAATTTATTACAATAACAACTCGTTTTCTGCTGGGCTTATGGGACCGAAGACCCGTCGTGAGTTAATGAATTATTTAAATATTTCTTTTATTAATTATATGTTTTGTAATTCTCTGGTCTGTGGTTCTTACATTTGCTATAGGTACGTAATATATTTGATATCAAACATAAGTCATCCACGTTTTATTCTCATCTCAACATTATTATTGTGTTTGTTAATTGTAATCTGACAAGCTTTGGCCATGTGATGCCGGCTTAGAATTTGCACCACCCCAACTGTTCCCGCGGATGTCGTAAGAAGACTAAGAAATAAATTAAATATGAGGGTGGCGGGCAGTGCAGCGCCTCCTGCAGAACAATTCTACCAACAAACAATCCCCAATGCGTATGCCCAGCGTGGAGATTATGGGCACTACCCCCCATGTGATGAAACCCAATAATGCGCTTATCAGGGCGAGGCAATTATAGGCTGTTGAGATTGAGGAAGCTTTCTCCGTAATATACACACATACAGGGTGTTCGGCCCAAAGTTTCTCAAAACTTCTACAGTTGTGTGTATGTTACCATCGAGATGATCTGATGATGGAGACAGAAGGTGGCCATAGAAACTCCTAAACAAAAAAACTTAACCCTCTCGCGTTTGGATTCGTTTGTCTTTACTAGGACTTTAAAATCTTTTTTTTAAAAAGCTTGTTTATATTTAATCCAAAGTTGATCTCTCAATTTGTGATTTTCACTTCTTAAGACTTTGCATGCCCATAGCGGCTTTATTTGCCTAGATCTCAGGTAAATATTGTTTTATTAGTAAGCGCTTACATGCAACATGTAAATAAAAGAGATTGTAAAGCATTTATTTCGTAAAAATCTAGTTCCGGTACTAAATATAAATAATTCATTTGTCAGAAAAATATCCAAAATTATTAAAATTAGGCGGGATGCTTTTGAGGGTTAAAAAAACCGCCAATGTATTGCATTAAGTTCAACCTACCCCCAGTTTTCTTCTTCATATGGCA
This sequence comes from Eupithecia tripunctaria, assembly GCA_955876795.1. Taxonomy (NCBI): domain Eukaryota; kingdom Metazoa; phylum Arthropoda; class Insecta; order Lepidoptera; family Geometridae; genus Eupithecia; species Eupithecia tripunctaria. Next base: position 26,245,010 of record OY041599.1, read on the forward strand.
AACGTTGTACCGACTAGTTGTATACAGTATACAGTTAGTGTCCTCGCCACAACGATGGCTTTCTTTAATCTATGCAAAGTAACGCATCAACCGAGATGGCATCATGTACCTAGTAGTTGTCAATTTGTGTTGAATTGCATTGCACTGGAAAAAATATATATTATAGTATAGGTCCATGTCTGGCTGCCGTAGGTAAGCGTCGGAAGTAGGCACGCGTCGAATACTCGTTTCTTTAACCTTAGCGGTAGAGTGCCTTTCAAAATTTCCTTCATACCCCAATTTTTTTTCCAGGTTTTTGTAATTCTTCTATCTATTTCGTCGATGTTGTTTGATGGTTTAAATGATACCTGTTTTCCAATATAGATATATTCCCCTACGTATTCTAGAGTCCTGTTTTCAATTAGTAGTTCTTTTTTCTCGTCGTTTGTCATGGCTTGTGTTTTTGTAGGTTCATTTCTAATCCTCTAGTTTTGCTAGCGTTATGCAGGGTGGTCAGCATGCGCTGCAGTGTTTGAGCGTCTTCTGCGAGAAGGACTATGTCGTCAGCGAAGGCTAGGTATGTTAGGTTCTTGTCGTTTATTTCAATGCCCTCGTTTTTCCAGGGGAGCTCTATTATAATAGAGTGCAGAATGGTCATAAATAGAGTCGTCGAAAGCGGATCCCCTTGCCGTACGTCTCTTCCAATTTTAATAAATTGTCCTGTGGTTTCTAGTTTTACTCTACTTCTGCAATTTTCGTATACATTTCTTATTATTTCTATGTAGGTGTCTTCTACCTTAGCTTGTCTCAAGGCTCTCCAGATATACTCGTGCTCTTTGAGTCAAAAGCTTTCTGATAATCGATGAATGCCAGATGAAGATGTTTACGAAACTCTTGGTATTTTTCAATTATCTGTTCTAGAGTATGGATGTGGTCAATCGTGCTAAAACTTCTGCGAAAACCAGCTTGATCCGCGTATAGAAACTTTTCTACTTTTGGAGTGAGTCTCTGTTGTAAACCTTGTGAAAATATTTTATATAAACTTGACACAAGACTTATTGGGCGGTAATTAGCTATTTCTGTAGGGTCTCCTTTCTTGTATAGTATAACGATGTCCGATTCTACCCATTGTCTTGGAATATTTTTATTATTTAAAATTTGGTTAAATAGGATGGATAAAGGAGCAAGTAACGCTTTGCTTGATGTTTTAAGCATGTCGTTCGATATTCCGTCAGCTTCTGGACTCTTTCTTGTTTTTAGCTTTTTAAGTAGGTCAATTTCTCTATCGTCAAAATTGATGATGTCATTTTCTGTAGTTGTCGTGCAGACTGCCTTTTCTAGTAAACTTGCTTTTAGGTTTGTTGTCGTATATAGTGTTTCATAAAACTCTGTAGCTGTAGTTATAATTTCGCTTCTAGTATCCTTGCATGTATGTCCTATTTTTAATTTTAATATCCACTTTTTGTTTGTATTTAATTCAGTTTGTGCTCTCTTTAGACTCCCACTATTATTTAGGTGTTTTTCTATAATATCTGTTCTGTGATTTTTGTAGTCAAGTTTTATTTGTTTCTTAGTTATCTTGTAAAGTTTGCTCAGCTCGATTTTGTCATCTTTAGTTAGTGGTTTTTTGTTCGTGTCGTTTCTCAAGTAGAATTTTAGATTTTTGCGATAGTATGGTTTTCTTGTGTTGTTGTTTTTCATTTTCAGGGATGCTCTCTAGGATAGCCTTCTTTATTTTGTCGTAGAACGCTTGTACATTTTCACCATAATGTTTGACTATTTCTTTTTTTTATTCTAGACTTTCTATAAATTTATTTTTCTCTTCCTCTGTTTCCAGTGTCTTTGTAGCTGATAGTCGGTAGTTTGTTCGTTTTTTCTTTGCGTTTTCCATGATAAGTTTTCCTCTGTCTAGTCGGTGATCGGAAGGGTATATTATATTTAATATTTCAATATTGCTGAACATATGTTGCTTAGAAGAAATTATGTAGTCTATTTCGTTTTTTACTGTCTTATTAGGTGATATCCATGTCCATCTTTGGTTTAGTTTTCGATTATAGAATGTAGTTGGAATGTAAAGGTTATTTTATATTGCAAACTATATAAGCTTTTGGCCTCTTGCATTTCGTAGCTCGGTTCCGTGTATTCCGAATAGTCCAGTCTCGTCTCTGCTTGGCTTTCCTATTTTTGCGTTAACCCTTTCCCCCCGGGGTAGTGATTTTTAACGAATTTCCGCTTTTGAACCTTATTAGCATAATAAGGTAGGTAAAAGGAAATGCACAGATTTTTTTGAGATTTTTATTATACCTAGAAGTACTATTTCCAAGACCTAGACTTAAAAGTACCGTCAGGAACTTCGTGTTATCACAATGTTAGGAACTTTGATAGAAACTACAAAAGTAATGAGATTCAACATTGACTTCGTAATAATTAAATTAATAGGTTTTTAATTACAGATTAACCTCGTGGTATTCAACAAAACAATTTTTCTTTTCATTTACACACAAAAACACGTTGCAATGCGAACATTTACTATGAGGCTTCGACTGAATCTTCTTCAAACTACAAACCTCGCACCTTCGTCTATTCTCTACGAACGTAGGCCAATGGATGCCTCTGTTACCCATGCGTCCGTCTTTTATAGTGGAATAGTCAGATTTGCGCCTTTTGGAAGGGCCTTTTGCCTTTCGCCGTATTATCAGTAGAAGTCTTTCTTTTCTGACCAGCATCTTTTATTGTCATCAAGCCTTGAGTAACAGAGCGTCGAAAATCTTTTACGGTAGTCTGTTCCATTATAAGTCCATGAATGACATATGAATTGAAATGCGATGTCTAGGAGACCCCAAAACAACCTGTGCCACCATTTCGGAGATTTGCGATCTATAGCAAATTAGTGCATTATTGAGGTCAAGTGCCGAGGAGTAATGGTCTCTCCACGCAGGACGAGTATTGTAACCCATAAAAAAAATCATACCTATAAATGATAAGAGTTCCACCTTTTTAGGTTCAATACCTTGCCTTTCTGAGTAGCATAATGGTTACTTTGGTATATGATATTGTCAATAATATCTTCAATCAAAAGGTACTAAAAATGTATCAGTTGGTGTGGTACAGTGAGCAAAACAGTCTTCTACTACTCCAGTATCTGCAATGTATTCCGGTAAAATTGTATCTAGGTCCCTCTTTTTCCAATTACGGTTTGGTTCGGGTAATCGCTGTTTAGTTCTGTGTGAAGACGTATTTACAGACGGTACATCAGTCTGAACACTAGATCCAGGTATTGGAGATGGGGGTACCTGATTTATAGGGCACTCCAATACATCTTCATTTGACGGCGAAGATGGCGGAAATTCGGCAAAAACATCTTCTAGAGCTCTTTCAAAAACCTCATCGAAACGTCTTGATGGGGGTAGGTGAAGATTTTCCACTTCATCATCGGACACACCTGCATCAGACTCTTCGTCGCAGTCCGGAAGTTCTTCTAATAACAGGGCTTCAATTAGAGCAGAATTCTTTGTAATATCCATCTCAACGGCTAAAACAATAAAAAAATTGGTCAGAACAATAATAAAAATAAAAAAACATTCGTTTATGATAAAACAAAATACCCACTTCATCGAGTATGTTTACTATAAAAACCCATAATTTTTGAGACTAAAATCACCTGACGGTACTTTTAAGTCCTCACCAGTTTTTAGCAAATATTCATATAAAATAAAGTGATAATACATTAGAACAGCTTTTACAAATGTAGTCAAGGATATAAACAACGTAAAAAGTAAAAAATATAGCACTTACCTATGATATTCTATTTATAAAAAAATTCCAATTACACTGCACAGCGTCGTGACAAAATTTTCGACAGGTTGTTACTCGTTGTTCAAATTGTTCGGCAACATCACGCGGTAATTCAAATAACGCGCTGTGATTGGCTTACGGAAACGGTACTCTAAAGGATCGTGAGTTGTAGTGTTTAAAAAGTGTTTTCGTACTTAAGATATTAGACGAAAAATGTGGAGGTACTTCTAAGTACCGTAAGGAGGGAAAGGGTTAAAGTCGCCCATTATGACATATTTATTTTTAGACAGATCTTGATCTTTGTTGAGAGTTTCATAGAATATCTCTAGGTCTTCGTCGTTAGCTAGCATCTGATGTCGGTGCATGTACTTGGATTAGAGATATTGCCTCTTGATCAAATTTTAAGTTTAGAATTGCAACCCTATCTGATAGTCCATGAAAACTTACGAAGTTTGGTTTATATTTTCTCTTCATTATAAAACCGACGACGAGTTGTCCCTTTTTTTGTCCAAAATGGTAGAATATGTGTTCCTTGTCTTCTTGAATATATGTATCTTCTTAATATTATTATGCTGTAATTTATGTCATGAATTGAATATTGCAAAAAGCAGTGACATATTTGTCATCTCTCTGTATTGTGTATTAAATTGTTTAAATTGAAAGTAACGAAACCGGGAACGCGAACGTTTCTTTCTTTGCAAGTTCGCGAACTCGCGAGTAACATGCGCGCACACCGTACTACTTTTTCTTTTACTTGACTTCATTTTTCAAGTTTAATTCAATACCAAGGTAAAAAGGTACTGTACTACCTTCAAGACAAGTCAATTTTTTTTATTATATAAACAGCTTGAAAATAGTAACACTACTGTCAACCAAATAGGAAATAAGGTGCAATTGACTCTAATTCACTTGTCCACTAGCGGATGAAGTGAAAAAGATATAATTTACCTATGTTCATTTCAAAGCCGTTGAACGTGTCGATGGACGTGGTAATACTGAGAAGAAATTTACCACTTGTGAACTTAACCTAAAGAATAAATTTCTGTATCTTGATATAAGGTAGGTAAGGTACCTACATAACCTAGTCCTTGGTGCTCATGCCTGGCCCATTTTCACTATGGTGTGTTCTCTTCTTAGGATTTTTTTCCTCGTTAATCGTCTTCAGCGGAGAACTTGGTTCTCGTACAATAAGTTTGTTGTATTTAATATATGCTTTGTTACCTTTTTCTTCCGGTTTGCCGTCAACAAGTAAACACTATTGTCATTCGCTTCCACAAACAAAAATCGAAAACTGTGCTAAAACTTCTTCGATCATACTAAAAAACACATTAAAGTTAAAACAGTGACGCGCGGCAGCAATTGACAAGGTTTCTACGCAAACATCCAAGAAGTTTGAATAAAATTCATCAGAACAACACATCAATTTAAAGGTTAGAATATTCAACTACTTCATAAATACAGCCAACGAAACGACAATGACAGCTTTCCAACACCAACATTAAAAATCCAATTCAACATCCGTCCAAACTAAAAGGTGCGTGCAGTAACAATATAAGTTGACATAACGGGAGTTGCCAGCTACGAACTATATAGGATTATACTACCTCCTACGGAAAAATCCCCCAACACTTAAAAAATGGACATGGAAATTTTATTGGATAGAATTAAAAAACAAATGAATATCCAAACCGAAAAAATTACGGAATCTGTCACGGAATAAGTGTCTGCTAATATAGATAAAAAACTAGATATGATCACACAAGAAAATAAAAATTTCAAGTTCGAAGTGAAACAACTCCAGGACAAAATCAAGTTCATGGACGGCGAAAGAAGAAGAAATAACATTATAATCTTCGGAGTAAACGAAATGCAACACGAACCTGTGATTAAACGTGTGCAAACAACAATAGAAACTTAATTAAACGAACTTAATTAAATTACCATACTTCAGAAGAATAAGAAAATTATATACTACGTTGCAACATACAATACGCTCTCGTTGAGAACCGAAGATAGCCTAAAAGAACTGATACTAGCATTGAAAAATATAAAATGGACGATCATCGGCCTCAGTGAAATACGTCGATTAGGAGAGAAGATTGAAGAATATGACCAATTTATCTTCTACCACAACGTTGAAACACCAGGAAAGCACGGTGTGATACAGGAAATTATTGACATATCTGAACGCATACTAAATCTAACATTTGGCAAAGAAAAATTATCGATAGTACAGATTTACTCTCCTACAGAACAATCCACTGATACCGAAATCGATTCATTCTACTCCAAACTTAACAACACACTAAAGGATCATGCACACAAAAACCTGATAGTAATGGGCTACTACAATGCACAGATTGGAGAGAGAAGGCCAGGTGAAGACATTATTTTGGGTCCCTACTGTTTTGGAAAACGAACAAGAAATGGCTCAAAATTAATTGAACTTGCCTATGAAAACCATCTAACAATACTCAATACACAATACAAAAATAGAAAACACAATAGATGGACATGGGTATCTCCAGGTGGACTGTATAGAAATGAAATCGACTACATCTTAACAAACAAGAGCAGGCTTTTTGAAGACTGCCGGGTCATCAAAAACATTAACTTTAACAGTAATCACAGAATGGTCAGAGCAAACCTAACTCCAGGACACTTCCAGCACCATAGACCATTCAAGGTACAACCTAACAATAACCACGGAGTAGTACTCCCTGAAGAACTAAAGACGCAGCTCCAAAACATCACGGAGACGGTGCAAACCTACAACTTACAAGATAAATACGGCAAACTATCCGAAATACTAAATACGTCAGCCAAGAAAAACAGGAATAATAAATACAAAGACGAAACTACCTCAGACACAATAAAACAACTTTTAGAAAGAAGTGCGATGCTTTTAGAAACTAAAGACAAAACAGGAAACATAAGAAAAGAAATAGCTACCCTGAGCAAACAAATAAAGACAAGTATGAGAAAAGACAGACAATTACTTACATAGACTCAAAATATTCGAAACATACATCGCAAAAACAGGAGACATTAAGAAGGCTGTGCAAGTTTTGAGAGACAAAAAGGAATAAATACCAATTAGTTGAAAAACAATACTGGAAAAAATATGACTAGAAGACCAGACATACTTACGGCAGCTACGAATTTCTACCGTGACCTATACTCTAAGAAAGGGAAATTAGAAGAAACAAATTTAAAGGTGACGATATCGTGCCTGAAATACTACCAAGCGAAGTCGAAAAAGCCATCGATAAAATATGTAATGAGCTCTTGTTAGCGAGCAAAGAACTGATCGTCCCTATACTAACAAACCTATTTAATGAAGTCATAACAAATGAATATATCCCAGAGCAGTGGTCAACTTCAATTATAACTCTCTTACACAAGAAAGGCGATAAAAACGACATAAGTAATTATAGACCGATCAGCCTTATGTCCAATATTTATAAAATATTTGAAAAAGAAATCCTAAATCGAATAACGAAAAAGCTAGACGAGAACCAACCTAAAGAGCAAGCCGGATTCAGGTGTGGCTATTCAACCAGAGATCATATACACGTAGTTAAACAGATTATTGAGAAAAGCAAAGAATACGACACACCCTTCTACTGTTGCTTCTACATGGACAGACCTATTTCAAAATGAAAAATATGTAGTTTACGCTTAGCTTTATCAAGCTATCAAGCACAGAATATCGTTACGGCAGCACGGTTTTTTAAGAGGTAGGTCCACCACGTCTAACTTACTACTCTGTACAGATTTTTTAACTCAAACAATGTCCGAACCTTCGCAAGTAGACATCATTCACACGGATTATGTAGACATCATTCACACGGATTATTCTAAATGCTTTGACCGTATCGATCACTTCCTCCTTCTAGACAAGCTACAAAACATAGGTATCAGAGGTAACCTATTTAAATAGTTCACTTCATACGTGACGCTCAATACCTTCAATCTAACCTAAACAGATTTTAAAATTATTATATCAATACATAGTCGCTTTCGCTGTATGTCTGTCCGTATGTATGCTTAGATCTTTAAAACTACGCAACGGATTTTGATGCGGTTATTTTTAATAGATAGAGTGATTCTTAAGGAAGGTTTGTATGTATAATACATGCATAATATAGTAGAGAAACACTGATAAATTTAGAGGTTTCTAATGTGATGTCGTAAATAAGCACGTTTTTTTGCGCTTATATTGCAAACGCTCGCTGAACCCTACGAGATAGACCAAAATAATGTACTACAGTATTGTTCACCTTAAAAAGTTCAACAAAAAAGTCCGCGATGGTATATGTCTATCTCTTAGGGATAACCCACCATAACCATTTTTATCCTTTACTAAAAAATGGTTATTTACGAAGTGATTTTAAACAATACAGCATTAATCCTTATCCAATTAAGTACCTTAAATAAATTGTGCATTTATTATAGATTTATATAGATATGCTTTTTACAGCATGTAATTTAAGTGAATATTTCCGAAGATATTACAAATTTAAAATGCAGGGTCGTAGTTGTTTGCGCCCGGCCGCGGCGGTACCGACCCGCGGCCGGCCGGGGGTCGGGCGGCGCGTGCCTATAAATAGCGCGTCGATGGCCGCGCTTTGTATTATATGGTATAGTCGCTTCCCGCTATCTGGCCATATGTATGCTTAGACCTTTAAAACTACGCAACGGATTTTGATGCGTTTTTGTATATAGAAAGAGTGATTCAAGAGAAAGGTTTATATTGTATAATACATCAGCATTGCGAAGCCGGGGCGGGTCACTAGTTTTAAATAAACTAGATTTGAATGTCTCCAAATGTTACTAATGTTCTTTCAGCCGTAAACCGCCAAGACAAACTGAAGCTAGAATGGGATGAAGGTTTGAGAGGCGTAAGCCCCTGAAGAAAGTTAGCGTGGAAATAATCACCAAAAAGGTTGCAAATCTCATCCATATACGCCGCCGCCGCCCGCGTCGCCGTGGAGGGCTCAGAGTTAGTGCACGCACGAGACGAACTATAGGCCAGTGCCGCCGTGAGCGACGCGTCAAATCAACAAACGCGCGTAAAATCGCTTCTCCGTAAACACAATCTACCAACGTTATATGTTTGAATCTCAGATGAAAGATTAACTTCTATCCGATCTCTCCCAATGCCATGTTTGAATCTCAGATTAACTATAATGGTGGGTTATAAAATCGACTGGTTAATTTGGCAAATCCATATAAACAGCAACCAGAATTTTGGCAATATTTACAATTCAAATTATGTAGACCTAAGGCAAGTCGGAAATATAATTAATTTGTATACTGTAGGTAGGTACCTATAAAGCTTAAAATGTGTTTATAGCGAAAACGTAAAGGTCGCGGTTAATTGTGTTATGCGGCTTCAATGAAACAGCCTCTGTAGCAGTGTGTGTGCAGTGTGTGCAGTGTCGGCTGATTCATGTTGTGAAACCGCTAGTACTTGTATGTTAGTCAGCATGGGACAAATAATATCGAGCATTTTGATATTTGTACCATATTATGTCTATTTGACTGTAGAAAATCTGTTGTGGACAGAAACGGAAACGAATTTTGGGTAGAATAGAAACGCTGATAAAAAATTATTTATTTTGATACCGGTTGAAACAGAACTTGTAATAACAGTACCTTATTATAGATAGATAGATAAATAGCTGTCGTTGAAACGCTGATATTTTTTGGTATAAAATGACAAAAACTAATTTGACCGCTGCTGTCTGTGTGTGTTTGTGTTCTGGTGGTATTCATCAGCTTGAAACTCAAGCTTTCTAGGAATCAGGCAAAGTTTCGTAAGTTTTTTTTATTTCTGTGAAATTTACTCCAATTTTTTTTTATTTTGCCATACACCCAGATTTTGAATATTTTTTATATTTAACGCCATGTAAACAAAGTATCAGCCAAAATGTCACATCTTTTTATGGTCTACCTTGTTTGTAATGTTATTTTATTATATAATACGAGTATAATATACTATATATAATGATATACAATAAATGTTAAGTTCAGATAGCGTCAAATGGTCATCACCATTGCAGCATCAAACAACGAGGTTCTGGATAAAGGATATTGAAGATTGTTTTAAAGCTTGGTTCGAACATGCACCTAAAACACTGAAACGCCATAATAAATAATGTATCCATTCTTTTTATGGCGTTTCTGTCTATAGTGTGTTATAGTACAGTATAAAATACCATACAAGATTATGGTAATTGTGGGTCATTGGCAGATTCAAAGACGGGAAAGATGTATAAAGGATTGTACAGGAAATTCAGTGAGATACAGCTTTGAGAAATGTTCAACATCAAATGCTAACAATGAAAGTACAGGATTTACATGTAATTCTATTGACGAGTACAGTTTGGGTTTATTTTTCAATATTTGTAAACCGAAAACGTAAATAATAAGACAAAATAGGTGGCGGCGCCACATTGGCTCGGGTGTATGTATCTTTTGAAATAACTCCCTGTAAACATTAATATTGAATTTTTAATGATATTACAATGCCTCGAGTATAGAGTACGCACAAGTTTATGCTATTAGGAATTATATATACTACTATACTACTACTATTATTAAGGAGTATTGTCTAGTAGAAAACGCGCATAAACTCTAGCACATGTTGACTACCATCCATAAGAGAAGAGAAGAAAGACTTGCCGATTGAAGACATGACACTAGAATACGTAGAGGAGTATATTTACATGGGAAACAAAGGAGGATGGGCATTTTGGGCTTTTGTCCAATCAAGATGAGTCATACGTCGTTGGATAGCTCTTTTCAGTAGGACAATAAAATTATACTACGATAAAGCTGTTGCAGTTGTCCGTTTTGAAATATACTCGAAAAAGATGTTGAATATTTATCAAATAGAATAACAAAATCCTATTATCACGTGGATCGTTTAATTAACTGGATACTTTATTATACATAAGAAACGATAAAAAAAATATCTTGAATCTAAATTAAGTAAAAAAGTACAATGGGACGGCCTTATTGCTAAGAGCATTTTCTTCCAGGCAATCAATTTCCGTCAATTTTAATGTGGACCACCCAGTAAAAAGTTCTCAGGTAACAAACATAAAAAGCACTAGAATTGAGAACCTCTTCCTTTTTTTGGAGTCGATTAAAAATAACATACTTATAATGGATAATAGAGTTTCATACAGTTATCTGCCCTTTATTTTGTAACAACGGTGATGACGTACTTTTGATGTGCTTATTCCTTTTTAACTGACTTCAAAAAAAGAAGGAGGTTCTCAATCCGACTATATTTTTTTATGTTTGATGCTTCAGAACTTTTGACTGGGTGGTCCGATTTTTGTGATTCTTAATTATATGAAAACTGGTGCTTTTCGTGTGGTCCCATTTTCATTTGGTCTAGGTCTGACGTGGAATCCATATTATTGAAGTCGGTTTATAGTTTTTTTAAACAATATCAATTATTCATTGCTCATACTTACTCTGTGACTGAAGTTGCCTGCAGAGCGGGTTGAAAATAATACTTTTCAGCCCTATATCTCATTCTTAAAGTATAAGAAATAAAAACTATTGGCTGCCCTGCCCTAGCCGTCTCGGGACTAAATAGGTTAATTTCACTCCTACTGTAACAATGTACTATTCCTGCTAGTATGTGAAAGGTTGCAAATAATGTGCCGAAGAGGGCTATATCGAGGTATATACCAAACTCGTGTCCTATCGGAAAACCTGCTTATTGCAATATAACTTATTTTATTTAGCGAGATTCGAAAAATATTATTAATAAGTAGTTATTCAATGTATAAACGGAATTTCTGTGAAGGATTCGTAACGAAAACATCCGACAGAGAAGCAGAGTTCGACATAGCTCTAAGAATTAGCAAGATGAAGTGGCCGGCCATAACTCACGAAAAACCGACTACTGCTGTGGTATACGTCTCCTCGAGCCGAGACCGCGACTTGGCAAACGTATGTAGGACGCCATTTAGCTAGGTGGGATGAAGACCTGAGAAATACTGCGTGCAGATGCTGGTTGCGTCAAGCTGAAGAAAGAGCGCTATGGCATATACTTAAATTATTATTCCCGGTTTTCTCATAGAATATACGTTGGAGGCGCAAGTTGCAAGTCCATAGGCATCCTACTAATATTATAAACGCGAAAGTTTGTAAGTATGTACATATGTTTGTTGCTCTTTCACGCAAGTACTACCGAAAAGATCGGGCTGAAATTTTGCGTACAGGTGGATCTAGATCTAGGCCTGGAATAACACATAGGCTACTTTTATCCCATAAATCAGTTCCCGTGGAGCAGGGGTGCGAAGCCGCGGGGCGCAGCTAGTACGACAATAGTTTCAAGGTGCATATCGTGGGAGTGCTTCGAAGACATTTCAAATTATTCTTCTTCTTTTTTATATTGGCGGAAAAAACGTTTTTTGTTTTGGTTAATTATGGAAATAGTGCAAAAAAATAAAGGTTTTTGTGTGTTGTGCAGATTTTTGGTGCTATTTGATTGAATAAAAGTCAGTGTTAAAATTTAAATCAATGGTTATTTGGTGTCAGAGGTGTTCCGGCATAGATTTCATAATCTTGCACTCAGGGAGGTCAGCTTGAAGTAGCTCCGTCACATTATAGACTTGAGTAAAAAATATTTTTAGTTGCGTCAAAATAGTTTTGATGAGTGAATTAACGAAAAGGTATCATACGGTATAAAACCGTACAGTGCAAGCAACCTTGTACACCACCATGGTTTGTTAACGGTAAGAAAAGTAGATTTTCTTATTGTTATCGCTCATAGGCCCTACTAGATCAAAATTCAGGTTCCTTATGAAAATAACGGACTCTCCAAACTGAGTATGTGAACTCCAGATGATGAACAGCACGTCTTGCTGGCTGGGCACACTGACTGACTTCACCGAAATTACTGAACATAATCTATACTTTATAGAATTTTATTTATATTTAATTGAGAGAAAACCAAAGGCGTAATATAAACAGACTTACGAATTGTAAATACCAGAATTTAGAAACATATACGTATTAACCTTTTAGCGGAACCAAATTCAGTAGCAACCAGTTTATTGTTTAAAATCTTTATGCATCAGTGCCTCCCTGTGAATATGCGAGTATGTATATGTGTTTTCTTTTGTTTGATAATAATATAAATAACTTTAAGTTGTATGATAGGACTGGCATGAAAACTGTATATAAAGTGAAATTCAATAACAAATAAAAAATATAAAAAGTGATATGATACGTATTAATTAGTTATATTTGTGGAACTGGTAAGCACTATCAACAATCCGTAGACGAGTGGTCGCAGCGGTTAGTCACTTACTGCGTCTGCGGCGGGTGCTGGTGGTGGTAGTGCGGGAACTGCGGAGGAGGCGACTCCTCGATGCCGTGCACGCTCATGTTCGCGAAGGGCAGGTACTCCGGCTGGTAGTGGTGCGACATGGTGACGCGTGCAGAGCGGCTTGCGCGCGGTGGCCGGCCCCGGCGGCGACGTGCTTCTGTCTGCGGGCACGCGGCGAGCCGGACGCGCCGCCCCGCCCTCCCCGCCCCGCCCCGCCTCGCCCGCCTCACCTGCAGCTACCACCACCCGCCCACAGCGGCACCTCTTCGGCATACGAGTAGCACACTCTACAAAGGAAGCACCCGCCGGCGACCGAAGCGCTACAGCACGACCGACGGCTCAGCCTCTTTTCTTAGGCCTCTTTTTAGTATCCATGGCTTTCTTAGGGTTCTCAAGTCATTTAGGTGGTAGGTAGGTACAACGTGATACTATGATTTGAGTTTTGAAATTTTCTTTTATACTGATAACAACACAGAACTGTTCCGTGTATAATAACAATCATGGTTTAACAAGTTATTAGGGTTGTGTTAAAGTATAGCCTTAATTGAAATGAAGGCTAGGTTGGGAATCGTGGTCGGGGGCAGATGCCACGGCGCGGAGGTGCGGGGTAGAGGGAGGGTAGATGCCATCTCGCCGGCTCGAGAGGTACCAGCGATGTGAGAGGACCTGTTGCTCTGCCATCTTCCATGAGCGTACCCACCTACTTAATTATACAATGTTAGGACTTTATAATTGTTTTACTTGCCAATGTATAAAGTACCTACTCGTATAATAACATAGCAATGATAATGTACCTACATTGAACGTCTTTACAAATACAATCTGGTTATTATTGTATCCTAGATATACATATAATATACATGTCTCGTCCCCGTCGTCGGTAACATGGAGCACAAGGCCAGGGGTGGCTGTCAGCGCCAGCCGCGGGGACGGCGCGCCGCCGGCCAGGGCACGCCGGCAGGGGCAAGCCTCCTTGCCCCTGCCATTACGCGTTCAATGGTAGCACACTGTGATTTCGTTCTCTATTTGACTCTTGTGTCCTTGCTATACGTTTTAAAAGCACACCCACATAGCCCTTACAGTTAGGTACCTACGTCTTGTTATTTTAATTCACTAATGATGGCCATGGTCTGATTAATAGGTATAAATATGGTTTCGGTTTCAGTACGAGCAATTCCTTATTCAAATTCACGATTGGCTATAAGAACTTTCTAGATAGAACATTAATATTTTCCAACGAAAAATGTAATTAAATTATACATTTGTTAGGAACAGGTTTTCGAGTCATGCTCGGCGGCCGGCGCGGCGCCCCCGCCCTAGCATCGGCCGCGAAACTGCCCTGTGCAAGGACAGGTGAACAAAATGTATTGTGATAACGCCGACTCGATTATAATATCAGATTGTTTATTTCAAAAACACGCCTCGTCATGCAGACAGACTCCTCTGCGATACCACGGTGCCACCTTCAACCCCGGGTTTCCTTTACTTATAGGTTTTCGTGCATTAAGTAAACAAAGTAGGTATTTATCATATGTATGAAATTAGAACTTACTTATGAAGTTATGACCAGAATTATTTACAAATCCAAATGAATCGCTGCATGAGGAGTTGATAGAAACTCAGCACATAGAGGGAAGCTCTGATGGCGATGGCAATAATGGTCATTTTCGCAAACAACTCTGGACGCACAAGGCACAAACCCAGTTCAATATTTTGCAGCAGAAGGTAGTATTTACCTTATTGTATAACAGGAAGCATGGAAGCCAATTAGATGCATTGTGTGGCTGCAACAGCGTGTTATTTACTCAATGATTGCAACAATTGGTGTAATGGCGTGCATTATGTACCTAGTACTCGACAAAAGTGCAAAGTGACGTCGCGGTCGCCCCTGAACCTGGTACGAAGCGAGCGATCGCTCGTGGCGCGTCGCGCAGACGGCGGCGCGCGCTCGCCGGCCTCGGCGCGCCGGCGAGCCGGGCCGGCAATGTACCGCGCGAGCGAGCGTCGCGCCGCCCGCTTGACCTTGGCGGACAGCTTACACGTGCCAACGGTCCGCGGTATGTAAACAGTGATTAAGATTATGCAAGCGAATGCATCGCCCGCCGACTATGCGGTAATCTGCACCCCGCCTGCGTCAGCGCAGGCCGCGAGCGCGCGCGATCACCGCGAACGAACGGTTTCATTATCTAAAATAACTGAACTTGATTCAACTATTTTTGAAACAACTATGGTCGATTCACCTACCGTTTAAAATACCTACAGATCGTTTCACAGAATTTCGTTTCAACCACTGATCGATATATGTACCTAAAGGAGAATTCGCCTATAGTCGCCACGAATGACGTTAATTTTATCAACAAATCACTATCCATTACACTTTTATCTATCTCCAAGATAAATTTGCAGCCATTTTGTTCGTTGAATGAAATAAATATGCAGAATTTGTTTTTAAAAAAATATTCAGTCTCAATATTTCTTAATACTGCTATGTACGAGTATACACGGAAACATTGATTTATTAAAAACGAAGATGAGGCACTGGTTGCTCGAAAGTGGCAACCTCAAATTGTGTAAAATTGTGTTCTCCCACATCAGTCACCGGCTGACCGGCGGCACGGGCGGTTGTGATTCGCGTGAAATATTGTTGTCTCAGTCTCAGTTCGGTCCTAGATACGTCTTTCCGTCTTTGTTCTTCTTTGTATTGCACAGGACTGGAAATATAACTGTGAGCGTATGTGTTTGCGTGTAGTTGTAACACATGCCAATTTTTGAGTAAGCTCTGGGAGAACGTAACCTATCTACCCTTTTTAAATCAATGCACGGAAAGTATGTGAGTCAACCATTCAAAAAAGTCATTATAGCCAATCTACGAATCCAATACTAATGAAACACAGTTTCTAACTAGTTCAGGAGCCTATGGACTCATAACTGAATGTAAACTTATAATTATGTCAATAAAGAAATTATTACTTAAAAAAAAAAACCATAAAGTTTTCAGGATGATGTTGCTGCTTCCTCGCTTCTGTAGCGAGGAAAGAATGTTTACAAAATACATTTTATTTATGGCCCTATTCTTTAAAATGGTTCGCCACCCCTCTTTTAGGTACCTACAAGCCAGGTCTTACGTAAATGTTGTTTATGGTGTTCAAAGTCCCAACTGGATCCTATTCCAACATCCGCTATCCGTAAACAAGGTTTCCGTAAGATAGTTTGGGTGTTTAATAACCAAACATGATTGGCAAACTCAACCGCCCCGGGCCCCGGGGATAGCTTAGTTAATACTGAAAAGGTAAGTATATGGTTTCTATCAGCCCAGCACGATAATGATGGCCGATAGCAAGTCTAATATAGCAAGACCTTTCCCACAAAAGGGAACTACTGCAGCTTTTAAAAAACGAGACGCCCGTTAGATAAATTGATAAATAAAGTTATATAATTCACGCAGCATTATCTGGTCCCGAGTCAATTAGAGCTTGTGTTAAAAATATCTGCAGATTTCGTACAAAAATTTGTCGGCGAGGTGTGAATAGAACCCGCAACCTCCAGCGTCGCAGGCAGACCTTCACCCGCTGCGCCACAGAGGTCGTGTGTTAGAGCGTCATCCAAGTTCGCAGGTAGGTAATCGTTTATCTGTCATCTTAACTTATGCATTTTTCAGAGCAACTCGATCTCTGCGACTTGCAATTGACTATTGGCACCTATAAGAGTGACGTATTGCGTTGCGTGTCGCATTGTAAGCCTAAGGGCCGGGGGCCGGGGGCCGGGAGCCGGGGGCAGGGGGCAGGGGGCAGGGGGCAGGGGCAATGTGGGAGCTTTGAGAGGCTTAGTGCAGCCTGCGACTAATGAATCTACTTCTCCTGACCGACATTAATCTCGTTATCCTCTGCTTATTCATTAACTCGCACAATATGGACGTCGATGTCCATCTGATCAAGTAGATTATGTAGAAATGTACAAAATGTACATTAGGTTTAGGTGCACACCCATCTTCTGATCTAGTTTATTTTTAACCGACTTCAAAAAAGGAGGAGGTTCTCAATTCGACTGTATTTGTTTTTTCGTTTTCTATGCAGTGACGACGTAAAAGTAACGTTGTGAGACATACCTACAGTCTCCTGTCTCTGTGTGTGTGTGTATGATATGGATATGGTTCATATACAAAATAAAATCCTACAGTACCCTAAGGGTGCCAAACGATGTTTTTTTTCTGGGACTGTACGGGGCACCCTTAACTAGAGGAGATACAGGTGCAGTTAGAAAAAATCATTTTTGGTAAAGCATTAGTAGCACCTTCAAAATTAAACAAACTGGAATTGGCAAAAAAATGATGCTAATTGATTCGGTCCCTTGTAATAATTTTATTTTATCAGGTGAAAAAAGTCTGATCAGCGGAAGTCAGTCAAATTCAATAAAATGAATTTACATAGCGCTTCTTAGTTATGTGGTGTGGTACAAAATCCAATTAAGTACTTAACATCACAATATGTATAATAACTGTGAGACACTTATTTCGCGCTGGATATGATTTCATGTTCAACGTGAAAATAAGAGTTGCATGGCCATCAGCGGTCAACAGTATTATAGTCATATTCCAATTGATAAAAAACTGAAATGAGTAAAAGTATACAATAGAAAACTGATGTGATGACCATAGCGGAATTAAAAAAAAAACAATCAACAGTGCACACTTTTTGCTGTGCGTCACTCAAAATAATCTCGAAAAATTCCGTAATTGTTTACGCCGTGATGGAAAACACTTAACTAACCAGTGCCAAAGTTGCGAGTACTAAAATCTACTAAACTGTCATGCTGTCTTGATAATAACAATGAAAATAAAAGCATCATTCAGCCTGATGACATCTACAAGAGATGATGTACCTAAGTGGTATTAGTTTGGTTGAGAATCAGCCGCACACTTTTTTTTAGGTAAAATAAGTAAGATGTGGCCAATGATATAATATCATGAAGGTCTAGAAGACCTTCAAAAATCAGTAGAATCCAAATCGAACCTTACCCTTACTACGCTGAGCTTCTGCATGTCCTAGAGTGATGGTGGGATCAGGTTGTGTAGTTCCAGTAGTGAGCATTTTCTAAAATGTATCCTATAAAAGATCAGGAGACAAGCATGGTGTTCCGAGACTTTGAAACTGAGTCTCTGTGTTCTATTGAGTCTGTAAACTGGGTGAGTGATGTAGCCTCGGAATTCATCTAGTCCACGTTCAGTGAAAATAGACCTACTACCAACTTAAAATAAAAATAGGGATGTATACCTAAGGAAAATAAGCTGTGGGTCA
Organism: Eupithecia tripunctaria; assembly: GCA_955876795.1. Classification (NCBI taxonomy): domain Eukaryota; kingdom Metazoa; phylum Arthropoda; class Insecta; order Lepidoptera; family Geometridae; genus Eupithecia; species Eupithecia tripunctaria. Next base: position 26,263,439 of record OY041599.1, read on the forward strand.
TGGTGACAAATGAACTGGGTTGATAGTCACGACTTGTAATTATTTTAATATATCTGTAAAGGTAGTATGTTTAGTAGGTACTTACTGGTCACTTGGAGCACGGTGACAAGTTTTGCTGGAGTCGTCTTCCATTGCTTGATAGACGGCATGGAAAGGAAACTTCACAAAACAGTAACTTCTTTGGATAAGTATCTACGCCGTCGTTTAGATTCACAAACTTTTTTAATTTAACTTTTGAACCACTATTATGATAATATTATTAGTATGACCTGTAAGGACATACTAGGGAAGGTACACAAAACAGAAACGGTCTTCACTTCAGGGTTTTGTCTAATGCAAAGAGTAACAATAACTTCGGTCTAATGCACAAATAGGCAAACAGAAAAGTTTCTAAATTGTCATTTGTCACACTCAATTCCAAAGTTTTCCAAGTTTTTGTTTGCTAGTTTGTTGACAAAATAAAATTTGAGTGAGTGAGTGAGTGAGTGAGTGAGTGAGAGAGATGAATAAAGCCCTCAGCACACAGACGCTAATTAATTAGCACGACCTGTGTCGCGCGATTTTGCGATATTTGTTTGCAGTAATCATCGATCAAAAATTTCGTCGGCCCCCCATAGATACACAATGAGCGTTCTGAAACCGTCTGTATCAAAAGATTTCCTTTTTGGCATTTATGGAAAGCATTTGAATGAGTGTCATTTGAGCGCTTGGACAGAAAGCATGCCTAGCAATATTACAAAAATCACACGTCCAAGACACTAAAAGACGAAGTTTCCTATATTCAGTAAAGTTTGTATGCATTTTTTACCACTTTAATGTACAATTTTATTGCCCTAAGTAACTCAAGAAATCGGCGTTGAAAAATATTTGTTGGATTGCATATCTTACGATTTTAACCTTGTTCTAAATTCATGAATAGAGAGGCAATTTTTCAAATATTTATTTTAATTATATGTGTTCTTCCGTTTATTTTTTTAATCTAAAAAGACTAGCTTTCATTTTATACCGGTTCAAACATTTATAAAAAATATTAGATTTTCTTTATAAGCTATTGCATAGCTTCTACCGCGGACCTTGAGCATGGAGACCGAATCCAGTAATTCTGTAACGAAAATAACCTAACACCGACCGGCAATGAACCTTATGCAATAGAGATAAAGTTCATTTTTGATTGATTCTATTGCTTGCTACTCAATTAGTGATGAAGTCAAGTCGGATGTTGATTTTATCGATTGATATCGATATAAGAAAATAAATATTTTAATGTTAAATATAATCATTTGTTTAGTATTTACATACTTGTATTGTATACAAGAACTAGATTGACATCATTACGTCCTCTAACCTTAATTTTTATACTTAGTCTTGTAGGTTTCCCAAAGACGCAAACGTAAAAGAGAAATGGATAGATGCAACGGGTAGAGTTAATTGATGATGCCAACCAAATCAAGCACGCCAATTTTTTAATAAATATGTTTTATTTCAGGGGCAATAAAATATAATTATATTTATTTTTACATGTCTTTCATTTATTTTTACAGGATGTCTATTTATTAATGGTTTAAAATGTGCAGCTGTTTGTGTAGCATTTAAATATATTTATTTATTTGATAATTCTCAACAAGCTATTTTTGCAACCTGAACAAAATATGGGTACCTAACCTACAGCTTGGCAAAAAAGAGTAGAAAATAATAGGGGCGCCACTGTACGTTCATATGGCAACCCGTATAGCGCACCAAGCTAGTCTTGATACTTAGCTGTGTATTGCTGTTACACAATTTTAATAAAATCGGAGAAATTTTTATTGAGCAAGGATCTCGTATTCTCGTTGTTTAAGTATATGCAGTAAAAAAAATAGTAAGTAGGTACCTACAATAATGTTTCCTATGTCTATCAATCACCCTGTGATAACAATATATTTTAGGTATTATAAAAAGACGTATAGTAATATTATTTTATTTTATTTTAAGTAAATAACTCTTCCTCTTAGTATTCAAAATCTTGAGATTCAGACCCGGATTCAGAAGTACTACAACTATCGTCCTCGAGGTTATTTATTTTTCTATATATATTTACATGCTAGCACGAATTCTTTCCATCTTCCTCGGTTATGTCTTGAAATGCACGCTCAGCTGCTTCCTATAAAAAACAAACATTTTATTAGGTTATATCTCTATCCTTAATAGAAGTCAAACTGATGGAAAAAGTGGCGTGTCTACACGCAGATGAAGGTTTCAGCCGACAGCGAAATATAACAATACAGTTCCGTTCGGTAATTTGGATCCGTATTTATTATTATTATAAATACTTGCAATGCACAGATTGCAGGGACATCCCGTAATTTTGATTTTACACAAGCAAAATTAAATATTGGTAGCGTGAAGTTTTTTGACAGATTAATTGACAGAGACACTTCTTCTTTCCGGCCCTTGTGGGAGCACGGAGGGGGGCCTCGAGGCTTGGCCTCTTTACCCCGGCTTCAACTCGATGGGTGACGACCCCTCGGTCCTTGGGTTGAGGCAAAAAACGCTCTTTTTGCCTATATTATTATTACTTTTTTTTGGCTGCATATATATATATTTTTTTTTTTTTTTGGTTTCAATTGTTTTTTTTTTTTTTATTTATTTTTTTTTTTTTTTTTTTACTATATTCAACCCAAGGACTCATGGTGGTTCCGGCGGGGTAAGGTCCCGCGGGAGAGGTCGCCACGGGCGGTCGTGGTCTGGGGGCCGGGTCTGGGGCGGCGCGATGTGGTGGAGGTGCTCGTGGTGACCGTTGTCGGCGCGGTCGTACATCCGCCGCGCCGACTGCACGACGAACTCCTCGATGGATTTGATCTGCAGGTCGCGGGCGATGACGTCGTTCCTGACGTATCGGCCCGCGCCCGTGCAGATCCTCAGCGCGACGTTCTGCAGCGCCTGGAGCCGGTCCCTGTTGGTCCTCGAGATGAGGGCGTACCAGGCCGGCGCTGCATAAGTGAGTCGGGACCGGACGTAGCTTTTGTAGACCCGCACTTTGGTCCTCAGAGGCAGGCGAGATCCCAGGACAGGTCGGAGGAGCGCGCGGGCGACGCGCGCTTGGTGTAGCGCGCGGTCGACTTGCGGCTGCATCCTCAACGACCTGTCGATCTCTATGCCGAGGTACCTAGTGTGCGGGCTCCATGCCACGTTCTGGCCCCGAAGCGTCAGGAGTGGAGGGTGTCGGGTGCGGCGGGAGACAAATAGCGCGGCCGTCTTTCCCACATTGACGGCCATGCGCCATTTGTCTAGCCATGGCGGCAGGATGTTCAGCAGCCGCTGCATCCTGCTGGCTGCGATGGTGGGGCTGGTGGAGGACGCGAAGTAGGCGCTGTCGTCCGCGAACAGCGCTAGCGACACATCCCTTTCCCCGGGGCTTAGGTGGCCCGCCAGGGTGGGGATGTCGTCGGTGTAGAGCGCGTACAGCGCGGGCGACAGGCAGCTGCCCTGTGGTACACCAGCTGAGATGGTCCGAGAGGTGGAAGTGGCACCCTCAACCGCGACGAAGAACCGCCGGTCGTCGAGGAAGGATGCCACTATCCTGATAAGAGCTGGAGGTGTCGACGTCTGCAGGAGCTTATACAGAACGCCGGGGTGCCAGACACGGTCGAAGGCCTTCTCGACGTCGAGAAAGACCCTAACGGTGCAGCGCCCGGCGTTGTGCTCGACTGCGAGGTGGTGTAGTACTCTGGTGAGTTGCAGCGTTGTGGAGTGGCCACTCCTAAAGCCGAATTGCTCTGGGCGCGGCTCGATGGTTGGAGCCAGGCGCACCAGGAGCAGGCGCTCCAGGAGTTTGGCCACTGTTGGCAGAAGGGTTATGGGGCGGTAGTTTGCTGGGTAACGGTGGTCTTTGCCAGGCTTGGGCAGGACAATGACCCGTCCGGTCTTCCAGGCCTCCGGGAAGTGACCCGTCCGGAGGATACCGTTGTAGAGGCGGGCGAGTGCGGTTACACCGCGGCGGGGCAGCTGGGCGAGGGCCATATTGGGGACTCCGTCGTAGCCTGGCGCCTTCCGCCTGGGAAGGCGGAGGACGGCCTTCCGCACCTCGGCAGGGGAGATGTAGTACTCCCCGCCTAGAAGCGGTGTTGGGCTCGACAGGAAGTCCCTCACAGCCTCCTCGACGTGGTGGTGGTGTTGGAGGGTTTCAAGTGTGGCGTCTGCTGCTACTGGGTGAGGCGTGAATTGCTCCGCCAGGTGCTCGGCCAAGATTTCGGCACGGTCGGCGGGAGCAAAGCGCCTCATTCCGTCTCGGTCCAGAAGGGGGTATGTGGGTGCAGGCTTTAGCGTGAGCGCCCGGTTTAGTGCGTACAGGTTGGTGTCGTTTTCGGAGGCCCGGTCGATCGTTCGATCCCAGGTCTCCCCTCTCCAGGCCTGTACTGCGGCCGAGAGCTCCGCGGAAAGGGTGTTGAGCTTCGTTTTAAGTCGCGGGCAGCGGGAGCGCGCCCATTCGCGCCTGAGTTCGCGCTTCCCCGCGACGGCCCTCTTGAGGTGTGGAGGAAGGTCGTTGCGCCGGCCTTGGCGTCCTGTGATGGGCGTGGAGGCGGCCTCCTTGGCCTCCTTAATGCGCACCATCAGTGCCGAGGCCTCGGCTTCCACATCAGCTGGCGTCTGGAGGGGTCCGACGTCCACGGATTCGAGTGCCCTAGCGTACGCTACCCAATCAGTCCTCACGCCCAAGGGCCGCGGCGCAGTGAAGTCCGCGGCCAGGTCGAGCGTTATGAGGAGAGGGAGGTGCTGTGAGTCCAGGTCGTACAGCACCTCAACCTGGACGGGGCAGCGCACGTGCTTATGGAGCACGATGTCCAGGACGTCGGCGGCGTGTTGGGTGGCGGTCGGGATGTGCGTGGGGGCATCAGGTCCCACCACGGTGAAGCCGGTTGCATCGCTATCGTTCAGCAGTTTGCGACCGGCAGGGTTGATGACGCGCGAGGGCGGCCGTCCCTCTGTAGGCCTGCCCCGATGCGGGCGACACTTCGTCTCGGCGGTAGGTGTGAAAGTTGGGCACGTTCAGGTCATGGGAGGGCAGCAGTTTCGTCTCGCCCAGGAGGATTATGTGGATATCCTGCGACTGGGCGAGTAGGCGGAGAGGCTGGAGATGTTGCCGTACCCCTCCGGGATTCCAGTATAGAAGGCGTAAGGAGGCTCTATCCATACTGGATCCCTCGAAGTACGGCAAGTCCCCGCACCGCCGCGCTTTGAAGGTCTACTCCCGCGGCGATGGCGACCAGGAACTCCGTGAGGACCCCAACAGAACTTCTGTAGGGTTTCCCACCGGCCTGGTCGTGTTGGTCCCGGCTGCTGGCGCTGTGGGCGCGCCTGCGCCTTGGACGGTCTCAGTGTGTGTGAGGGTGGCGGCGGGGCGCTGGCGGCCATGAGTGGCACCGCGCTCACGCTGTGGGAGGGAAAGCTGTAGGGGGGGGCACGGGCGTGGCAGCGCTGAGCCCGGCAATGCGTATGCCGGGGCAGGCGCCAGACGCTGTGCGGCAGTGGGTGGAGCCTCCCGGCGGGAGGCCTGAGAGTGAGCTGCCTCGGGTTCAGGTTGCAGTGGGGTGGAGGAGGACAGATTAATTGAAGAAAAGTTGACAAGTGACAGTACTTTTATAGGGTTGCAAGTAAACATAACTAAATACTAGTGTTGTCATGCATTAAAGAAAACATACATCCAATTTATAACATGCTCTCCTTTTCTTTCAACATGCATGATACTACATACAATTCAATATGCAACCAAAATAATCATTATAATATTACAATAACATGTTTTGTTTCGATAGTCGTAGATAAAATAACTTATTTCTATTTTAGCTATAATAGTCTTATGCTAGCACTCTAGTTTACATAACATTCATCTTATTTATAAAACCCTTATGTTTAGTGGAACAGAGTGGCTTTGTCAATACATCTGCTATCATATTATGTGTTGACAGGTATTTGGCATTAGCAAAATTATTTTGTATTAAATCATTGATAAAATGGTATCGCAAATCTATGTGTTTTGTCTTCTTGTGATAGTACTCTTTGGCCTGTAACAATTGAAGACCACTTTGATTGTCATTGAACAGCTCTATTTCCTTTTGAATGATTATAATTTCAGCTAAAATATGTTTAAAGAAACACAAGTCTTTGCATACTTCACTTAAAGCCAAATACTCAGCTTCTGTGCTTGAGAGTGCTACACACTTTTGTTTGCGTGATTCCCAGTTAATAGTATTAGAACCTAACTTAATAACAAACTTTCGGTCTACTATATTATTAGCCCAGTCGGCGTCAGCATAAGCAGTAATGTTTAAATTACCAGACCTATTAAAACATAGGGAGTAATTTAAGGTTCCTGCAAGATACCTTAAAATCCGTTTAGCCGCGAGCCAATGTTCTCTACCAAAGTTATTATTAAACTGGCTTAGCTGACTGCATGCATAAGTTATGTCCTGTTGAGCAGAGAGCCAGCCAGGCGGTGTGTAGCCTAGCCTAGGCCTAGCTTTGTCCGTGTAAATCCTACACACAGTGGATGCACAGTGAAGATAGGTTAGGTTGGTGGGTTGGAACCGGCGAGTGAAAATAAACGAACAGAATCACATAGCACAATAGTTATTATTGTCTAGTGAAAACAATTAGGAATTATATTATACGATTAACACTTAATTATTGGATATAGAAAATCAGCTTTATACAGACATGTTGTGTGTGCTATTTCAGAACAGAGAGAGAGGGAGTAATCATTACGTTGATTGTTACGCAGAACAGATTTTAGAGTTGAGTTCTGTCAGTGTCAACGAGACGACATTGACAGATGTAAAGCATTGATTTAATCATAAATCCTTACTTTAATCTCAGCCTCATAGACAAGTTGAATGGTGTACCAATACATATTCCAACACTTCCCCTTACACCATACAACGGAACTCCAACCCTCATTACAGTTATACAATACAACTTCATGGAGTTCTTACATTTAAATGAAACCTAAAGCCATTATGTTTACAGGAAGACAAAGCTTTTGTTAGAATGTCAGCTATCATTTCCGTAGTAGGCATGTATGAGACACAAATACAATTTTTAGAAATCAAATCTCTTACAAAGTGATAGCGTACATCAATGTGCTTTGTCCTTTTATGACATTGAATAGATTTCAAGATTTTCTGGGCACTCTGATTATCATTAAATAGTTGACACACAATATTTCTATTCATTATCTCAAACAAAAACTGTTTGATAAACAGAATGTCCTTACAGGCGTCACTTATGGATAAGTACTCTGCTTCAGTACTTGACATAGCGACGCAGCGCTCTTTTCTGCTCTCCCAATTAACAGTATTAGACCCTAACTTTATTACAAAACCAGTATAAGATTTTCGGTCAATAGGATCATTCGCCCAATCAGCATCAGCATAAGCTATAAGGTCTAAATTATTACATTTACTAAAAACTAAACCATAATCAATAGTTTTAGCTAAATAGCGAAGGATCCTCTTTCCTGCTAACCAATGAGTCTTATCATAACAATTATTAAATTGACTTAAAACATTACATGCATTATGTTATATCTGGCCTAGTACAGACACTAAGGTACATTAAACTACCTATCAATTCTCTAAAATTATAATCATTGTCAGACACATTATTATCACATTTATAAAATAATTAAATTGCTAGAGTTTCTCTTAACATACACATAAGGTTCACATTTTGTTTGAGAATAACCATTAGTAAGTAGCAATTTATTTACAGTTTCATTCCACGCCCTACTTGCTTGTTTCAAACCATAGATGCTTTTCTGTAACAAACAGACTTATTATTATCAGTCATAAAACCTATAGGTTAGTTCCATAAATATTTCCTCCTTTAGTTGACTATGAAGGAAAGCAGTAGTTACATCTAAGTGCTCTATGTCCATGTCCAACTCATTTGCCAAATTAAACAATATCCGCATTGTTGAGTGTCTGACTACTGGGGAAAATGTCTCATCATAATCAATACCATGTTTTTGACTAAAACCGCGAGCAACTAGACGAGCCTTATACTTGTCAAAATTTCCAGAAGTATCTTGCTTGACTTTAAATACCCACTTACATTTAACGATGTTTTTATCCAGTGGTCTCTCGACTAATTTCCAGACACCATTGCTTAACAAAGAGTCATACTCGGCTTGCATGGCTGCTTGCCACTTCGCGCGAAAATGACTGGCCATAGCATCCTCATATGATAACGGTTTGTCAAATGCAATCTGCCCATGAGAGTAGAGAGAATAATCATACTCGCAGTCATCATACCTTTAAGGTGGCATACCCCTTGTACTCCGTACAGGACATTGATTTGGCAACTCAAAATTGCTCGGTCTGCATTCAGTATCCAGCATAGAGTTGCCCTCAGACTCCACCATATGGTCGCTCTCCTCTGCCCAAGACTGCTCATTTTCTTCCACCTGGTCGCAGTCGACGAATAATGGCGATGCTGACCCATCAGCACTGGCAGACGTGTTTGTGCTGGGGGCCTCAGTCCCAACACGTCCACTCTCCATTTCACCACCTGAAATTGCAGAAGGAGGTATCAATTCACTAGAATTACCATTATCACAGTTCAACATTGGAACACAAACTTTGTCATTAATATTAAAATTATTATTATTCATCATTTTAGATTTTATAATATTATCATTGTTTATCATTTTAGATTTAACATTACTATTATTATTTATCATTTTAGATTTAATAATATCATTAGTATTTATATCACAATCCAACTTATTAGAATTAATATCACAGTTCATCATATTAGATTTTACATTAAAGTCCGTCAATTCAATAAAATGGACATTTCTGGATTTAATTATTTTCTTTGGTTCAGTTGGATCTACTAATCTATAATAACCCTTGGACATTTCACAATAACCCACAAAAAAATACACTCCTATGACATTGCATTGAGCTTGTGACGGTTATGTTCTGAAATCAATGAAAAAGCTTTACAACCAAATACTCTCAAGTGGCTTAGGGTCACTTTGGAACCTGTCCACACCTGTTCAAGAATACTGCCGGACAAAGCAGCCGTGGGGCTTCGATTCTGTAGGTATATTGCAGTAGCAATAGCCTCTCCCCAAAAACGCTTGTCGAGGCAGGCCTCAGAGAGCATACACCTGGCTTTTTCCATAAGGGTTCTATTAAGGCGTTCAGATACGCCGTTCTGCTCAGGACTAGGGAATACTAGTTTCATAAATAATGCCCTCACTAGACAGAAACTTTTCTGAGATTTTACTACAGTATTCCCCTCCATTATCTGTTCTGAAACGCTTGATTGTTTTACCCACTTATCATGACTTCATTCTTATGACACATAAGATAAACAAAACTTTTTCTAGAGAAGTCATCAGTAAATGTAACTAAATAACATGCACCACCCCAGCTATTGATTGACATAGGCCCACAAACATCTGAGAGTATTAACTCTAAAAGATCATGAGCTCTTTTTGCTTGGCTCTTAGGGAAAGATTTCATTGTAAGCTTCCCCTTAAAACATGAAATACAAATTTTCAACTTACCATGACAGTCATCTTCAAAAACAACATCATCTGCAAGACTCCGTATTCCATACAAACCATGCAAGCTCAAATGCCCAAGTCACTTGTGCCATACTTCCAATGGCACACTAGAAATAGCTGCTAAAGAACTTTGTTCTGCTTGCTTACAAGCACCTGTGGTAGCAACATTACATTCTGAAATACAATTTGGGTTAGAAAAACAATCAAGTTTATAAATACCCCTGAAACATGTTGCACTAGTAAAAGGCTGGCCTTTAGGATCCATTATTTTGCAATTATCCTGTTCAAATACTACTCTAAAACCTAATCTAGTTAGCTGACTAACGGATATAAGATTAGTAGTCAATTTAGGAACAAACATTACATTTTGCAAAATCTTTAGATCACTACTATTATTGAGATTCAAAGAGACGGCACCAAGACCCTGACATTTCAGTGCTTCTCCATTAGCAACTGTAACTATTGATTTAAAATTTAAGTCAATGTCTCTAAAAAGGTCCATATCACAGCACATGTGCGAAGTACACCCGGAGTCCACTATCCAGTCCACGCTTCCGTAAACAGATAAGAGTGACACTGCTGATACCAACAGTGTGTCCGCAGACCCCGCAGCTAAGTTGACATCGCTACTGCTTTGCTTCTTCAAATCATTCTTCAACTTGAAACATTTTGATTTGACATGCCCTTGCTTCTGGCAGTAATGGCACTTAAGTGGTTTACTCTTCGTAAATAAAACCACATCATCATTTGATTTGCCATTTTTAGTGGATTTTCGGAACTCCTCTTGAAGTAGTCGAGCTCGCACTGCTTCGCTCGTGAGAGTTTCGGAGAGGTTTGCTGTTTCCAGACCAGAAACCAAAACATCAAAATCCTGTGGTAGACCGCTTAGTAAAATTTCTGCAACTTCTTTATCATCAATTATCCTTCCGATGTCTGCAAGTTGTTGTACTAGGGTCATTATTCCTTCGATGTAAGCTCCCATTGAATTATATTCATGGTAGTCGGATCTATGAAGTTTTCTTAGAAGCACAACCCTCCGATAAAGTCCTTTATCCTCAAATACATCCTGGAGGATTTTCCAAGCTTGCTTTGCGCTTGTAGCATCGCGCAAATACTGGATGCAATTCGGTTTAACTGCCAAGCATATTCTAGCCAAAGCTTTTTGATCCGTGCTGCTGCTAGTCTCAGAACCATCAATACATGACCATAAGCCTTCCATGATAAGCGCCATTCGCATCTGGAACTTCCAGTTGTGATACGAGCCAATTCCATCCAATTTGTCAAAAGTGTACAGACCTGCTGGCGACACATGAGGCGTGTGCCCGCCAACGGCACCTTCTTGCGGCTGCTGTGACATTGCACACAATATAAAATCCGCTTCCTCGTGTTCGTGTCCTCGCCGGCACCCAAGTGTAGAATGTCTTCCTCTTCTTATATACTGTGCCCGTAATCAGTTGTGGATAATCCTGGGACCTGGGCCCATAACCTGTTGAGCAGAGAGCCAGCCAGGCGGTGTGTAGCCTAGCCTAGGCCTAGCTTTGTCCGTGTAAATCCTACACACAGTGGATGCACAGTGAAGATAGGTTAGGTTGGTGGGTTGGAACCGGCGAGTGAAAATAAACGAACAGAATCACATAGCACAATAGTTATTATTGTCTAGTGAAAACAATTAGGAATTATATTATACGATTAACACTTAATTATTGGATATAGAAAATCAGCTTTATACAGACATGTTGTGTGTGCTATTTCAGAACAGAGAGAGAGGGAGTAATCATTACGTTGATTGTTACGCAGAACAGATTTTAGAGTTGAGTTCTGTCAGTGTCAACGAGACGACATTGACAGATGTAAAGCATTGATTTAATCATAAATCCTTACTTTAATCTCAGCCTCATAGACAAGTTGAATGGTGTACCAATACATATTCCAACATGTCCGGCCTGGTGCATACAGACAGATACATCAGGGAACCCAATAGTTCTCGATACTTATAAACGTTATCATCAAGCACTTCTTTTTCAGCTTTCTCTAGTTTTACATTAAGTGGTAAGGGTGTGGAAACCGGTTTACAATTTTCCATCCCAAAGCGAACCAACAGTGTTTTTATATACTGAGACTGATTTAGTTTTAATGAACCTTTCGACATATAATCTCCATACCTTATAGGCTTTGTTCCACACGTACTACGTACGGCGTGGCTAGTGGTAACCACTGGTACCTCAGGGCTGGCCACGGCATCATCCCCACCTGTAGACGACATGTCGCAAATACATGTGCTGCTGTCCTCGGCCGCTGGACTGGCACAGCTCGTATCCTCATTGTCTGTACAGTATTCAGATTCTGAGTCTGGACCTGAAATGACAGTAACATCCTGATTATCAAACCTATTCGAAAAAAATTCAGTTTCATTCCCTTTTTCGCTAAAACTATTGTCATTTATTAAAATGATATTCAATAATTCACTATCATTATTTATATTAGAATTATTATTATTATTGCATTGAGTATTCATGTCCAAATTGTAAGAAAAAATATTCTCAATTAACTCATTACTTGAAACATTGTTATCATTATCACTGTATCCAACAAACATACACATGCTCCATTTAGACTAACTTATTGCGTTTTCGCTCAGGTTTCAAAGCAAACGCAATACAGCCAAATACACGCAGGTGACTGTAGTCCAGTGGTGACGAACCAGTCCACTCCTGCTGAGGTATCGATCCACCTAGGGCTGACGTCGGGGAATGATTCTTTAAATAAATTGCGGCCATAACCGCCTCACCCCAGTACTCCCGGCGAAGACCTGCCTCTATGAGCATGCATCGTGCCTTGTCCATTATGGTTGTGTTAAGTCACTCGATACTCCGTTTTGCTGAGGGCTGTAAACTCAGTGTTTTGGTTCATAAAACAACACCCAAACAGGCCACCCACATTAACACACAGAACAGTTCTAGCACCAAACTGCGATCCCCAAACCGCATACAAAGCGTGGGGACTAAGTACCTATAGGCATTACAAAAATACGGCACCGTAACCTGGTGCACAATTCCCTCTTTCTTCAAATAGGCCTCGAATATAGCGCTACAGTATTAACCACCTCCATCAGACCTGAGAACCTTAGTTAAGCCACTGTAAGTAGTAGTGCTTACAGTGGCTTGAGAATAATTCTGCCGCGAATAATGTTTACGGACGTTGGTACTATAGTGATATATTCTTTAGCAAGTGTCTCTTCTTCAGCACTTCTCTTGTTCCGTTTTAACTTAAAACACTTTGACTTTATATGTCCTGGATTTTTGCAATATTGACACACTACAACTTTCTTGCCAGTAACCTAGGCTGCACTAGATACACTGACTGGATCCAAAGCAGAAGAACCATTCTTCCTATGCTCCTCCTGTAGTAGACGCGAGCGCAGCCGACAGCTCCCGGCCAATGCATGCCGTCTTTGCAGTCCCTAAGTGCCACACGTCTTTTTTTCTTTTTTTGTTGAACTGTATTTGTTACTAGGTGCGCCCCGCGACTTCGCACGCGTTGTTCCTATGGAAACGTTTAAAGGTGCTTTTTATCCCACGGGAACAGATTTACGGGATAAAAAGTAACCTATGTTTTATTCCAGTATTAGAATTACTTGTACCTATGCAAAATTTCAGCCAGATCCGTTCAGTAGTTTTGGCGTGAAGAGGTCACAAACATCCATCCATCCATCCATCCATCCATACCTCCATACATCCATACAAACTTTCGCATTTATAATATTAGTGTGAAGTGTGATGTATTGACTACACAGAAACACTTCTTTCATTTCTCTTAACCATCTTCATACCTAATTGTTTGATGTCCGAAATAAAAGATTTTTATTTATTATATTAGTGAGTAGAAGGAACATAATAAATTTATATTGATAAGTACTACAAGGTAACGCTATGATTTACAGATTTCCCTGTCTGTTTCAGTTACCCACCTACTAACAAAATAAAATAAATACGACTCCACTAATCTCTTTTTCCGTATGCAAAAAAATTGTCAGGCTCTGCGCCATAGAGTATAATATATAGTGTACCTACATACAAACTCTATGTTCTGCGCAAACTGTCTGCGTCAAAACAACGTAGACAAGACAATTTTGAGTGTAATTTTCGTAAGGTTCTATAAAGGTATCTACGGGGGAGGCGGGAGGCCGCGATAGTTTTGATCGATGGCAGTAATATAATTATAAATATTAAGGCCCATACACCAGCGAAAGTGGCGCCCCCAACTATTATATCTTATTATTACGTTGAACGCAGGATTTTTTTAAAATCCTACGTCCAGTTTGTGGTATCTATTATAGGCTATTAATTAATGCCTCTGTAATAGTTTCATTTTGTAAAGCTTAGGAAGAGATACGAAGTTGCGCTTTTTGGCCACCAAACTCTATTTTTGCATCTCCTCCTAAACTATATGAGATAAAATTATAAAAGAGGTATTAAAAAATAGCTTATAATAGATCTCACAAACTGAACGTAGGATTTTTAAAAATTCCCTTGATAAACGTAAAAATATGATAAAATAGGAATTGCTGTCAGATTGGCTCGGGTATGCCTGCCCATGTTTGGAAGCTGGGTGCAAAGGCGGGGTGTTAATTCTCTAAGGTTAGTACAGACCATTTAGAACCATGGTCGTCATATTGCGGCCCGCGGGCCGCATGCGGCCCGTGGGCGTTATTTATGCGGCCCGCGGCAAAGTAAATTGCATTTATAATAGTCAAGAGCACCGTGAAAAGCAGGAGTACAATGAATTTTGGAAAAATGCCCCTAGCAAGTATAAATCTTTGCAAGACTGCGCACAATTCGTTTTAACCATATTTTCTTCAACATATCTCTGTGAAGCTTCATTTTCGAAAACGAGCTTCTTAAAAAATAAATACCGTAATCGTCTTTCCACTCATTTAAAAGACACAATGAGGATCGCATGTAGTCCAAAAAATGCCAATATACAAGAAATAATTAAAAAAGTTCAACACCATAATTCCTAATTATAAAACATAGGTATTTTTGATAACGATGTTGAACTTTTTAATAAATTTTAATCATTCCTTACTTATCTATGTTTATAAATAACCTTTATTTAATAAATATAGTAATGATATGCAATACGCTTCATCTTTGGTCTGCGTAAGTATGACCACATTTCCGAATAACGCAATAAGCTCAAATGGTTGCCAATCCGCCTTCGCCGGGATGCACACTTTCTCTCCCTTTTATACTCCATCCTCTTCATTCCTAATACCCCGCATTACCTTAAGGAACGTTTTGAGTACGTCCACCAAACCCATTCCCGATCACTTCGTTCCACCGAAACCCTCTCCTTGACATCCCGCTCCTGTCACACCCACAGCTCTTCCTTCACCGTGCGTGCCACAAAGCTGTGGAATGCTCTACCTACTACCATAAGACACGCAAAGTCTCTCCCTGTATTTAAGAATATGGTCTATGAACATTATCTCTCCTTAGTCTTAAATTGTTAGTTTTTATCTAACATCTTTTTATGTAACTGAGTATGTATTATTATTATAGTATATATGTATTTTATAGTATGTATTATCTGTATTTATTGTATCAACACGCCACCGTCTATACGTGTACAACTGCTTCGTGTCCATCCCAAGGTTGCCTGGAAGAGATCGCTCTTAGCGATAAGGCCGCCCATTGTACAACTCTTTTATTTCTATTTTCCTGTATTTTATTTTATTTGTATTTTTTTTTTGGTGTGCAATAAAGTGTATTGTATTGTATTGTATTGTAATGAATATAATATATTATATGAGTCTACTTTTTTGATATCAACTCCCATACGAACGGCGACGTCGCGCCGCCGCCCGCAGTCACAGCTAGAGCGAAGTGAATAATGAAATGAGCTGAATATATAGTATTCCTGGGATAAAAATTATCCTATGTCCTTCCTCGAACTCAAACTATCCCCATACCAAATTTCATGTAAATCGGTCCAGTGGTTTAAGCGTAGAGAGGTAACAAACAGACAGACAGACACACTTTCGCATTTATAAGATTAGTATGGACTAGTATGGATAAGTGTGCAAAGGCTCTTGAAGCGCCTTCACATACTCTGCGGCCCGGCCCTGGTTTTCACATTTTCATTTGTGGCCCTTGGCTAGTAAAGTGTGACGACCGCTGATTTAGAACAATTTGAGCCATATTTGTAAACAGCGCTGAGTTCGTGAAAACTGACAATGATTGGTAGAATTGTGTCAAACCACGTTGCGTAGCAGAGCTAAAAATAAAAAGAAGAAGCAGTCAATCCCAAACGAAGTTATTGTATTCTCTTTGCCCAAAAACAAAACAAAATAAAAAAAGACGTGTGGCACTCGGGGACTGCCGCGGTAAAGCTATTGCAATGCCATCTAGAGGCGAGTTGCTGAACTAAAGAGACAAACGTCAAGGTTTTTTCGTTACGGAATTTTTGGATTCGGTCCCCGCGCTCAAGGCCCGCGATAGAAGCTATGCAATAGCTTAAAAAAAGGTTTTTTAAAAGTGTATTTCTTGGAAGTGGAATAGTAAAATTCAAACAATCGAATTTCTTCTCATGCATGCATGTACCCATCATGGACCGCAGATTATACTGAGGTCCATCTGAGGTCATTGTCCCAAGTGTTTTGGCTAGCTTTCTCCTACGGTTTTGGCTCTGCTGCATATGTAACAGCTGACTTAAGGGTTGTCTGTCACTTCGTACAAAATCAGCTTGAAACTTTGTTGCAGTTTTTTTCAAACTTTGAAACTTCGAAATTCGAAGTCGTTGAACTAAAGTTGTTCCCCGGGTGTGTGGATAATCCCCACCATCATAATCTTACGAAGTTATTGTATTCTCTTTGTTCCCCACCCCTTTCGGATAGTACACATATTTTGTCACACATTGTTTAGATCTGAAATTTAGATCTTTCATTAAAAGGCATGTACCTACCTACATAACATAACCTTTTAGTGATTTAAATATTGAAAAATAGGTTCTGTTAAACTTTGTGCAAAGAAGTGTGGCAAACAAAGATTGCTTTACTACGTTGTTACTATTTGCTACATTGCGTGGGCATCTGCAGACAATGCTGGAGATGGCAGAATAATGGAAAAGATTCAGACTGAATGAAATTCTTTCCAGAACTAGCCAAAACAAAACAAGCCCAGATAGCATTTAAAAAAACTTGGAGCAGTTACAAGTTTAGTTTCGGTCTGGGTGTGTGATGTGATCACAGTTCGCACACATTTTGACCAGAATGTGTGAACTAAAAATTATATTATATAGTTGTTGTGTTCACATGTTACCAAATAAATTATGTAGACTTAACATTATGCACATTGCTGGTTTGATAATTAACATAAAATAATCTATTCACAGAAAGTATTGTTGTCTCCTCATTGTCCCTGAACATTCCTAACCTTTGTTCCTAAATGTTTCGCAAAGATAAGCTCTCTTTAGTCATGAAGTGAATGCAGTTCTATAAAACTGATTAATCAGCTGATTTACTGTCAATATTATTTGGCTGGTGGTTGTACATATTCCAGTTGAGTTTTGAATTTTAACTGGGGCACACACATTTCAACTGTTAACATTTCTTAGTAGGAATGTCGACAGGTCCCTAGTTTTTCAAGAAACATAAGTACCTTGTTGAATGATCAACAGAAATTTAGGTTAGGTATAGCAGATATAATAACACTAATAAAAATACCTTGAAAAATATCAACTAACAGGGTTTACCAAAGCAACAGAAATAAAAAATACGACTTTATTTCCGTATCAGTGTATAATTTGACTTTGTCTAAGTGTACACTTATTTTATTTATGGAAATAAAGAGATTTTGAATCAAATGGCAGCATGTAAAAGCAGGTCACACTGTATTTTAAGCCATTTTTTTACTGTAATATGTATTTAAATGAGCTTTATACCATATTATGGTAGCAGTGCTGGATTTACCACCCTGCCATCGCAGAGTCTGCCCTTAGGCGGCGCTCGTTTGCTTTACCCAGGTATCTACTGACTAACTTAACTTCCCAGGTTCCAAATAAGATGTCTACATTATAAGATAACGTATTTATTGCATAACACCCAATTGTAGTCCAGAAACAACTTTAGTCTCCCCTCCAATTTCGGCCGGAGGCCGGCACGTGGTCCCGTCGGGGGGGACGGGGGCCGTGCCGGTCGGGGCTCACAGAGAGGGGACTACCATTCTACTCTCGATTTAAATAGTGTCACCACTTTCATTTCAAGTTGCGGTTGGTATGTGGTGTTGTGCAGGCGAGTTGTTTGCGTAGTTGGCTCTCCTACTCCAGCTTGTCGCCGTACGCGTTGACGGGGGCCGGCGCGGCGCGAGGCGCGGGCGGGGCGCGCCTCACCGCCGGCGTGTCGGGGTGGGGGTCCACACTGAGGGAACACCACATCACATTAGTACAACAAATACTTGTTTCTCGAATCAAACTACCCAACTTGAGGACCAAGCTAATTCTGAAAGGGTCCACATTTGGGGACGTGCCACTTTCCTGATATGTAATCCTATGACCAACCTCCAATATCTAGTAATACTACAATACTGCCTACTGCCCTTTATATGACACAACTTATGAGGACTAATATTATTAGGTACCTACCTATACCAAATTTACTAAATACAACAAGATGGTAGGAAGCTTGTTACATGTTCTACATGGATACAATCTACGAATGCAGTAGGTACCTGCGTGCTATAACGTTTCCAAGGAACTACATCTACATGCTCGATATATACTCGTAATATAAACGTGAGGTTACATGGCGGGCGGGGCATCCGGCGGGGCGGTCGCGGTGCCATCTTCTACCGAAGCCGCTATAGCACGTATTTACCTGCACCAGATACAACTCCTTGTTAAAAGCATTGCTGCAATTTTCTGAGCGTAACTCATATTTTTGGGAGACTAACGCCTCAACCCGAGTAGGTATACATATTATAGATATTGAATATAAATACTACAAAAGTGACATTACATTTGAGCACGTCTGGAATCCCGTTTTTACTGCTTTGAACGCACTTGAGCCCTGCGTTTGAGTCGAGTTTGAGTATTCAGGGATCAGTACTACTATTGATCCCCGAGTACTCAAATGCGGTTTTAATTTTTTTTAGGTTCTCAAGTAATTTTTAGATAGGAGATGAGAAGTTGTTTTTTAACCGACTTCAAATAAAGGAGGCTGGTGCTTCCCGTGTGGTCCCATTTTTATTTGGTCCAGTTCTGACATTGGGATCCGTATAATTGAAGTCGGTTTATAGTTTTTTTTTAAACCAAATCAATTATTATTTTGGGTCGCTTGGCTCTAACGTTAGGAGGGCAAAAATCTGGAACTTTTCCACTTTGTATTTTATCAATAGGTTTACAAATGAAGTTCACAGTTGTTTGTTGTAATTGATAGATAATATTCCAACAAGTGACGCAAGGCACGTTGTTTACCTCTGAGACTAAGAAGCAACAACTTGAAGAGATAATGACGGGTTAAAAAAGAGCACGAACACGCGGGAAATCAAAACTTTAAAAGACTGATGTTCTGCCCGCTTTTTCACAAAATATTCATCGATCATTATAGATTAACTCTCACCAGCCTTCTAATTCTTCCCGCAGGGGTCGTAAGAGGCGACAGCAGCGCAGAGGAGGCCTGCGTCCAGCAGTGGACCAATAAAGGCTGTTGAGGTTGAGGACGAGAGCAAGTAGAAACATAGGTTCATAGGAGGGTAGTGTACCTGTAGGGGTCTTGTCGTGCAGAGGCCTGCTCGGTGCGGTTGCGGCGGCGCAGCTCCTCGTAGGAGAGCGGCGGCTGCGGCTTGCCGAGCTGCGGCCCGCCCGCGCCCGCGCCCGCGCCCGCGCCCGCGCCTGTCAACACGAATATTGTATATAGTAGGAAAAGTTCCGCCATTTTGGATTGAACCCGTGCTACCATGACATTTCCTGAGCCAAAGGGTCTACTAATCGGCTGTGCGATTACGCAAAAACCACCCATCCTATACTGATATTTAAATGCCATTTCAATTACATACAATCGCAGATAACGAAGACCATTCAAAGGGTTTTCAAATATCTGGATAGAATGGATGGTTTAACCGTTATTCTAAAGCTGTTGCTGCTTTCAACGCTTAAGCGTTAGCAAGGAATGCCATAATAATCATAGAATGCCAGGAAATGCATAAACAGTAGCTTAATGTTCAATTGTAATTCAAGCATAGTTTACAATAGGGTATACGAGTATGCACATGCATACTCGTATACCCTATTGTAAACTATGACGACTTCAAAAAAGCTAATATTTTGTTTACGTATTCTCTATTAATATAGAAATATATCTGTAGATTTATTTTTGGAGTTTATGAAGTTTTTATTGTGAAATTTAATCATTGAAAAGTAGATATTTTAAGTCTCAACAGCAAAATGTCTAAACGCAACGCTATTGGCAAGTGAATCGTGACGTCATACTTGAACAACATCGTTTTTTACTTCAATAATTTAATTTTTTTTGGGTGTTACCTATATTTTTTTTGTTTATGTTTTAACCTAAATATCATCGATTAAAAATCGATTAAAAAAAAAAAAAAACATGCATATACCCTATTATTAGATACGCCATGACACCAATGCGTGCTTGGAATGCGTTCGATATCAAAACGCCGACGCACGCACACTATGAGTGCAAGAAATACCTAGTGTTTTTTGCCAATAGACCTGACTGATATTATAACCATTCAATGTGCAGTTATTTTGAAAAAAATCTTGGATTTTAGGCTATTATTTATGGAGGCGTAAAGCTAGTGAAGTAATAGTTAGCTGTAGGTAGGAACCGTTGGGGTCGGGGCGGCTGAGATCCTCGCTGAAGACGCGGCCGGCTCGATCCGAGTCCAGATCGAGCGCGCTGCCCGGCCCCGCGTCCGAGTAGATGTCCTCCTGCGTCGCGCCCAGCATGGAGCCCGGCGCCTGCTGCCCGGCCGCCATGCCGCTCCTGCAACCACAAACCTAGATAGGAGCTACCAGGGTCAGTACCAGAACAACGGTGAAAACCTCAACCTCAACCGCCTGTATTGGTCTACTGCAGGCCTCCTTTGCTAGGCGCCTTACCTATTGGCGTTTGCTGTGTGTTGCTGGCTTGGAATTTTCACCACCCAACTCTTCCCGTGGGTGTCGTAAGAGACGACTAAGGGATATCAACCGAGGAGCGGGCAGCAGCGCCCCCTGCAGAACAATTATACCACCAAACTGCAATACCCAACCCGCATGCCCAGTCGTGAGGATTATGGGCATTAGATAAACACGAATAAGGCGTTTATCAGGGGGAGGCCTGCGTGGACCAATACAGGCTGTTGTTGTTATTAGCATTTATCTCATGGGGGTAATGCCTATAATTCCTACGCAGGGAATGCGGGTTGGGGATCGCAGTTCAGTGGTAGGATTGTTTTATAGGGGGCGCTGCTGCCCGCCCCCCGTTGGATATTCCTTAGTCGCCTCTTACGATACTCAGGGAAGAGTAGAGGCGGTGAAAATTCTATGCCAGCATCACATAGCAAAACGGTGAAAACGCGACCCTATTACTATGTTTACGATGTCTGGCATGATGAGAGCTTGCCGCTAGTCCAGTTATGATGCTATGAGTGAAGGACATAGGCACAGCCTACCTATAAAAATACAGCCGTTTGACGAACGCATTTTGTTGAACGCAACGTTTGACAGGGCAATAGTACATCACCGCCTTAGTAACTCGAGCGTTCCGCCTTCCCCGACCCGGCCCTAGGCCCCCAGTCAAAACCACGTCAGAATGTCTTCGTTGAATGACTGTATTACAGGGTGAGTGTAGACAATGTGCGTTACCCTGCAAACCTTCCGTCACGGCGGTCGCGCAGCAGCTGGCCGATGTAGGAGCCGGGCAGCGCCATCAGCTTTTCAGCGCAGGCCTGCTGGTACGAGAGTTTGCCGAGGAAGTAGCCCACCACCACCGCCAGGGTCACCTTCGGGAACGGCCCGAAGCGCGCGTTCGGCTTCAGGTACCCTGCAACAGGCACAAGCTTCATTCAATACCTGAGCTCCTCCAACGACTAGTGGTTTAGTTTCAGATACAAACAAAATGTATTCCATTGGTTTACAAAGTCTAGGAAAATAATAAATTTATGGTAGAAAATGTTATCTAATTAAATAATGCTTGTGGCTTGGTTTATTGAAGTATTTCATAAGGTGATTTATATCCAATGGGAATAGATTTATCGGATAAGATAAGAAGTAGCCCATGTTTGATTCCAGGATTAGAATGACATGCATGCTAAATTTCAAAACTGCAGAATGGATCGGACTGAAATAACATGAAACCTACTTTTTATTCCTAAAAACGCGTGCCGAGCCGCGGGCGTTCGATAGTCATAGTTATATTTTAAATTTAAAAGTTTGCATCCATGGATGTTTGCGGTAATACTTTTTAGTTTTGCCATCTATCGATGAATAGCAGAACTTTTAATGACTTATGCTATGCAATAGTTTTACCGCGGCAGTCCCCGAGTGCCACACGTCTTTTTTTTAATAAAGACAGACCATAATCAATGACGAAAGGCCTTTTACTCCTGCACGTGCCCATCAAAATAACCTGATATATCATTTTTATTTAAAAAAAAAGACCTGCAGGAGTAAAAGGCCTTTCGTCATTGATTATGGTCTGTCTTTATTAAAAAAAAAGACGTGATATTTTTAATAACCTAAAGAAACCTCTACTAGATAGCTTGGTTGATTTCATATTATCCTTGAATTATTCAAGTTTTTTTATATTATGGAATCATCGAGTTAGGATTTAAATCCTAACTCGATGTATGGAATCCACAAAAATGAATGCAAATACTTTTTGAAATGTACAAACCTTTCATACTTATACTAATCACACTAATATTATAAAGGCGAAAGTTTGTATGGATGTATGGATGGATGGATGGATGGATGTTTGTTACTTCTTCACGCTAAAACTATTGGACGGCTCTGGCTGAAATTTTGCAAACAGGTAATTCTAATCCTGGAATCAAACATGCGACTTTTTATTCCAGAAATCAGTTCCCGTGGGATAAAAATCACCTTTAAACGTTTCCATAAGAAAAACGCGTGCAAAGCCGCGGGGCGCAGCTAGTTTATTAATAAAATAATTACATGTCACAAATAAGAATTAAGTAAGTAAAATCTTGAATTCGTTAGTTCTTTTAAAATGTTGACACATTTTGTTAGTTGGAATGTAAGCAATCAGACTCCACCCTCAGAGTAATTTCTAGGAAAAAAGACCTCATGGTGCAATTGGCAGCTTACCCCATACTGAGGGTGGGTTGAGGGTTCAAGTCTCGTCAAAGTGGATTTCAAATCATTTATTTTTTACTAAATTATGTGCTCTGAATAAAATATTGATTATGTAGATGTCTTATATAGATTTATGGATCTTTCTGCCATCAATTTAAAGGCACAAATAGTTGCTAAATCAAGCAGTCATTGGAATGGCTGCACAGATTATCATCAAAGGCTAAGAATGTCTAAATCAAGTCATGTTTGTAACAAAGTCATCACAATAAGTTCTCATCCCGTTAGAAACCATGAAAGACAGTATCAGGGGTTAAAAAAGAAGTATAATATAAAAGGGACTTTACTTACTTACACAGAACTTGCTTGGTTCTATATTACACAGAGTTGATCATTAGAATCTTTGAATTACAATAAGTTCAACAACTGGGTAACTGTGTCCCATTATTATGTACTTATTTAAATTATAATTCAGCGATGCCCTGCCGCAACCATATAGGTGTATCATTTTTTTTTTCGATATGTAGGTACTTACATGACATTAAATAAAATAAATAAAAAGTTTATTTATTCAGACTATGACATTAAATTATGAAGGAAACTAGAAAAAATTAAAATGACTACTTTTAGAGGACTTTTTGCCACTGCCTGAATGGAGAAGATTGGAGGAGGCCTTTGCCACCTGACAAACGGACATACAAAAATGGAACAAAAGAGAAATATACGAACCACAAAGAAACAGTGTCTTGTCCGATTAAAGGCTTATTATTATAAATATATAAATTTTAGAGAGCATTCTGTTCTTATTGCAGTGAAAATTAATGATTTAAAATCATCTCAACCCCAATTTTACACTGCTTACTACACTTGGTACACTTTGATGGACCACACTGCACAACTCCATCTACACATCATTCCACCAGCTGAACCAGTGAACACATTCAAAAAACTTGAAGGTGAGTTAATGATATTATGTAATAAAGGTGGAGTATGCAGGCATTAAGGCATTACATCTAAAGCTATTACAAAGCTGAAACACAGCTGTCACACAGCAAAAATCCTACCCCAGTCTGCTACTTTGAGTAGAACAGCTAGGGACTGCAGGTACTTGGCTGGAGTAGGACGTTTGTTGTTTGACAGCTGTGATTCAGTCGTAAACTAGGTTTAGATGGAACGCCTAGCTGTACAAGTGGGCAGTAGGCTGCAGACTCACCGGCCTGCAGCGCGGCGCCGGCGCCGAGCCCGAGCGCGGCCCCCAGCGGCAGCGAGCGGGAGAAGAAGCTCTCGCGGTTGCACTCCTGTAGCACGCGCATCTCCTCCGCCGAGAACTTGTACTGCGCCTGCACAACGCACCCGCACTTAGTACCACGGCCACACGCCCGCACTGCCGCACTACCGCAGCACTAGCGGCTGCACCACGTCTTACCATGCTGGGAGAGCCAAGCTGCGGGCCCGCCGGCGCCGGCTCCGAGACCTCTCCGCCCCGACCGTACCCGAACGAGTTAGGCTCGTTCATTTCACTTTTAAAAATCTACTAAAACAACCTAAAATAACTATTTAATGTCAACACTGTTTTTAAATTAAAATTCTTAACTTCAAAAACTTCGATCTTTTAGTGTATTTAATGTATCTCTGATAATACGAGCTGAAAATAGAAGAAACCGATCCGATAACCAACAAAGATACAAGATAAATTCTACCTGTTCTTCAACTTCTTTTATCTTTGGCTGTGTTGCTATCATGGTTTGATAAAATTATGCCAATGTCAACTTCCAATTATTAGACTTCTGCTTTTAGCTCAAAAAATTACTGAGGCTTTTAAGAACCAATCCACACGATAGTTGGATTGATTGTTCAGTGCAGTTTTTATGTAATTATTATGTGGGTGAATCCACTATTTTACCCACTAATTTAATTTTTCCCTCCCCCCTGGTGAGATTTTATTCAACCCCCTTCCCCCAATCTCAAGTGAGATTTTTCAAAATGTGGGTTTCTTACGTAAACGCGTTGTATTGTAATTGTAAAAAGAAAAAAATATGTTGAAATAGGAAGTGTTCAATGAAATACATGTGTGTTTTAATGATTAGTAGATTTAATAAAAAATCCACCCTTGTAAATTTTACACAGAAAAATATTTGCGCCTCGATC
Organism: Eupithecia tripunctaria; assembly: GCA_955876795.1. Classification (NCBI taxonomy): domain Eukaryota; kingdom Metazoa; phylum Arthropoda; class Insecta; order Lepidoptera; family Geometridae; genus Eupithecia; species Eupithecia tripunctaria. The sequence goes on from OY041599.1 coordinate 26,288,457, forward strand.
GAGACGAAAAGCTTTCTGTTAAATTTAATAGTAAAAAAAATAGTATTTTACTCGGCGAAAAGAGCTAAATACTAAGGTAGGACCTATTAAAAAAAGAAATAATTTTCCTAGGTACGTACCTGTACTACTAGTAGGTAAGTCTAAAAAATATTATATAGATGACCTTTCGCAGTTTTCAGGTACCTAGGTACTTAATTAAAAAAAATGGTATATAACTCAAATAATTAATTTTGTTTTAAAAAACTATAAACCGACTTCCATTTTAAAAGTTTTTTCATGTATTTTCATAGATCGCGTTGTCATTAAAATCGGACCACACGGAAAGCACCAGCATTCATATAAAAAAAAGAATCGTGAAAATCGGACCACCCAATCAAAAGTTCTGAGGTGTTTCAAACATAAAAAAACAGCACAATATAGTCTTTATTATATACTAGCTGCGCCCCGCGGCTTCGCACGTTGTTCATATGGAAACATTAAAAGGTGTTTTTCATCCCACGGGAAAAGATTGGGATAAAAATCCTATGTTGTATTCCAGGATTAGAATTACCTGTATGCAAAATTTCAGCCAGATCCGTCGAGTAGTTTTGGCGTGAAGAAGTAACAAACATCCATCCATCCATTTATCCATCCATCCACACATCAATACAAACTTTCGCCTTTATATTAATAGTGCGATTGTTTTTTTCCATAGTTATTAATTTAGTACTTGTTCATATTTTAATAAAATAAAAAAAAGACGTGTGGCACTCGGGGACTGCCGCGGTAAAGCTATTGCAATGCCATCTAGAGGCGAGTTGCTGAACTAAAGAGACAAACGTCAAGGTTTTTTCGTTACGGAATTTCTGGATACGGTCCCCGCGCTCAAGGCCCGCGATAGAAGCTATGCAATAGCTTAAAAATACAAATCGCACGCTTACTGCTAAAAAAACTCACGCCCCGCCCCGTTCGTTCGTCACTGCCAACCGCGACATGTCACGACTTGTTGTGTACCGAGAGTGTACCAAACACGAGGCGCGTCGGTATGATATGACACACGTTCCGGCCATTTGTATGAAGATAGAATACTGTTACATAACTTTACCGTGATATTGGTCTGTAATTGATTTTATCAGACGAGTCACCTGTCCTGTTTTAACAATTGGCACTACTATTGTCCTCAAGAGGTCTGGAGGCATGTTACTATGCTTAATACACAAATTATAAACAAACTAAGTACATGAGGCAAGTGTACCCCTGCATGCTGAAGGTTTTCGTCGTGACCTGGCGACTTACCACAGTGCATATTATATATCCTTGGCAGCTGTGAATGTGGGGGGTGGCTACGACTCCACTCCACCCGTAGCCATCGTAGCACTTGCTACGATGCTCTACGTAATGACAGCTTGTGTGTAGTAAGAACGTGCGCGCGCGTTTAAGTCTTTTGTATGCTACGCCGCGCCGATCCCTCGTAGCATCGTGCTACGAAGGTCTACAGTAGTAAGTACATTTATCTGGCATTGTGTTCCCATTTTCTTCAAACTGAATGATTAAATGCGCGCTTGGTACATTTTTCAGACCCGTTATATCAATATGTCAATGTGTCCTGTTGAGACGTCGAACAATAGTGTTCGATAAGTAAGAATACTGTATAAACTTTACAAAATGAAACTATTACAGAGGTATTAATAAATAGCTTAAAATAGATACCACAAACCGTACGATGGATTTTAAAAATTTCCTGTGTTTAACGTAATAATAAGATAACACCGGTGGCGGCGCCACTTTCACTCGTATATGCGCCTTAAACAGAATAAGCTAATACAAAATTAAAACTAGGTACTTAATACAACTAAAGTCTGTGTAAGTAGAGATGATTAACTTAATTAATAAATGACATAGATTCCCACACTATGCCGAGCCTGCCTGTATCGTGGGAACCTGCTTAATTATACTTAATGCTGAAATGCTATAGAATAGATAATGTCAATTTGCTGACGCTGTACACCATAGATATTAGAGGAACCTGGGGAGACTTGTTCACCACTTTAAATTTTACTATATAACATAAAAGGTACATAATAGGTTATTAAATTATTTATTTGATTATTATTATAAAAAAAATTATAGGGTAATTATGTGCTACTGTCAATTTTCAAATAAAGACAGCCATTGTGTATACTGACATTTTGTTTTATTCGGCAAAAAAATCAAATATCCCCTATTTAGGGACACTTGTTCACGACAGGCAGTAGGGTAGACTTGGTCATGGAGGTCAGTATCCCTTCTCGTTTTAGTTAGGCTTTATTTTAAGAGCGGCCAACCAACCCGTCTTATTTTTCATACAAACGCTCTTACGTGATTATGGCGTTGTAACAGATCTTTTGTTTAAACCTTTTAACGAATAAGTACCTATCTTGCGCACTAAATCTTGGTGTCTATCATAATAAAACATCTAAATTTTGAGAAACAAATTCAGTATCACCTTTTTTTGCATAGATTTTAGGTGAACTTTGGGCGTTCATATGGTCTCAATAACTCATAGATTTATTTATTTATTTATTTATTTATTAGTTCACAAAACAGAGTAAGATTGCAAAAGTAAAGAAAATAATTAAATAGAAACCTTGGAAATGTAATGGAAATTCCTAATGACAAGGTTTTTTTTCAAAACCTTGTAAAACTTATTGAACAACACGTATTTCCTGGAATAAGTTTTACGAAATTTCCCAATATTCTTCCTAGGACCGACTACTCGCGAGTGAGCGGCGAAAGTAATCGAACGCTTTCTCTTTCTTTTCACTTTGCGTCTTTTTCTAACATCGCGCTGGATGAAACAATATTAAGCTTTTCAATCATGCTCGCGATGACGATTGTAGGACCGGGAAGGGCCATCATTTTTAATTATATTAATTAATTTATCAGCCGGTAGCTAGGTATAGTTATTTTCATAAAAGGTCAGACGACAATAACAACCTTTTCAAGTTTTTTTTAAAAACTATCAAGCTTTTAAAATTGGGCGTGGCTTCAAGCATTAGAATTATTAGTAAAATGCACTTTTAAGTGTTATTATTTTATTTATAAATAAAAATACTTACTAATGTTTAGCAAACTTGTTTTCTTGCATTTCATGTACCTAAATATCAAAACTACTTCAAGTTAAGGTTAGCCGGGCGTTAATCACCCACTGCACCCTACTTGCTGAATTAAGTAGACATTATACATTATGTTCTTCAAGATTCTCTAAAAATTTAATATTATAATAGAACTTAGTACATTACATAACATTAATAATACGTACTTGAACATACAGGCAAACACATTCAATTTAATTATAAATATCATAAGTGTTTTACGAAAATCAACAAAAACCGTTCCACAGGTAGTAGCGACCCGAATCGTTTTTTGGCATGAAGTTTGCTGCTCACGTACATTATCTTGCAGTCTAAGAAGTAGCCAACAATACTTGTCTTGGCTACTTCGTGAATTATCATGTAATCTACGAAGTAGCCAACAATATCGTCTTGGCTACTTCATAAACAATATAAATTTAAAAACAGTTCGCTGTTGACGAACTAAATGCCAATTCGTTTTTAGCGGACTACCATATTTCTGGCCAAAATTTAAACTTTCCAAAAATCTTTTCATAGTATCTTTTCATTTAAAGTACCTCGTACTTACTGATCGAATACCTAACCTACACAGCTCTTTAAGACAAACATCGTCGGAGCTGTTGCGTTTCGGGTCGGCATCGTCCGACCGCTGCGCTCCGGTCCGGAAGGGAGGCTATTTTTTCGGGGGCGGGTTGTTGATTCTGTGGTAATTGCGCATGACGTCCCCCAGGTGTCCGGGCAGCTTGCGCAGCTTGCGCTCGCAGTGCGGCACGTAGGCCACGCGGCCCGACAGGTGGCCCACGATCGCCGCGATCACCATTTTCGGCAGCGCGCCGAAGTGCGGGCTCGGCGCCCAGAATCCTAGAAGAAAACATTCATAGAAGTAAAGCGTCGGTCGGGAGGAAAGTCACTCATTCACACTACTACCACAGCTGCTGCCGACTACCGCGGCGGCGAGACTCCGGCTCTTACTTCTATGAAGATTTTCGTGGCGCCCCTGCCGCACGACGAGCCGGCTTGCAGTAAAGGACAGCGGTGGTACTCTACTCACCATACTTGACGGCGGAGTAGGTGGCGGTGCCGAAGAGCGTGCTGAGAGGCAGGCAGCGGTGGTAGAAGCTCTCGGAGTCGCACTCCTCGAGCGCCTTCATCTCGTCCTGCGTGAACTCATAGTAGCGCTGAAACAATGCGCGCGCGCACGTCACTACGAGTACGAGGACTAGCGCGGGGCCGGCGCGGGGGACGCGGGGCGGGGGCACTCACCAGCGGGTGCGTCGCGTTGTACACCGGCGGACAGCTCTTGTCCTCGCCACTCTTGGCGTAGCAGCTGCACTGCTCCTCAGACGAGGTTTTCTTCCCGCTCATTATATTTTATGTTTGCATTGTTAGAAAAAGAAAAGACGGACTCTAGACATTATTAGTCATTAAATTAACTATATATAATAGCTACATAGAGGTACCTCACACGAAAATTTAACATGTTGATATAGGAAAAATATTTGTTTGACAATGTTTGATTAGAACATTGTGTCACGGACTTGTCACCGACGAGGTGGTGCTGACTTTTTAAATAAATCGCCAAGCGCGAGACATAGTCGCGCACCATGGGTTCTGTATAAATTGTCCGATCTTGTTTCTTGTCAAATATCGTGATCCTAGGTCAACAGGAAGTAGCTACTTACCAAGGTCCTCTGGTTTTATAGGGCTTTTTTTGTGAATACAACGGCGCACACTTTAGTATGGAAATCATAACTGTAGAACTAAATTATAGCAGGATACGTATAAATAAATGCCCATAGCTTACGATGGTATAGGTCGCATTACTACTATGGAAATAATGAGTAAAAAAATAAGATAGATAGAAAGATGATACTTTATTGCAATCTTAAATATAAAAGTAGGTAACTATTTACAACAAGAAAAGATAAATCTAAGCGACAATTCGCGGTCTTATCGCTCAAGAGCGATCTCAACCAGATAACCATGGGTGGATAGGATCATGGGACATTACACGGAGATATGTGTGCTTCTGTAGGTTTTAAAATATTATAAAAATAAATAACTAATAAAATAATACATAGACATAAATGGGGTATTATAAAGAAGAGATAAAATATGACAATTTCGGCGGAGCCGTATAGGTAGCTCGAACTTCCTGCGAAACTCTGAGACATGGTCATATTTGCTCAAACCAAAGATGAACCTTATCCCGACATTCTGCAGGCGCTCAAGTTTGAACAAGTGTTGCTCAGTTAGGTCAAGGAAGGAAGAATCGGAGTAATCGAGGATTGGAAGGAGGAGAGATTGTGCAAGAGAAATTTTAGTGACAATAGGTAAAATATTGCGCAGTCTTCAAAGAGAACCACCTGAAGCAAACATCCTACGGCGGATTTCAGATGTTTCCGGTCCCCATGACAGATTTCTATCAATGAGGACACCTAAAAAGTTACAATATGATAATCTATATCAACCGAATCGGGCGATTATAAGTAAATTAAATTTATAAAATATCTTTGTTTTCGTCTTGAGGTCCCGTATAACAAAGCAACCTATTTGCGGTAAATTGCACCTTCTTCATAAAATACCACTAAACGTTCTCCAAAAAAGTGTCAGTTTTGACGAAATCATTAGTTGGAACAAATTATCGTCAGAATCCCTTATTGTGGCGAGTTGGGGACCATTGTTATTATGTAATATTAGTAAATAAGTAATATTATTTCAGTTTTTTTATCTCATGTTCACATTATCTCTCATGTTCACATTATCTCTCATGTTCACACTTTTTATGTATCTATTATAGCTCTTCAGTTTTGAAGATAATATGAAAAATTAATACTAGAACTCATGTAAGAGTTTTCATGACTTTTCAACTCATTTGAGTGTGAATTCTTTAAGAAGCTGAGATGACGATGCCAATTTGTAGCTAAGTTCTTGTTGTATTTTTATCATACTGAGTGCATTTGACAGCTTTGGACAAGGGTGGACTGGCCAGACTGAAACTACATAAAACGCTCACGACGTTATTGTTAGGGGCTAACTACTAGTTAATTTTAATATGTTGTATGTGCAGTGCAGCTGGTTTTCCATAAATAAATAATAGGTTTTGTGCGTTTTGTGAGCATGGAAATTTAAAAATATTCGGATATCAACTGATGTACTTTTTGATTGAATAGTCTTTGAAGTTTTATTTATGTACTATTAACATTGATTAATTAAAAAGGGAAGATAGGTTACGACCTCCCAGCGCTTACTCAAAAATTGGCATGTGTTACAAGAGACAACAATATTTCACGCGAATCACGACCGCCCGTGCCGCCGCCGGTCCGTCGATGACTGATGTGGGAGCACACAATTTTACATAATATGAGGTTGCCATTTTCGAGTAACTAGTACCTCATCTTCCCTTTTCAATTAATCAATGGCTATAAATAAAATTTTAAAGTAATTGACTTTGAACAACCAAAAGTTACTGCCGTAAATGTGCTGGCTCTAAGTAAGAGGCAACAGAGTTGAGTATTTGATCATCATTTCAACTCCACGCGTTCCTGAGAAAAGATCGTTGACTGGCGGACAGATAGGTGAACAGCCAGATAATAAAGGATCACTTTGATTAAGGGTTCCTTTTAAGGTACAGTACCCTAAAAACAGGTTTTAGATTAAAATCTAATTTGAATTTCAGTCTATACTTTGTACAATGACATGATAAGTACAGTAGGTAGGTAGGTTAGGTACGTACCACAGACATCGGAGCTGCGCGCGGCGCCTAAAAAAGACCAGACATAATTTTCACATTACGACTTCGATCCGGACACATCCCAGGCAATAAGTTTTTACATTTGATGAAAAAATCAACTACACCGAATTGCCTACTCTGCAATTCCATAGAAGATGTTTACCACATTTTGATGGAGTGTGTTCGCAACGAATCGTTTAGCGATAGTACAATTTATCATTTAGTTATAGGGATATCGGTCACTGCAACAGCGTGCTAGCTGAGCCTGTTTCAGACGCAGATAAAGCGCTGTACAAACTGGTTAAGTTAGGGAATTACGTTAATTTTGTTATAGTTTATAAGATTTGTTTTCATTCTAGGTGTATTTTGTTTTAGTTTATAAGATTATTTTTTCTTTGTTTAACTCACCAGGACGTCATAATCGCATGTGCGACAAAGCCCTTAATCAAGAATAAAAAACTACCTACTTAGAAAAGTAGAAAAATAATAATTTGGTCACTTTCTCTCCAACCAAAAATTTATAAGCCCATCTCACCCAAAGATTTAAATCGTTAGATAGGCCCTTGCCGTAGTGAGAGCGCGCCGTGTTTGTTGCCAAACGAAGTTTGTGAGCTCACAAACTTGTTGTGGACATAGGCCTCCCCTAATGATTCCCATAGCGCCCTGTCTTCAGCTTGACGCATCCAGCATGCAATGCAGTCTTTCACAATGTGTGTGCAGTCTTTCACATTGTGAAAGACTGCATTGCATGCTGGATGCGTCAAGCTGAAGACAGGGCGCTTCATCCCACCTGGCCGTAGGGCACCCTACACTACGTTTGCCGAGTCGCGGTCTCCACTCAAGAACTCGTTTATCCCAGCGGTTGACGGTTCTTCGCGAAATATGGCCGGCCCACTGCCTCTTCAGTTTGCTGATTCCTTGAGCTATGTCGATAACTTTGGTTCTCTGTCGGATGTATTCGTTACGAATCCTATCCTTCAGAGACTCTGAGCATAGCTATAGATAACATTACCGTGGCATAGCTCTTTCCATATCTCGCTGTGCGACTTGAAATTGGTGGACCATCCCTATCGAGAGTGTCCACGTCTCAGCTCCGTAAGTCATTACGGGTAGGACCTTCGTTTCTGTCTGATATCTGCGGGTAGGACGCACTGATTGAAAACTTTGTGTGTGTATGATCTGCGTATATTTGTTCAGGGCGTTCTGGATGTTTTCTATGTTTAATAAAAAAAATATCTATCTATGTAGTGTATTGTACGAGTATTATGAATGACGTATATCAGTTATCTAGTACCCATTTATCTAGCCTCAAGCTCTGTTTAGCTTGAGGCTAGATAATGCTGTGTGAATTGTCCAAGTACGATTTTCAAGGGCCGCATCTAGGTCTAGCCTGGGGCCAGCTGTTCAAGAAGTGCGTGTGTGTAGTCGGATGATGTTTTAAACAATATTAACCTTTTTCAGGTTTCCATATGTAAGTTTATGAGGTACGCATAATTTTATTCTAGTAATACTGTGGTACTAACCGAGCACGTAGACCGTTCCTGGACCTTGTGAGACTGTTCGTCAGACTAAGGACCCCTCACTGGACTCTGAGGGTCAAGCCCTTAGTGTAGTCCACGGAACGTGTGGGGTCACACAGTCAAAAAATCTGAGGTAACAAATATAAAAAAAGTACAGTCGAATTGAGAACCTCCTCCTTTTTTGAAGTCAGTTTAAAAAAAGTGGCATATTAATTTTATACACGGAGATGTAAATTTGTCTATTCGAGCAACCTCAACCTCAACAGCTTGTATTGGTCCACTGCTGGACGCAGGCCTCCCCCTGATAAGCGCCTGCGTTTATCTCATGGAGGGTGATGCCCATAATTCCCACGCTATGCATGCCGGTTGGGGTTCGCAGTTCGGTGGTGTAATTGTCTTGCAGGGGCCGCTGCTTCCCGCCCCCGCCCCCGCCCCCCGGTGGATATCCCTTAGACGACTCTTACGACTGACACCCGCGGGAAGAGCTGACGTGGTACAAATATTAACCCAGCACCACACAGCTACACACACGTCACACACACACACACACATACTTGAGTTACAAGGAAATTGAATATGAATTATTAAATACTAGCTGCGCCCCGCGGCTTCGCACGCGTTGTTCCTATGGAAACGTTAAAAGGTGAATTTAATCCCACGGGAACTGATTTATGGGATAAAAAGTAGCCTATGTTTGATTCCAGGGCTAGAATTACCTGTATGCAAAATTTCAGCCCGATCCGTCCATTAGTTTTGGCGTGAAGAAGTAACAAACATCCATCCATCCATCCATCCATCCATACATCCTTAGATCCTTACAAACTTTCGCATTTATAATATGGGTGATTCTTCGGAAACTCAGTTTTTGTCTGACTTTCGTGGCACATTTTTTTTTGTTGAAATTACACATAATGACGATATATTCTATATGTAGATTTGATTACTTATTTATTGGTAGTGGAGGGAACTTTATTGGCCTAACGGTTACGAAGTTATTCAATTTTAAAATTATGGTGCACATGGAAATCAACATTCATACCACCGAAATCAAATATGCAAAATTATTGAACTTTAATGTGTTGAAATATACGTTTTGTTTGAACTAGCCTATTACAATCATTCTAAGAAGGAATTTCGGGTAGGTTTATAATAAAAAAGGTAGTAAGCAGATAAAAATATATAAATTTTCTTGAAACTAAGGAACAAAATGAAATATTGTTATTAAATATATAAACTAAGAGATATTAAAAAAAATCTAACATCAATTATCACATTTTTTCAATCACATGAGATCAAACAATCTTATAAATAATCAGTCACGTTTCTAGATACTAACGATGGAGTTATACCTAAATTACTAGTAAAATAGGCTTATCTAATCCCTCCCATATTCATTGGTTATAAGCTATATGTATTTACTTCGAGCAATTCAATTTGAGCAAACCTGGCTGAAATTATTTTGATTGAGATAAAACAAATTATTAACAAAAATCACAATAACAATATTATCTATGTATGAAAGTTTATATAATCAGTATCAGCTGGTCGATTAAGATGTATTAGTGAATATATCACTCATACTATTTTCGCAACTAATTAGCTGCATTTTAATTACTAATGAGCGGCGAAAATAGTATTATGAGTGATACACTCAAGAATACATCTGAATCGACTTGCTGAGTAAAATGGCAGTCACAATCACAACCAAGTGGTTACCAATTGAGTCTTTCCTTACCTAATTAAAAATTGTATAACCGTAATCACTATCTTCATATTATTCTGATTGAGATCAAACAATCAAATTATTAACAAAAATCACAATTACAATATTTATCTATGTATAAAAGTGTTTATAATCAGTATCAGGTGGTCAATTTCAATGTATTCGTGAATATATCACTCATATTATTTTCGCAACTAAATGGCTGCATTTTGAATACTAATATAAAACAAATGAGCGGCGAAAATAGTATGAGTGATACTCTCAAGAATACATCTGAATCTGAATATTGATCTATCGGGTATTTATCGCGTTTATTTACTTATTTTTCCCGACCTTTCAACAGGTTTACACACTGTCACGGTCAGGGTGTCATACCGTGAACACGACAATGTGTAAGCCGTGTTATACAATACATTAACAAATATTAATAAGCCTCCAAATTTGATTTTCGTGGGTTTCACTGACCATTCGTGTACTTTTTGTCCACGAAAAACATGGAAATCAAAACCACGAAAATCAGAAAAAAGTTGAAAATCCTAAATAATTTCTTAATTTGCTGGTTTATGTTACATTAATGTCTGCAGTAGAAATTAGGAACACAAAAAGCATACATTATTAAAATAATTAAAACAATAGGATTAGTATGAACGAATTTATAGTCTACATGGTAATCAGAACTTGCGGTATACCAAGCCACGGAAAGTGATTACTTACCGTAATTTCGAAGCGACGCGGAGACATGGACACGTGCTGTTCTCACCACTGATGGATCGCGACTGACAGTTTGTCTCTGTCTAACAACTATTCACGTATTTACTAAAGTACAGTTTTTATGAATGAATTAGTGCGCGCCATGGCTATCAGAGCTAAACGTCGGACGCGAAGTTATCTAGTTGTATCTTATTAACTAAAGCTAATTTTTGCGTAGTAATAGTGTCAATAAAGCCAGTAACTATCTGGTTTATTGTGAACCTGTGTGAAATAGTGCTATTATTTATAGGAAATGAGATAAAAAATTATGAACACTAGCACATGAGGTCCGGACGCACCACGAAAATCAGTATTTCCAAGGTTTTTATTTATTTTTACTTATTTAGAATAGGAAAATTAAAAAACTAAAATAGGCCCCCCCTATTACTTTTGGCTAATCTACTACCTGAAAAAGAATCATAGGGCTACGAATACTTTTTATGTGTTTTTTCGAGTCGGACACGTATTTTTGAGCCCTTTGAGAATTACCCATATAGTGTGATGTGATGTGAAGTGTGATTAGTGTGAGTGATTCTAATCATAAAGGTACCTACGAAAGCTTAGATTTTTAACTAATTGATTGATTACTGATTACGTACCTAACGATAATTATTCTAGACTCTAGTTCTAATTCGTAGTTCGTCTTCGTAGTTTCCATTAAAATGATTGAAGCACCGCACGCTACTTGTACGCCATCCATTTCTAATACAAAAGATAGATCATAGCCGCAAACTATTTCAACCGACTTAAAAAGTGGAGGAGGTTCTCAATTCGTCTGTGTTATTTTAGTAGGTACTACCTACGTAGGTATGTTACTTGATACTTTTCTCCGTCCATCGTTAACAGAATAATCCCGAGTTGGTAGGTACCTACCATTAGATTTTTTTGACGACGATTAGTATTTATCCCGAAACCAACAAAATAAAACAATCACGAGTAGGCTATCTACAACAATAATTGTTGACGTCGACGTTTCAACCAATTCAAAACAAACAATGAAAATTTTGATTTATAATTTTCAACTGTGTCTAAGAAGAAAGTTTGTTGTTAGTTATATTTTTGTTATAGTATTTACAGTATTTAATACAGAATTTATTGTAACAAAATGTAATTTTGGTTCCTAATTAATTAGGTACTTAATGAGAACGTTGAGTCTCTTTTTCTGCATAAATTGCAAATATTTATATGAAAAATGTTACCCGATACCCATTGCGAATTAAATACCAAATAGTTAGTGTTCGCGAGGTTCACAGTTCGTTGAACTATAGTACGAGTACTATTAGATTTAATAAATATTATATTTATCATCAGCGAGCACCGCTGTTATTATTATTATAATTGAGCTCAATGAATACCTATAGAGATACCTAGCTAGACCACAATGCGATATAAAAAGTATAACGCAGGCTTCTACTATGCTAAAAAGCTCGATTACACTTTAACTCCTCGCTTTTACGAGCATTAGAATAATAATTTTCTTTGCCCCTACAAAAGGCGCGCAGAAGGACTAAATATTGACCTCAGAAAACCAAGATTCCGTAAAGCCGCAGGCAGCCATGCTCCGCAGGAGAACGGCAACCCGAAGGTCCAGAATGGACCGACCCAATGGCCTTCCCCACGCCGCCGGCTTCCCGGCGCGTGAGATGACAGCGTCGAAATATTCACATTCTTCCACACACGGACGAAAGAAATCACCCCCTCCCCTACCTTCTTCCCTTCTTCCGCTATGTTAGTGACGGTGACAGCTGTTAATTGTGACAGTAAAATCAAATTTAGCCAAAAGTGATGGCAGTTTCAACCTAAAATTCTTGGTTCGTAAAAATATGCAGCAATCTCATAATTTTTTTAGTGGCGTTCGGACGATTTAAACATAGCCGGCCTCGTCGCTGGAGAGGGTCGGGCGCTGGGCATGAGCCTGGTGGTGGCGGCGCTGCTGTGGGCGGCGGCGGGCGCCGACGAGTATGTGGGCGCCAGCATGCCGCAGTACGGCGGCGCGGACTACGTGCTTCCCGGCGACGACTACGCCGCCGCGCCCGACTACAAGTACCACGAGGAACTCTCAGGTCTGCCTCACCTCTCACCTCTCACCTCTCACCTCGCTCCCCGCACCCCAACCCCCACCACACCGCACTAATCCACTTGTTCGTCCGCAGCTAACGCGGACATTCCGACGAACGATATCAACGCCGAAACCTGGAAGAAACCCCCTAGAAAAGAAAGAGATGGATCGAGACGGCAGAGGAACGAGGTCGGAGCGGAGGCGGAGTCGATAGGCCAGCCGCTCGGCAAGACGAAGAGCAGTCGCCGCATGGGGCGGGTACGCGCGCTGGTGGAGGGGGTGCGGGGGGCGCGGGGGGCACGCGCACGGTCGCTGGACGCGGAGGCCTCGCCACCGCTCATCGACTACGAGGACAAGGCCTCCTTCCGCAAGAACAAGGCGATGGAAGACTTCGACCGCTTCCCCCGGAGAGAAACCACCGAGAGGATCATTCGGAGGAAACCTAGAGATAGATATGTGAGGCCGCAGAAGAGCGACGAACTAGATTTCGAGGAGGAATTGGAGGCGGACAGGAAGTTGAAGGAGGTCATACCGAACGAGTACCCCGACCCGGGGCGGAGCGAGTGGAATAGAGACATGCCGCGAGTGACAAGGCCGAGGAGTGGCGGAGGGCTGGACCTGGTGCCGCCGCCGCCGCCGGAGCGCGAGGAGGCGGCGGCGGGCGGCGAGCGGCGCGGGCCGGACGTCACCCTGCTGGGGATGGACGACGACGACGAGCTCAACGAGCGGCTCCGCGGCGACGCCACACCCGCGCCGCCGCCCGCCGCCGCGCCCCGCGCCAGCCGCCCCCGCAGCCGCCACTACGACTACGGAGACAACTACTACGACATGAAGCGGGTCATGAACATCAAGAACAAGTTGCCCTCGCTCATGCGTAGACCCACCAGTGAGTATTGTCTTAATATTTTAGCTTGTCCGTAGACTGGTGCTGGTGCCCACGCCCAGAGTACCTACCACTTAAAACGCTCAAAATAATCACTCCTATTATGTTATACGAAAGTAGGTACAGAGACAGGTGTGTGTTTAAGGTGTCGTTGTGATGGAATGGAGTGGCTAACGGTAGGATTGTGTGTGTCCAGCGAGAGCGAGGGGGGCGCCCTCGTCGCCGACCGCCTCCCCGCCGGCGCAGTCACCGCTGCCAGGTGGGGCGGCAGTGCGCACGGAAGTGCCACCGTGGCTGGAGCCGCCGGCGCGCAGCTCCCCTGGTGGCGGCAGCGGTGGTAGCGAACTCTTTGAGTTGCTGTACCCGGCGCGGCGCGCGGGCGCCGCTGCCCCTACGCTCACCTCCCCGTCCGCGCCCGCGACCACGCCGACGCCCCCCTCGTCCAGCCCGACGCCCGCGAGCGTGGCTACGACCGCGCGCGTGGCGGCGGAGCTGCCCAGGCCGCAGCTGACCCTGCTGGAGCGGTCGCGGCTGTCGATACTGAAGAAGGCGCAGAAGAAGGAGGGCGGGAACGCGCGGGAGGCGGGGCGCAAGCCGCCCGTGCTGCTGCAGGTGACCAGCAGGGTGCCCACGGTGGTGATGGTGGAGCCGCCGCGCCCCGACCGGCGCGCGGGCCCCGCCGTCGCGCACTCGCCTCGCCAGCTCGAGAAGGTGAAGCGCCTCATGCGCCGCAAGCTGATCGCTAACGCGCGCAGCATCCAGGACCTGACGGATAACTGGGACGACCTCGTCTGCGACTACATCGACACCTCGCTGTTGGACGACGACGCTGCCGCCCTCGCCGCGCCCCGCGCTACCCTCTCCTACCTCGCCACTCATCTCGCTCTGGGAGTCTTCCTTCTTTGCTGACTTTCTAGTTTTTCACCTGGTGTTATGCTCTATGATATTGTTATTTAATTCAGATTTTATAAAACACTCATAAAAAATTTACAAATTAATTTTGCTTACGTTTTGTTGTTCACCCTAGGTTTAATAATATTAAGCCTTTTTTCACAATTTTACTTAATATTGGCAATTAATTAAGTAAATATGGTAAAACTATGTAGTACCTACCTGGTTAGTTCCTGAAGATATCATCGTCGTGAGCGTGTTATTTCAAGTCTACAGAGTCTACATTTAGTGAGCAGGCAAGAGCACGTCAGTAGGTACGAAAGAAAACAAATGGGAACCACGCAGCTATAACAAATATATAGGTACTAATATTATAAATAGGAAAGATTTAATTATTTGTTTGTATTGAATAGGCTTCGAAACTACTAGATCGACTTAAAAAAATATTTCATCAATAAAAACCTACTTTTCAGGGAGTGACATAAATATTTTATTAGAATTCCAAGAATTCCCACAGGAACGGGAACTACGCGGGTGAAACCGCGAGGCGTGACAGTCACGGACTGGAGAGACATCGCGGTATGTTGGCTACGTTATAGTATGCAGGACGGTCTTGGTAGAGAGGTCACGTCGGCCTTGTGCTACAGGCCTTGGGCAGAAAGTAGCCTGCCGCTGTAGACACTGACGGTGACATGTGCACAGGTGGCGCGACGACGGCGGGCCCGACGGAGGGCGGGGGCGGCGCGGGCGCGGGCGCGGGCGGGCACACAGCTGAGCGCGAGCTGGTGGCGCTGCTGGGGGCGCACGCGCTGCGCCGACGTGAGATGGCGCCCCCCGCCGCCCCCGCTGCGGGGGGCGCCCGCCGCGCGGCGCCCACATTCCCCCCGCGCGCGCTCGACACACGTCTGCACGACCAGTGGAACAGATTTGTCACCTCCGAAGGTTATCATAATTACGCTATACGTATTTATTTGTGTGTACTTTTATTAGCTATAAACTATTTACAAAGATATAACGACGTTTTTGTATTATCTGGCCCCCAAATCCGTCCACCAGCGTGCTGAATCCTGAATCTTATGTTCCTCTCAGGGTCTGGTGACTATCACGCCCAGGATCACTCTACTTCTGTGCTCCTGCCAACCTTACCCTTGTAATATGGAGCGCAAGTGCTAGAAATAAGACGCTCGACTCGAGTGAATCACGACAGGACTCTACGGCCCGTATTATGAAAGCTTCCCCAAGCATTACTTAAGCAGTCATTAGACAGACCACTCCATTCTACTAAACATACTGTGCGCTGCTGGTATAAAGGGAAATCTCCTAAGGTGGTTCACCTCTTACGTCTATGGTCGCTGCCAAACCGTGCTCCGAAACGGATACGCATCTGGAGTGTTTCCAATTCCTTCTGGCGTCCCCCAAGACTCTATTCTAGGTCACTGCTATTCATTATCTTCGTCAACGACATCTGCTCAAGTTTTCACCACTCTGATTTGCTTGAAAAACCCCAGCGCAACTATTTCATAATTCACATTAGTAAAAATTAACAAAACGATAAATATTTACTTTTGTTGCGTATCTCAGTAGGTATCCCTAATCTTATTATCAAAAAATATTTTAATTAATCAATACAAAACACTTTACATAGGTACACCTTTTATGTAGTGTAGTGTAGTGTAGTGTAGGGAGGTAGGTAGAGAACTAGAGACAACGGGGAATACCTACTAATCCAGTGAATTACTTTTTTTCGACGGCCGACATAGGGACTTTCCACTTGTAAATTTATTTTAAGCTATTTGGAGTTCTACATTTTTTATTCGTTCGGATTTATTTCCATTCATTTGCAATAAAAGGTAGATTAAAACCCTGTTTTTTCATCATGATTTAAACATTGTTTAAAACTCGTTTTAACCTGTGTAAACACATAATAAAAAACAAAGTTTTATTTCTTATGCCTTATAATCAATCAGAAGGAACTTGTGCCAACCGAATGTATCTTCGGTTTTTTTTAATGGAACTTTTAAAAAATTTATCAATTATTCCATGATAGAACTGGCAACGAAGTGGCAACGAACCTTTTTTGTCTAAGTAGTAAAAAGTATACGAGTAAAGTCAACCCGCGTTACGGATGAGTCCCAAAACAATCAAGTCACTAATAATCGAAATAAACTATTTCTATTGTTAGTGACTTGATTGTTTTGTAAAAGCGATTGCAATAACGAATGTACGTTATATTATAATCAATTAGATAGTACAGCATCCTGGTATAGTCACAAAAAATGGAATTTGTATGAACCTCAAATAACATTTTAAACCCTTTTCTTGAATAATTAATAATAATAATACAAGCAGGTATAACAAGTAATAACAAATAATAATAAGTAATAAACGTAAGCCTCTTGTAAGATAATGATGATTGTAGTAAGTTACGATTTTAATTTGCATTAATTGATTAGGAACCTATTTGATTTTCCTTGACGTTCCGCTCTATGTAAAACTAATTATTTCTAATTTTACTAACAAAATTAATTTCTATTTCTCATTACGTGTGGAGGCTCATTACAATTTAGTTTTTGATTATTTGAGTGATGTACTGAATTTCTGTAGGTTAATTTATAAGTTAAAATGGTATTTTTAATTTTTTTCTAATTGTTATATCCATAAATCCTAGTCATTTAATAGTACATTGTTAACCAAGGGATGAAAGTAACTTATTTAGTCCCGAGGCGGGATTTGGCGCCCGAGCGTAGCAAGGGTGCTAATTGTTCGAGGGACTAAATGTTACTTTCACCCGAGGTGAAACACTGCTTTTCATTACGAATACAAAGAAAGTAAAAATAAAAATATGAATGAGCTAATGAAAAAATTAGTAAATTTTATATTACATTATTAAAAAACTTAGGTGAGATATTTATTTAAAATCTATGGTAAAATCAGAGCAATTATTAGTTATAGATAGTGAAAGGTTTTTTTCCAGGTACCTCTTGAAAAGTGAAAACCTTCTATTTTTTTGGTTAAATCCATCATTTTGCATTTTGAGAAACGATGTTAGTCTCTCGAAATGTGTTTTCTTTAACATAGAATACACGCTCCATAATGTTGAAGGTTTGAGAATTCGTTAAAATATATTGACAAAACGTTTTCCTCTAACGATTTAACTATTTTCTCAGCGCGCCATTTCATAAAATCGTTATTTTAGGTACCTACATTCATTTTGATTTAGGTGGTAAAAGGTTTTCCACTACTACTTTAGCCTCTTTTTTATAAAATCAGGCGTTAAATTTATGTCTGATCTTATATCAATTTCTGAAGTTATTGTAATAATTGCACAAAATTGTACAACTCGAAAAATCATACAAAGGATTGACGTATATCCGCATTTTTTCTTAGGCATAGAAAATCCTTTTTAGAGATGGTAGAATATAGCCAAGGTAGCTTTCGCTATTCTACCATGGTTGAGTAGACATGGTAGAATACCAAGAACTATTCTACCTTTTATTTTTATCATTTAAAAAATGGTAAATATTTTGCCGAAATCTATGTTATTTTAAAGAAATTGTTGAAAGTTAATTATAATATGGTATTTTACCTCTAATTTATTTCAATTTTACATTACACTGTAATTGAATGGCCGCGTCAAACCAGACGCAAAAGCCATCTCACAAGAAGTTGAAGTTGAGTGGCTGTAAAGAAAGTTAGAATGCATGGTTCAAGAGAAAAGTGAGGTGACAGCTGTCATTTGTTTTGTACTTGAAAAGTATAACTTTCATCCCGCTGCGCAGGCAACTTCCGACCTACTTTTAGAGTATGAATAATGAAAAATTAAATAAATCTGTCACGGAACGGTTCCAGTGAAGCAACTACAAATCTAAAATCTAATATTTATTTTATTATATTAACATTCAGAAGAAATACTTTCACAAAAAACGTAGAACTCATGGGCGGCTCATTTTGTTTTACAAAAAACAAACAAATGACGACGACCTCTGCGGCGCAGCGGGCAAAGGCGCCTCAACTTGCGACGCTGAAGGTTGCGTGTTCGATTCCCGGTTCATAGTATAGGTACCTAAAACCATTCTTAAGCCTGCTCGAGAGCTACTCGACACGTCCATGATAGTCCATCAACGATCGAGACCTCATCGCGAATCAGACAGAAGTTCGAATCGAAACCCGCGGCGAGCGATCCATACTCCCACTTGACGGATCTTGACTTGCTTATTATGCATAGAATAGATAACAGTTAAATATATTGCTATGCTATTACAATTTTCAATCAGCCCTACGTTAATGTATGAAATGAAGCGTAGCTTCAATCTAAATATAACCTCAAGTACTGGTCCACTGCGGGACGCAGGCCTCCCCCTGATAAGCGACTTATTGGCATTTGTCTCATGGTTACTTCAAAATAGCTAATGTATTTTTTACGTATTCTATAATGATATAAAAATATATCTGTATATGTATTTTTGATGTTTTTATTGTGAAATTTAATAATTTAAAGTAGATATATTGAACATTGTTTATTTGTATAAAAATGGCAAGATGAGGCAGGTCAAGAAATTGAAGGTGTAGAAACCACTGTTATAATTACCACAGAAATGTATCCTACGAAGAAGTAATTGTGCTGTATCTTCATCGGTGATAATATCTAATTGTTCGAAATGCATTCGCTGCTGAACTAAGTCTGCCTGCGAGAGCATCAATTTGCGGAGGAATCAATATGTAACCCTAGGAAAACAGTTGAGTCTACAAGGTGAACAATCTCATCCTTTAGCATTATCTTAGTTGGGAGCTCTCTTACATTTGGTAACATGAATTTATGCATTTGGTTTTTAGGCAATAAGTAAGAGGTTATTGGCGGTGAACCAATCTAGTATTTGTGAAAGAGAATTATTTACATCGTCATAATTATGTTTATTTAGAGAAACTTTAAAAATCATCATCAAAAAAATATAAATCCTACGTCTATATAAAATTAGTATACTAATATCATGTCTGAAACTCAAAGATTGGCTGGTTGTTATTGTTATATTATATTATTTATCAGAAAAATTTTACATTATACATTTTGTGTTCATACCTAGGTTTTTATCGTTAAATACTGGTATCAAATTATAGATTTAAGTTGTTTTACTATTTACAATACAATAAACCAATCGTTGTGTACTTCAACAGCCTATATTGGTCCACTGCTGGACGCAGGCCTCCCCCTGATAAGCGCCTTTATTATCAAGTTGTTTATGTAGTAAAAATTTGACTTGTCTAAGTACTTATTTTGTAAGTCTAAAGAAATAAACGATTTGACTTTGACTTTGAATTGGCTGTAATCTCATGGGAGGTAATGCCCATAATCCCCACGCTGGGCATGCGGGTTGGGGATCGCAGTTTGGTGGTGAGAATTGTTCAGCAGGTGCCGTTGCTGCCCACCCCCGTTAAATATCCCTTAGTCGCCTCTTACAACACACGCGGGAAGAGTAGGGGTGGTGCAAATTCTAAGCCGCCGGCGCATATACCACACGGCGCTTGTGTACGCCATAAACGAAAAACAGCTTAATAGACATTGATTTTGATTATAAGACACAAAGTACAAAGAGCAAAGTATTCGTACTTTATTATCTACGCGACTCGTACTGCGCATTTAATTACCCAACTATCCGCTAGAGGCGCTTTAGAAGTTTCCATACATTTATAAACTACAGTCGCTAGCGAGTATATGTAAAACACTCATCATGATAGACACACTGTACACTTAAAACAAAAAGCTGTTTTTGTCCGGATCGATTCATCCTGCCACCCGAACTGCAGTCTGCAACCAGTACCTACCTACACAACAACTGCGGCAAGTAACATCTAGTCAGCCCGACGACCGGCAGAATTTGCGCTGAGATCGGCGACGCACTGTTCTAGCAATCATTGAGCAAGTAAACAAATAACAAACTTCATTCTTTCATTTTAAACAAACTTTACTCATTAATTCATTCGTTTAGTGGTTACACAACAGATTTCACGCATGTTTGTTATTGCAGAATTGTTAATCGGCGTTTGCTCGAGTCAGAGTACAGTAATATCAGTAACTATAACTTATTAAGTACCGTCAATGATATTATATTATATATATATATACCTATATATATTAAAACATCATTAAGTACCGTACCTATTTCATAACATGATAATACTATTGCTAGGTTTACTTATAAAACCCATGGTTCAAATAAGGTAAAGAATTCTTAGTTTAGCTTATTAATAATTTATTCTACTTTCTGTCTAAATACTCCTGTCCATTTTCCGCAGCCTCTGTACAGCTGCACAACCCGCGCCGCGCTCGGCTCCTACTGTGGCCAGTAATGCGATATTTTATACTAAACTAGATTAAAATTATGATACCTACTTATGTAGAGGCTACATAACTACTCGTACTAAACTAACTAGGCTAGGATACTTTAGTCGTAAGCACTGCCATCTAGGCAACGGCATGATAAGTAGATAATGAAGGCAGGAACTAATCGAGAAGCGAACCCGCGAGCCGCGAGCGAGGTTAGGCGACGATGTGTTGGGTGGCGCTGGCGTCGCGTTGCGTCGTCAGCGGTACAGTACAGTGTGTGGCCGCGCGGCGCGGCGTTCTCATTTGGTAGGTAGTAGGTAGGTGGGGTAGAGGCAGTCGAGCGGAGAGCACGAGGCGCGCGAGACGCGAGCCGCGACTCAGTCATTCCTCATCCGCCGCGAGCCGCGGGCCGGAGGTCGCTCGTGGTCCGTGCGAGTGCAGAGCTAGGGCCGGCGGTTCGCCGTCCCGAGTTAAAGTTTGTTCTCTGCGTGAGTTTGTGTGACAGTGAGTATTATGAGCGACAGGGACAGATCGTCGCCTTCCCTCACGGACACTCCGCTGAAGACGTACATCGGCCGGCACGACGACGACTACCCCCTCATTAACGGAAACGGTAAGTGCTGATTCTTTCGGAAACGGAAGCGAGGAGACGGGGCTGCGGCGGCGGAGGTGGGGTGTCACGCGCTCGCGGCACTGGGTCAGCGGGCCGCCGCGGACAGCTGATTCTGATAACAGTTTGCCGCAGTCAGTTCACCCTCCGCGATCGACCCGCTCACGACCCTTCCTAAATCAATTGATTGCCCCTCGGAGGACCCTCCGCCGCCCGCTGCGCTGCTGCCACTCTCTCCTGGGCCGCACGCACTCTTTTACTACCACTTCCTCTTTAATAGACAACGTACCTTTCATCCATGAAAGGCCTAGAAGTGAATTGAAAGAAGTAAAACAATATTGTGTAGGTACCTACGGTCACCACCGGAATCGCTGACATTGGCAATTTTATTCTCACAACTAGTTAGTTGTGAGTTTCGAGAATTGGCACCTAGGTATTTAAGGCGAACCCTGTTCAGATATTATTCTCGTTGTCGTCCAAGACTTTGATAATAATTGCCAATGTGCATATTTTGGCGTCGTCGACCGTACCACTCGCCATGTCCGTAGTCCGCCTACCCAGTCTCACAGTCGGCGCCAAAACTTGATGCACATTGTCTTTTTGCAAAAATCACCTGGTAGGTACGGACTGAGACGGTAGCTCGCGCAGCGCAAGCGCGGCTGGCTGTGGTGCAGTCGTTGAGTTGGAGCTGAAGATTGGACTGTGCAGGCAAGACGGCGCGTGAGGGTGGGCTTCATCAGCTTAAACTAAACTGCGTTTGCCCAAGACGCGGATGTCTAACTTCAGCCGGGTGATTAGCTGGGCAGTGAATGCGTTAAGTTCATTTTTGTGTTAATTTTATTTTATTTTTTTATTACTATACTAATTTTAATTGACCACAGTTGAAATAATATTTCAACTGTAGTAGGTACTTATTTTGCTTCGGCCTAGTCGGGTTCGTATTCGTACACGAGACTCAAATGGTCAATTAAAATTAGTATCAGTAATAAAAAAATAAAATAAAAACAAAAGTGAATAAGGTTTAAATTAAGCTTTGTAAGCTAACTACAAAATCTTAAAGATTTTTGATAAACTTCTTATTGTAAATGAACAGTTAAATTAAACAGCAAAAATAAATATTAAATAAACATCAGGTACTTATTACATAAGTATGAAAACAATAAATAAATGGGTATACCTACTATACCTACATGTTGTCTCTCAGTAGGCACTTATTAACTTATTGCTCTAGAAGATCTTGCAACGAATAAGGCCTTGTTTCTAGAATCTAAAACCAAGAGATTTTAGTAAAGCGAAGGGCACATTCTTCGCGGGCGAGTTTTGAAGTCGGGCGAAACGCACCCTAACCCATAAAAACTATAGTATGTATGTAAATTTAATAAACAGATATCATTTTGAAAAAAAAACCCTTTAATTTTGTTTTGGGAGATTTTATTGTATATTCTTACAGACAGCGTGTGGACCTGAATAGAAGATTTTGAGTTTTTAAAAGGAAATATCTAGTTTATTTCAGGATAAAATACTTTGTAGTCTTTTAAAAGTATGTATTTGTTTTAAAGATACATATTTCTTATATACAATATATTCCAATAAGAGTCAAAAAATGTTTTATGGCTGACGGCTTATCGATGGTATGCAGAGTGGACATTTTGGAGGGAGCAGTAAAAGCCCGTCGAAATTACAAGAAAGTCGTCTTACCACCCCACTCCCAACCTTTATAGAAAAAATTACATCCTCATTCACAGATTTTCAAAAAAAGTTACAGATTTCGAGAAAATGGGTGTTTTCACAAAAACCGGTTCATTAAACTGATTCAAAAGTTCGGGCCCAACTAAGGTTTAATTACTAGAAAAGTTAAAAAATGAAAAACCTTTTCGATTTGAGAAAAATCAGAGAAAAATCAGTAAGCCGGCCGGACCTTTAACAGCAATAATATTGTATAGTTTAGAATAATATAGAATAGGATTACATATATCATTATGCTTTACTCATTCTTCTGTGCCATCTTCTACCCTATGGGTGCAGGCCTCCTTCATACTTTGCCATTTACATCCATTTGACTCCAGCTCCAGCTGATCTTTTGACGTCATCATACCAACACATTTGTGGTTTCCATTCTGCCAGTCGTTTGTACCTCGAGTCTTTTTTACGAGCGACGACGTGGCCAGCCCATTGCCATTTAAGCTTCGCAATGCGCTTTATAACGTCGGCGACTTTGCTTTTCTCCCTGAGTGAGCCAGACGTTCCTTTTGCGGTCCCTCACTGTAATACCTAACATTTTCCTTTCAATTGCTCTCTGGGCGTCTCTGAGCTTGGTTATTATTTCCTTTGTGAAAGCCCAGGTTTTAGCCCCGTAGGTAAGCTAAGTACCTATTGGTAGGAAGCACTGGTCGTGTATGAGAGCTTTACTCATGTCAAGTAGTATTTAGTATAAATAACTATTTAAATTATCTTTTCTATAGTTCTATATTAATAATAAATATGTTACATCTCAGGTCGATAAATCACATATGACCTATTTTACAACAATTACATACTACATAATAAGTATACACAAACATACAGACACAAATGTATTTGTTTGAGAATAAAGAAACTGAAACTATACAATTACTACATATTATTATACTATTCTATAAATCGTGCAATATTAAATTATATCTATGTAGCAAATATACAGTAAAATAACATCGAAATTAAAACACAAAAAGTATATCTTTAAGATACTTATGACAATACAAGGGAAACTGCCGATTTAAGGCCCATACAGCAGCGAAAGTGGCGCCCCCAATTAGTTTATCTTATTATTACGTTAAACGCAGGTATTTTTAAAAATTCTACGTTCAGTTTGTGGTATCTATTATAAGCTATTTATTAATGTCTCTGTAATAGTTTCATTTTGTAAAGCTTAGGAAGAGATACGAAGTTGCGCTTTTTGGCCACCAAACTCTAATTTCGCATCTCCTCCTAAACTATATGAGATAAAATTATGAAAGAGGTATTAAAAGATAGCTTATGATAGATAAGATACCACAAACTGAACGTAGGATTTTTAAAAATTCCTATGATAAACGTAAAAATATGATAAAATAGGTATCGCTGTCAGATTGGCTCGGGTATGCGCCTTAACACTGTTACACAATACACCAGTTAACTTAATTGACGCCCCTCACCTCAGTCTTCATCAAACCATCTCTGCCGTCCCGGCGCGCGCGGCGGCGGTCCTCTCGCAGTGCTCACCTCAAGCTGTAGTACTCTACTCTACTCTACTCACCCACGTGCTCTACTGCCGAGAATACTCTCATCTCCCCGCGCCATTAAAATATCCAGCACTTATTACTAGCATGTTGACCTTTACCACACTACAAAACATCTTTAAAATTCTAATTAACACAAAGTTTTAAATACTTAGCAGTAGTAGGTGTTCAACCAACCCAATTCTTCCCGTAAGTGTCGTAAGAGGCGACTAAGGGATATCCATCGGGGGTGGGCAGCAGCACCCCCTGCAGAACAAATCTTCCACCAAACTGCGATCCCCAATACGCAAACCCAGCGTGGGGATTACGGGCATTACCGCCCATGAGTTAAACGCCAACAAGGCGTTTGTCAGGAGGAGGCCTGCGTCCAGCAGTGGAACGATACAGGCTGTTGAGGTTGAGGTAGGTATTACACTTTTTGCCGTCACCAGCCTGGATAACTTCGTCTCAGGCACCATCAGGTCTAACAGAGAATGTCAAACGCCTCTCCGATCATATAATAAAACAAAGGGTACACAATAAGTATTCTCTAATCTATAATACAACTTTACTGTTCAAAAATGCAAATGTTAATCTGGATTTATGTGACTCATAGTTGGCAACGAACAGGCAAACCACTTCAATTAAACTAGGTTTATACTCATTCATTAATAACTTCTACTTACCTTATTGTAAGACTAGGTGCTGCCCGCAACTTTGCACGCGTTGTTTTTATGGAGACGTTTCTATCCCAAGAGAACTGATTTAGGGGACAAAGAATCATATGTGTTATTCCTAGCCTAGAAATACCTGTATGCGAAATTTCAGCCTGATCCGTTCAGTAGTTTTTCCGTAAAACAGTAACATACACCCTTACATACATACAAACTTTCGTGTTTTAACATTAGTAGAATATACAAAGTTCTATAGGTGAATAGTCTTTTATAGATGAAAGAGGCCTCTGATGATGATAGGTGAAAAACGTTAAACTTTAGTAATAACTGATACACTATCTACTCCTTGAAGCTTCAAAAGCTGTTGGTTTTCCATCAAAACAAAAATAAGCGAAGGTTTGATTGCGTCGGGAACGCTTCCTTCCGCGAAGAAGCTTTATAATTACGGAGATTGATGCAGCTGGCTCTAGCGCGCGTTTTGTAATTAAAATATTAAAACGGGTGGAGTGGAATGTCAACGTATTCGAAACTTATT
Organism: Eupithecia tripunctaria; assembly: GCA_955876795.1. Classification (NCBI taxonomy): domain Eukaryota; kingdom Metazoa; phylum Arthropoda; class Insecta; order Lepidoptera; family Geometridae; genus Eupithecia; species Eupithecia tripunctaria. The sequence goes on from OY041599.1 coordinate 26,314,485, forward strand.
TTATTTATAATGAAACCAAACCATAAGTAGGTGTACTTTGACGAACATGCAGACTGGCGAGTATACAATACACACATAAACTCGAGTGAGTATTACATATACCTACCTCTAGATAATATTAACTACAAACAAAACAAGACATATTTAAAAAACATTATCATGCCTTTTTTATCTAACTCGGACGAAAACGTGTCCAAAGTGCGAAGAAGCGAGTATAAGCGATTTACTATTATCAGCTATTTTCTCGCTGAAGAAACACGCAATAGATATACATTTCGTGTAAACAAAAGAGGTGCATAATATTAATAGTTGATCGCTGCGCCGGCGAAGACTCGTTTTACTAGCTTGTCGTTGAACGACGAAAACTATCAAAGATAATACTCGCTCAGTCGCACAGCGGTACTCGCTCAGCCCTGCTCGCTTAGCCGAGCCGAGTGACAAAACTATGGGAACTACATACCTACCTCCTCGCTTTCCGCTTCCTGAGCAAGTAACCAAGTCGTTTCTAGTTTCCCGCTTTACTCGCGTCTCGTTCATCGCTGGCGGTGAGGCAACTGCCTAAGGCTGCGTTAACAATTTGATTCGTGGGGAAGCGTACGAATACGCACGAATGAACCCATCTTTCCAAGTTGGTTTGGTACTATGAGAGCGCATACCGCGCCGCGTACGATTAGTCGTATGCAGGTAGACGTGCGTTTACTCACCACGTCCGAAAACTATCAGAGTTGTTGGGATTTTACTACGCATTCTCCTACATTAAACATAAACAACGCATCGATGTTATAATTATGTACTGTCTTACTGCTCATTTTAGGAGAACGAAAATCGTATATATGGGCAATATACAATATATTATACGACATAATACTGTGGATGTATGTGTAATGGGACCATCTAGTTTTTGTACATCAGTTTGTAGCCTTAATTGTCTAATAGCATACACTGCGGAGCTTACCCTTCCACCCGACGAAATAATATGGGGATCCCACTGCGTTTTGAGTCTATACAGTAAGACCTGGAAACAGTTGTATGCGTTAATTATATTTTGTAAATATTTATTGCGTTTTCATTTTCAGTGATCGCTCTAGATTCGTACGATCAGTTTACGTGCGAAAAAATTCACATCCAAAGCGAGCGCGGCCTTAGCCTATTTACATTATCTTAATACCGTATCTAACTAAATTATGTTTCATGTATCTATAAATAAACATTAATAAAGATCATAAAAAAGTAAGGAGAAGGTAAAGGCTTCCTTCATTGGAATATACATAGAATGTGGCGTGCTCGGGTTCTAGTATGGAACCGTAGACAGATGGGTAGGTAGGTAGGTAGGTAGGTAGGTAGGTAGGTAGGTAGGTAGGTAGGGTATATGTCGTATAGCTCGGTGGGTCGCGGTCGGTGACGATGCGGATAAAACGAGATGGCACGGCGCGGCGCGGCGCGGGCTTGCCGCCGCGGATCGATGTTGACCTTAAGCCCAAAAGCTGAAGGAAGCTTGCGGAGTCAAGTGCTCGCCTGCCTCGCCTTGCCTATAGCTTTCAAGTACCTAGGTACTAGGTACGTAACGCACGGGCGCGGGCGGTGCTAGAGCGCTGCCCGAGGCGCCTCCGTGGAGCAGGACTGTGCTATACTATGCCATCCCTGTAACGCCTGTGTCAGCACCCTAGCTCGCCTCGCTCCCGTTCACACTAATAATGGAACCAGATTGATCTTCAATCGGCTTATATCTGCGAACAATTAGTCCCTACCTATTCCGAGAATCACAACACATGCCTGTGGCACGAATGATAGGGGATCGGGGTTCATTCATTGCTAGTCAATGCGAGTGTATAGTATGCATTGTTAGTGACTAATTGGCTTGACTGTAAGCTTTGTAAAGCTAAAGATTTCAGCATGCGCAAACAAGGTAGGCAATTGGTATAGGTTAGGCAAGCAGGTGAGTAGCCAGGAATTCATTTCGAGGGTACAGGGTGAGTGGGGTGACGCATGCGATAAACGTTATCGCATTTGTGTTATTTTATGAGAAGCGACAGCTTCACGTAAGGTCAGACAGAAGTAACTTAACGTGAGAATCCCCCGGGTCTGCCGAGGGAGTACTAGAATGAACTGAGGCAGAACCAACTACGACCGCCACCGCGTCGCCACCGTGCCGCCGCGCCGACGCCGCGTCGCCCCGGCGGCACTCCGCGCAGGCCAGAGTGCACTTGCGCTGCCGCAAACCAACATCTCGCTCAAATATTTTCGAGAAATATTTATATTTTAACGTATGATATGAACGTAGAGATCGTACAAAAACATGCTAGCCTTGACCAGAATCTATTTCCACAACACAATGTTGCCTATCATGCATTCAAGATTATTTTATCTCCTTTATATTATCGAGTATTGCTACTCATTAGACGGCACAGCACATTCCTGAGCCAGCCAGCCGGTCCCGAGGGCCGACAGGAGCGAGAAGTCAGCTCTGGATCTCAAGAACCCACAATTTGTTATGGCGGTAGTACTTAAATTGATTGGTCACAGGTCACAGTGCGAGTTGCAAATAATGCATATCTGTGGGAGCACGACAGCTGTAACCCACAAGCCATGTAATACGGACAACAACTGGATGTGTCAATTCAGTTTGATGTCGCCGAACCTTGGCCGCATGGAGACGAACGAAGCTGCCGTGTCGACCGACAGCAACGTAGACAATGAAGAGCAGGCCATATTGAACCTTACGTATCGCCGCTTGCCGCATGCCGGTGCAATAGTCGGTGTACTGCAGGGCACACGGCAATCAAACCGGCGCGGCGCTATCTGGCAGAGAGCCGCATACGTCCGCTGTGCGCTGCTTACAACAATAACCGGAACACGATGAATGCGAGCGAGTAAACTGATATACCTACTAAGTTGGGAGCGGAGACCGCTCCCGAAATACTCCGGCACCTCGCCCCGGGCGCCGCCGGAGCGCCGGAGCGCCGTGCTGCGCTGGAGGAGTGCACTGCACGTCTCTGTTATTCTAACAAATAAATAAATGATCATCTAGTTTCGGTTAAGAAAACAGAGATAGTTTAAGAAGGATCTTAATAAACAGGGTGGGGACAAATTTTTGGCCCCTTAAGGGTAGCTACGTTTCTTTTGTAGTTAGAAGGTTTTGTTCTAAGGAACCTTCTGTTTTATTTTGATGAAAAAATATTGTCGTTTTTAGTTTTTTGAAAAAAAAGTACGGTTCGTCTAAACAAGTTAGTCTTAATCGACTCTATTTCCAACCAGGAACACTTTTCCCAAAGTAACATACCAAATCGAATCGTAAGTTTTGGCAATAATTAAAAAAAAAAAAACGATTCTCATACCTTTTCTCTGAAAAACGAGTAAGTGAAAACAACAATGTCACTCATTCAATGATTATTAATTTAAACTCGTATGTAACTACTTTTTTAAGTTGGTAGGCAAATTTTGAAGGCTTTTCAGGAATTCAATTTTTACCTTTTTTTATTTTTATTAAAAATTAAGAGAGCTAATTTTGAAGGCCTCTAGCCATGTTCGCTCTAACGACGATGGGGTTTCGACGCATGTGTCCAATAACGCAAAATACCAATAAACGCACAAAATCATATACGCGTGATGTCAAACACGCAAAATTCCATTTACGCAATTAACCATTTGCTAATTACGCATAATGCTACTTACGCGACTTACCATAATCGATTTACGCGTAATGCCAAAAACGAAGATTGCCAAAAACTTATACGCATTTGACCAATAATTCAGACGACTGCCTAAACTAACGCCACCATTAACCACCACTAGAAAAAAATAATAATAATAATATAATTATATGTAAATAATTTTTGTAATGATGCATTACAGTCAAACTTTCTTCTGTTTACGCACCTCCAATTCGTAGTATTTTTACTAATTATATTTTTGTTATACCGATAACCATCATGTAACAAAGAATCTCCTCCTTTTTGATTTTTAGTAAAAACAATTTCTTCCATTTTTTCTATTAAAAGTTTTTCTTTATCAATATTCTCCTCCAATTTCAAATGAATGACAACAAACAATGACAGGAGCGGCTCGATGCATACTAATAAGAAGTTTTACTAGTAAGGAGTATTTATTTTAAAGAAAGAGGACTTTTTCAAGTACGTACGTACTTAGAACGATTCATTTCCTATTTTACGAATATGTTGAGTGGTTTTACGATAGGCTGTCAAGAAATTACATCGTTTCCCTATTACATACTTCACATTTCTACATCTTGAAAAATAAATCTCCTGCACAACAGCGGCAATATAATTGCAATATAATTGACAGCTAACCTGTTAAAATACCACAAATTAGTATATCGTATGATTTGGCCTTGCACGTTTTTGGTATTCCGCAAATTTACACTTTCATGAATTGAACTCATTTAGGAAGCGTTTGGCCAAAAACATGGTTTTGGTTTATTGAGTTTTTGATATTTCACGTGATTGGCCATATGCGAATATAAACTATCAAATGCGCATTTGGCTCAAAAATTGTGGATTGGTATTTTGCGTTTTTGGACACATGCGTCGAAACCGACGATGGTTTATACGTAAAATATCTACCGATCGTCTACTAACATCGCGATCAACTCTCGGCGGAGTCGAGCCTCCACAACAGCCACTATGAGTGTTTCACTATTTTATTACGTGATTTTTCAAATTATTATATTGTTTTCTAAGCTTGACAGAATAAATACTCCCACGGTATATTTTTTTTATAGTACCACCTAGGAATGATTGTTTATTTTATACAGTAAATCTCCAAAATAGCTTGACGGAGACGGATATCAGGTAACTTAAGGAAGAAAAAGCTCTACATTAACGGCAACGGCTCTATACCGTATAAACTTTTGTGGAATAGCTCCAAAAATATTTAATAAGTTACCAGCTGCTCTACGCGAGTTAACGCTATTTAAGCAAAAAATATTTAAGATACTGATGATACATTAAAATGCTACTATCATAAATGAATTTTTCACGCACTCTTATATTAAAATTGTATAAGTTTTGACATTTTATTTGATTATTTGACATTTTATTTTATTATACGACATTTGTATATTAACTAATTGAAATTTGCTAATCATTTTGTTATTTTGTATGGACCAATGTTTTTCCATTTTTTGTAATGTTTGTGGATTTAATAGTTTATACATTATTTTTAATAATTTTTCCGAACTGCATGTCTATTAGCCACTATATAACATTTGCACACCAAAGCTGTCTAGCTGGTAAGCCATCGCAAGGGATATTTTAAAATTATTAATTATACCAACCATGTAACCCGTTGTCTGCAAATAAATGATTTGATTTGAGTTTACATTCAGGCTCGAATGTCTGTGGATCTAAATCTCAGTAATCACGGGAGTAAAAAACATAAATAATCTCCGTGGTAAAAAACATAAATTACTATTTTTTCTTCGGTTCCTTGGTTGTGAAAAACACGATTTATTATTTACTAATTACGATAAAAAAATCATGAAAGTACACTGTTTTGCACCTAATTGGTCTCGATCTCAGGAACCCCGCGGTCCTTAGAAAAGATTTTTGTTTTGATTCGTAGGTCATTACTAATTTTTTGGTTTCTCGGTTGGGTTTTTTCATAAGTGGCGTAGTTTTCTTGTAAATGTACAAAAACCTAATTTTTGCGCCTACACTGTTCCAAAAATGTATGCTCTGTCCCGCTCCTATGAACGCCAAATCCTATGACTATCATTTTCACAAAATGGCGCGTGTCTTTCTTCAACATACGTAATGCGTTATTGTTCCCTCGGCACGCCGGGAAGGTTCTGGAAAGTTTTCTAAACTAAGTTACGCAATAAGTTACGCACAAAATGTTTCATGACAACGTAATGCTTTCGAAACACGTGTATAGAGCAGAGTTGCGACTCCGCTGCTGAATGTGTCACCTAGACATGAGCGAGATAAAACTTCCTTAGTTGGCTTATAGTAGGTACCTAGTACCATTACAAATGTTATGAAATGTTACACTCTACCTAAACAATAACATCCTGTATAATCTCCTCAACCTCAACAGCCTGTATTGCTCCACTGCTCGACGTAGGCCTCCCCCTGATAAGCGTCTTATTGGCATTTATCTAATGGTGGATAATGCCCAAAATCCCCTCGCTGGGCTTACGGCTTGGGGATCGCAGTTTGGTCGTAGAATTGTGCCGCAGGGGGCGCTGCTGCCCACCCCCGGTGGATATCCTTTAGCCTCTTACGACACCCACGGGAAGAGATGGGGTGGTGCAAATTCTAAGCCCGCACCACACAGCTGTATAATCTATATAATTAGAAAATAATATCTACCATCTCAAATGTAATTCGTAAAGTCATGCGACTGATTTGACCAAAACTATGTATTGTATGGGTGTATGGAAGGAGGCATTGCCACATGATTGCCACTGACGGAATCAAATCAAATCGTTTATTTGCAAGAATACAAAAATATAAATACAATGTCAGATCTCATAACTATTTTATACCTGATTGTATTCAGCCTGCACACTGTGTTGAAGGGGGGAAGACATTCGTTCGATCAGGGTGAACAGTCAATATGTATATTTTTCTTACTTTCTTATAGTTTGCATCAACGAATGCAGGTACATTTTAGAGACTGTTAACAAAATAAACAGGGTTGACTTTTTCTTCAAATATACTATATATATATATTATATTATTATATTATCTGAGTGGCGCGGCTCAGCGCTTGGGTGATTTGTTTGTATGGTAAAATATAAAGCCACTTCGAGGATCTTCGAACCTTCGAACTGTCCAGAACTGTCCAACCGTTGCTGAACCGATTTGCGTGAAATGTTAATGTGAAACAGGAATAACTCAGTGAGGTCAAATCAAACAATTAGAAAGAACTAATTTTTTAAAGTTAATCGGTTTTTAAATATTGTCATCAGAGCTAAAGGTGCGAACTAATATTCAGACCAATCCGTGAACAGGAACAGAGTCAAATTTGAATCACTGGATTTGACCCAAACAAATAAACAAACTGGGCAAGCTTAATAAAAACACCAACATAAAGTAAACAACAACCGAGAAACAGGTTTAGGTTACTTATTTTATCCCTATATAAGTATTAAATTGAAATGTCTGTTTGTAATGTCAAAAAATAACAGCCTATGTGAATTGATGCATGGAAGTAGAGTCTACGTGCTAATACTTAATAATGAAAATGAGTAAAGCGCAAAGTAATAACAATAACTCTTTATTGTAGACACAATTATCTATATTTTAACTGAAGAGACGAACTTACAAAACTTATACTTAACTAGCTGCGCCCAGCGATCCGTTCAGTAGTTTTTGCGTGAAAGAGCAACAAACATACGTACCTACAAACCTGTTTACAAACTTTTGCGTTTATAATAATAGTAGGATCTATAAGTATACAAAAGTACAAAGATTGGCATACAAAAGTCACGTAGAGTCTGTTCAAAAAGAGAAGCGTCGTACTAATTGAGGGCGCGCGTGTGCCAATTGACAACACTGCTCTGTCATTGCAGTTCACCGTAACGCCACGACGCTTCTCTTTTTGAACAGACTTAGGCCTGATCAGTCACCAGTCTATACTTGAGTGACATTTTTGCCATAGAAAAGTGTTACTCAAGCATAGTTCGAAAACCGAGCAGACTTTCATAATACGGCTTTAGAGTCTGCAAAAGCGCATTACAAATTATATTTGTAGGAAGAAATATTTACCCACCCGTCTAAATGTAATTGTATGAATAAGTCTTTCTGCCAGACTTCTGATAGTGGAATTATCGCACGAGTCAACTCTGGACATAAAAGACGCAATCCTTTTCCGCTGAATAGCGTTGAAAGAGTCTACGCGGGCCTGTGTTAGCATTTCAGAAGCACTACAGAAGCGCTTCAAGCCCATCAGTTGCATGAAAATGTTATTATAGGCCACACGTATCCTATCACGCGTCATTGGTGTTCTCAGTACAGAGCTGACAAGAGTAAAATGTCTGGCAGAAAGACCTAAACATCGTCAGATAGAACTTTCTCGCGATCGATCATGTTCCCTACGATGCTGAGTGATTTACGCTGCCGTTTTAAATTTTTTACTATATAAACAGCTTGATAAATAGAATTACTATCAAACAAGAAATAAGTTGCAATTGACTCTAATTAACTACAATTTTTTGTCCACTAGCGGAAGAAGTGAAAAAGAAACCACTAGCAAGTTTATCGCTTATCAACTAATACAATCTTAGCATAACTAAGTCTAACTGTTCTTACATACTATTGTCGGTGTGGAACTGGGAGACATCCGGCCAAGCATTAACATCATTGACGTAATCATCTAAGGAGTAGGCTTTCTTGATAAGATTTCGTTTTATATACAGTTTAAATTTACGAAGGGAGCTCAGTTGCTTCAGATGGAAGCTTATTATAGAATCATTACGCAATTGCCCACAAATGATTTCCCTACCTTTCGTAATCTGTATGACGTGGCCAAGGTATTTGAATTTCTCAACTACTTTTACAGCCTGCTGGTTCAGATAGGCCTCTGGTACGTTCACCGGTAATTTCATAGATATATCTGTTAGAATCCACAAGAATACATTGGGTCCTCCCCAAACATGTCACCGCTGCCTATTCGTGCATACAGTGACATGTCCCGTCACCGCTTACACAAACAGTATGTTTGCTGCACTAGTTTCCGCACTTCATTTTATCTGGAATGGCGCGCAACTGCCGCGGTCTCACTTTATATCCTCATTTACACTGCTTTGCCGGCTTATGGCCGCCGTGTCGTCGCACGCCTCGCAACTAATCCCATTATTTTGCTGACAAAGTGTTGTCCCATTCGAAAAGTTAATTAAGCCCAAGCTGAACTGGAACTGTTGTGGCCACTGACAGCTGAATCGCTGTCTCCTGCCGGAGTAACATGTGCACATTTTGCACATGCAAAGTTTGCGAGGTAGGCTAGGCTCGCTCCTTCTCTCGCTCTAAAATCAGGTCATCATAGTTATGATCATTTCTATTGTAACGCCTTTTCGGCCATGTTGTATTGTCGCCGAGCATAGAGTAGACTCGTAGAGCTGGCAGGCAGGTGCACCGATGTACCGTGCTAGTGCTAACTGCACGCTAACTGAAGGTTGCTTCTCAACGAGGAGCAAGCGGGGAGCCTGTGCGACACGACTCACAAACGAACCTGCGAGTAGATAGTAACTATATTGAATACAATTTGACGCTCTACAATATTGTAATAGATGTACCTAAACATGATTGACATGAGTAATAGAAACCGAGTTAATCACTAAAACCTGTTTTTTTACATTTGACCTTGAATAACTTTAGATACATCTTTTAGAACGCCAAAATTAAGGTATTTCGCTCAATTCCTCGGTGGATGCCTTTTTATACTAAAGTGACTTGACGAGTAATAATGCCCTCCTAGCCGAATTTCGGCTATGGCGGCTAGTCTCAACGAAGACTACCTCTATGCGCAGGACATAATTATAGTGCACAAGTGTGCGCGCAAACACAAATGCACTCTCTATTCCCTCAGTCTCGTAATCCAATGGCACGGCAGTCCGACACGACCGGGGAGAGGTTAGGCTCAGGGTCAAAAAGCCTAACGTGCTTCCGGAGGCGCGGGCGTGTGACACCGCCAACTTCCTGACTCCCGGCTGCTACTGTGAATTTTTCGTGCTTGCAAAACCCAAACAACCACGCAGCGTGCTGCTTTTGGCACAGAACAGAAGGTTCCCAGTATTACTTCCAGCGTAACTAATAGTAGTCTGTCTGTCTGACCTGCAGAGGTGTATTCAGAGTCTGGGTCGCTGGGGTCGCCGGGTCAAGAAATGGGGTATTTTACTCATTTCTAAAATAGATCAAATCGGACGTAGTTCCGCTGAAAGGACTCAGTCCACAAGAAATCTCTTTGGAGATATAGCATTTTGAAGTTTAGACGAGAGGATTCAAAAATGTTATTGCATTAAAAAAATTATATTATCGTGTCAGATGATATTTGAGTCGTTTCTGCTAAATTGATGGTAATATTACAAGTGTTTATTTCAATTTATCTAAAAAGATCTAAGCGACAAAAAGTAGCAATAAAAGTGGGACTTATTATTAAAAAGAGCTTTATTATTGAGACAAATATTGCATTGTACAAAAAAACGGTTTTATGAGATGTTTTTCTCTAAGCCCTCATGATCCTGTTCCGTTGTATAATCTAGCTGTGCTGTGACCCGATTCCCTCTACAAAATGCATGCCTTTGGTGGTCCGATTTTAATGATTGATGATTGAAGTTTGTTAATAGTTTTTGAAAACAAAGTCAATTGTTATAAAAAATTATTTGATTTTTATCGTAGACTTGTTATCCCTAAGAGATAAAAATAAAATAAATAAAAATAAATAAGGACTGAGAATGCTCGGTCTTTATGTATTTTATTTTTATCTCTCAGGGATAACAAACAATCATACTTAAATATGAACAGTTAATAGTAAAGTTACTAAGTACTAAAAGTATGTCCAGCCCCGTTATCCGCAAGTTACAGTAGAGGGGTGGTGTTAGTGAGTTAACATAGTAGTCTAGGTAATCTAGAATTATATTAAGTAAGTAAGTATAGTAGGGCCTCGATAATCCGAACGCCTAAAATGTATACTCTGTTCGCAGGGGGATGGACGCAGCGTTCGGATTATAGTATGCAGACATTTGAAAAAAAAAAAAACAATTTAGTATGGAAACTATGTTTTAATCATTAGAAAATGGTACAAATTAATGAAAAAAATTAATATTTATACTTTTTTGAAGAATTCTAATATAGTAGGTACATTGAGGGTTAGTATTTAGCGAAGGGCTCTTGACAGTCAAATCGTCATTGCTTGCCAAGAATTATTAATCTCTGATTCTGAGAAGCCTCTATTACGAAAAATGCTTAATCTTTAAGATCAAAATCTTCATTATTATTACGTTGTCTGTTCCATGACACGCGGGGGCGGGGGGTCTTTCGGATTATAGAGGTATTCGGATTAACTTAGGTGTATATAAAGTTGAATAAACATGCTATTAATAAAGAAGCTAAGCTATTAGAAAAGAAGAAAAACAAAATAACAATCTAAATGATGTTTAACTAATTTAGCTTGTTATTTTGTCTTTCTTTATCTGATGCGGTCTACGATAAAAACCCTAGGGTAGACATACATGCTACTATTGCAAGTTTTTATCCAGTTGAATTTTCTTATGTTGTAAATACTTTTCTTTTCTGTTTTGGATCTTCCGAAGAAAGCCGGTTTCTACATAATAAGTCGATTTTTCTTTTTGCTAGCATTTATTTCATTAGTATACTCTTCGGCGATAGATAATCTCTCGTGATATATGTAGGACTCGATTGTTGGGAAGTCGGTGTCATTCAGGAGAAATGTGTGCCCAGACTCTACATATTTCAAACGTATTGTTTGCACTCGGGCGTGAATTAAATAGAGCTTTCGATACGATTTTGGCCTCCGCAACAATCGCTCCAAAGTGCCAGCTCTATAACGCTTCAACCTCAACCTCAACATCCTATATTGGTCCACTGCTGGACGCAGGCCTCCCCCTAATACGCGTCTTATTCCCGTTTATCTCATAAAGGGCTCATGAAGGCCCATAATCACCACGCTGGGAATGCGTTTTGGGGATTGCAGTTTGGTGGTATAATCGTTCTGTAGGGAGTGCTGCTGCCCTCCCCCTGGTGGACATCCATTAGTCGCCGGTTATGACACCCGCGGAAAGAGTTGGGGTGGTGCAAATTCTTAGCCAGCACCACACAGCTTGCCTGTAACGCTTGCCGCGATATTATTGTTTATATAATGTACAAGATACGATCCGGCCTCTTGTGCTCCTCGGCCTGTGCCCGGACATTGCGTTGTGTGGTTGGAAGGGGTTCCACCACACATCGCAATGTCCGGTGCTTTAGATCCATTATGAATCCCACTGCTGTGCAGCCATAGTTGCGCTTGTTACGCGCTGTCACGATATTGGTTGGAATACGCGGCAGCGGAAGTCTTTTCCAAATCGAAACACTAATTTTCTTTGTATAGGTACAAATTATATTATAATAATAACGCATAGGTTTTGTTTCAAATCGAAATACTAATTTTCTTTGTATCGGTACATATTATATTATAATAATAACGTATCGGTTTTCGGTAACCCTCGCCCACCCAAATCTATTCCTAGCTAAGGCCCTGCTGCCAATAGGTATAGTACGAAAAATAAGGAGGGGATGGTGCAATAGTTCGCGTGTCTCATACTGCGCAGTCGGAATCGATTCGATTATATCCAATCCAACCCATGCTCTTAAAATAATAATTAAATTTTATTCAATCAGTATTTTTTTTAACAATTCTGAAATAATATTTTTTACACATAAGAAGCGTTTGGTCACTTTTCTGTTTTATTATTATTGAATAATGATCTAAGCTTAACACTAAGATATTAAACTCAATGTTAATGTGTTAAATTGTAATAAATTATAACGAGTTTATAATACAAGTAGATTAGGTAATAGAAATAGAAGTTAGAATCTCGCACCAACATGATAATGCTTCACAATTTGCGGAAAATGATTTTTATTCCCCGTAGAACCCAGAAACCACTACAAAATCATCTAGCGCCGACACGAAACGATCCTCCTCAAAACGTGATTCTAAGATGATGTAGTAATAATAATAATTAACAAGCTTTATTGCAGGAAATATGTAGATACAGTATTACAAAAGGTGTATAGGATATTCATAAGGAAAAAGAAAACTAACTACTGTATCATCCAATTGGTGGTCTTATCCCTTGTTGATATCTACCAGACAAGCATAGTATACAAGGCACCTTTATGTCGAAGGCTACCTATGAGCTAGTTGTATCTAGCTGTGTGTTTTAGTTGGCCTAAGTCAGTGTCAGTGAGTCGGACACCATGCGGTCGCTCACTACCCCCGAACTAGTTGGTACTGTATCTCGGGTGGCAGTAAACTACTCGCGCCGGCCTTGACAGTAGTCAGGCTCAACTTTAAATGATTAAATGATTCACTTAATTTTTTGCTCACTACCAAAAGAGATTAAATAATATAATATGTAGGGAGGTATAGGTACCCAATCAAAACAACTTATGACAACAAAGATACACAAATAATAAATAAATGGCCGCATGATGCGAGTAAAGGTACGTATGTTATTGAAGGTACCTGAACAAGGTAAACCGCTTTTTAGGAAAATTTACCCACCTAAGCTGCTTCGCCAAATGACAAACCAATTCTGATGATTCATTCACTTATTTGTAGGAATTATCGTGAGGTGGTCCCGAGTTTTATTCCTAAGGCCGGCCGTCTCTACTTTAAAAATATGTGTAATTATTTAGGAATTTACGTAAATAAAAAAAACTAAATTGCTTACTAAATATAGGCATAATGGCCTCCTGCCAAACAATTCTGTCACCAAACTGCGATCCCAACCCGCATGCCCAGCGTGGGGATTATGGGCATTACCCCCCGTGAGATGTCACTAAAGGCACTTATCAGGGGGAGGCCTGCGTCCAGCGGTGGACCAATATAGGCTGTTCAGGTTGAAGTTGAGGTAACACAACTAGCACCTACAAACTATGCAGGTGCTAGCAGTGTACGCAGATTCATGTTCGGTGAGTTTTGTTCCTAATAACATCGTACCTACCTCACCGGTAGGGTCAGGTAAACTCAGTGATTGATGTATTCCTAGGTAGTACCTACATATGCTAGTTTAGGTGGTAGGTACACCGTGCAAAGTTCGACGTCGCACCGCGTCACGTGACCGGACACGCTCGACGCGCTCTTGTGTGTTTTTGTGTGAAGCCACACACGTGGAGCGCTAAATTAACTTTAGGTCAATTCGCCATCGTTGCTTTTAGGGTTTCTCTGTTTTTTTTAGCCTCTGCATCGGTCTGTTTCTGACACCTACATTATTTGTTGAATGTAGAGTCAATCCTGCAAACCACGCCAAGTTTCAGTCGCGCCGCGCGCGCGTTTGTACTCTGGTTTTCCGTCTAATTCTGTTGAATCTATATTATGATAACACTAGCTGTAACCCGTGGCTTCGTACACGTTACTCGTGCAAGCTTCTATCTGTCAGTGAGCCAGTCTCCTATAGAATATTATATTGTATCATATCGGCGGACGGTGCACCGCACGCTCTGCTTTGGCTTTACTTCGCTTGCTGCCATTTTGCTGCAAGGCAACTGCACCCGTCGACCGCAGTCAACTGCACCCGTCGACCGCAGTCAATGCAGTCGACGGCACCTGCCGCAGTTGCCTTCCAGCCGGTAACTTGCAGCCCGTGTTTGAGTCCTTTAGCGGCGACGCGACGGGCGCGACGCGGGCGCGCTGCGGACGCGCTGCAGACGCGGGCGTGGAGGGTGCTCCGTATCGCTCTCGTTCAAACATCGATCCGACAACGACGACGTGAGAATTCAATTAGGATTGCCTTTATTAAGTATTATTTACTGCGCTTCGCAGAAACGAACAAAATAATGGTATATAAATGCCTATTGACGACGGAAATCATTAATTCTGATGGATGTGTGTTTGTTTTGTTATGCTGGCAGTTAATGGATTCGCTCAGAGGTCATTTAATGCGTAGGATGTTGTTAGCTCTCCGATAAGTAGATAGTTGAACTAATCAGGCGCCTGTAGAGGTGCAGGCGGGGCGGGCGCGGGGCGCTGCGACCCACGTGGAGCGACCGATTTAGCAACTCTCGTTTTTTTGTTCGAGTCTCTAATGACTACTGGCCAGCATTAGTGAGTAGCTTTCATCGAAACGTGGAACGCAATTAATAAAAAAAAGTATTATTTATGGATGTTATACAGGTTGCTCGGTTGCTCGTGTATCCGCAGACCGTATGCCATAATGGTAACTCGGGGCAGGTGGAACCGAGTGCGCCGCTTTTGGCGGCTTTTTTAACCCTGAAAACCTTCTCATATCTCTATTTTTGTATTTATTGAGTAGGTTACAAAATAGCTAAAGTCACCGTTCTATTGCAATTAGTTGCACAAGTTCTACAGAACATGATTACCTACTGTTCAATACAATTGGAGACTAAAGTAAGTCTCTTTCTGGGAAGTCAATATGGTCGATTATTTGAATTAACGCTTATATTGTCTTGGTATACATTATGGTATGTAGTTTTGACACAATAATGTGGCATTTCGGTGGAATGGCCAGGAACTTGGCAAGTTTTCAATGACTAGGAATAACAGATGTACTATATTAAAAGAAAATTACAATCACATTATAATTTTTATTTGGCATAGCGCATCAGCATTGCCATTATTGACGACTTGTAGATTGTTTGCAACAGTCGGCAATTAGCTTAATTGCTTCAATTGTAATTACACTTCCAATTTATTTCTTTATTATTTAATAGTTATTTTAATTTCAATAGAGTATAATATTATCAAATTATAGTAATTAATTATGATGTAAATTCATAACTTGAAGCCATGAACAAACGTATGATTACGTTTGTAGAGATGAAGGTTGACCGCGGTGTACATCAAGCTGCTATTTTGCTGGTACGAGTACTTTCAGTCAGCACAGCACGCGGGCGACGCGACGGTCGATGCTAAGTTCCGTTTCAAGATTTTCACTCTGCGGAAGTGCTTTTATTTCCGGCGCCTACCACTGAGTCTAACTTATTTATTAACCAACTTCAAAAAAGAAGGAGATTCTCATTATCCTTTTTTATATGAAAGCTGGTGCTTCCCGTGTGGTCCCATTTTAATTTTATTCAGTTCTAACAACGGGATCCATAAAAAATCATGAAATATCTATATATAAGTTTAAGTCGGTTTATAGTTTTAAAACAATTTTTTTAAATTAAAGTTTCAGATGGCGCACCACTTCACATAATGCGTGCTTACAAATGTTTTTTTACATTGTGACTTATGTCAACAGAACCGCGTATACTTATGTAGTACTACTACTACCGGCACATTACTACTGGAACTACATTCGCACCAGTCGTTTTTGTGACAGACCTACTAGTCCAACCACTTCTGTGCTGTAGGAACATCTTTTTAGTGTATTATAAGAATGCATTTAAGGTATTATTTTACTAATACGAGTACTTGCGTTATTTTAACGTTTTACGACTGTACTAAAATTCAACCAAAGTAAAAGTGCTGTGAGTTGTAAAACGAAGAGTACCTATAGCTTTTTTTATGATTTGTAAACTCACACCAAATGGAACAAGATTCATGGTGTGAGTTGATGAACGAGTCAGAACCATTACTCTCTCTTCGGGACTCGGTCTCTTCAGGACACGAGTGCAAGTCCAGGTCTTCGTGGCACTCATCTGTCAGTACATTGTCTGTCAATCACGTAGTCAACAAGTACAATTTTGGACTAACAAACGCCTATTGGTTAAAAACAATCTACTCCTAAACGGTACTCTTAATTTCAAAGGGAGATTGTCTTCATCTTCATCTTCTAAAGAGTATAATTATTTTAAAGCCGACAACTCGCACGAGATTGTCGTGGTACAGTTTGGAAAGATTGGTTTTCCAACGAATGATTTATCTTGATTGATCAGAGGGCCAAAATGGTACCAGTCCGGCCATCCTCGTAGCAGCTTATATAAACCATGTGACGTACCTATACGTACCTGTAGGTATAGGTACGTTACATGGTTTAGGATGTCCAGTCACCGGTGATGGAGAGGGTTGATGTAATACATTTAATTTTAACGACAAATCAATAATCTTTTTTGTCTCTCCATGGTAAAATGGCAGCCATTTTAATTTTTAGGCCTCTGTTTTACTGATTGATGATACACTTGACATAGTTTCCTTTAAATTTTTACATCAGAATTTGTTCTATAAATAATGAACATTTTTTTATTTATCCTCGAAAGTAGTGCGCCCGCTGCCTTGGATCATGTGGTGGTTACATTGTTCGTATAAATAGAGGCGCCGGCCGTCGGGAAACTGATAACAGCGAATATTTGAAGACGCAACATAATTATCTCCACGTGGCGTCGCGGCCGCGCTGAGATTACGCGCGATAAACTACAAAAAACGACAATCTACAACGAAAACCTATTTATTTTATGACGCCGATGGTTAAAGTCAGTCAGATATTTACCATATTGCATATTCAATAAAAGAGAGATCATAAAATCTGCCAGAATCTACGACCCGAGCCTACCTTGTAACTTAACCAAAAACTGCCACAGTGCCAAACAAGGTCATTTAATATTCATCGCACGCTGTTCTACTTATTTATCAATAAGTTATGTGTCCTTTGACTTTAATTTGCTATATTTAATGATTCGGGTATTTGGTCTCCAGGAAACGTATGTTTGTTGCACCCGGTGTACAGAGAAAATACTAGAGGACATAGTCCACCCACGCGTGTCAACGCGGAGGCGGAGACAATACCGCGGAAGTGAGACTGGCACCCTTCCACCTTTTCACAGCCCTGCCAACCTTGCGGTTATAAGAGTCACTCGGGTGACTCAAGACTCTACAAATCCTAGGCACTGTGTCCCGTGCACTCTCCCCCTTCTGAGCCATGCCACACACATGACAGACTTCATTGCCGGGCTGCTCTCCCCAGCACGGTGGTGCTCTGTCCCGGCACCGTCGGTATACAGCGGTATTTAGCTTGAGATGAGCGTGGTGCGGCCGAGGAGCGAGTCGGGCTGATAACAGCCCGCTGATAAGAAGTGATAAGGCGGCGTCCATCACCCCGGGTGATAGCGAGCGATACTGCAGCGACGTTCATATTTACGCACTTGTTATAATCTTACTTACTACATCGATTACTTGTTCTTCAATCTGACTATCCTAGGAGCAGCGTAGTGCGATCAGTAACTAACTCCATACCAATATTAATATACGATGTGTCGGGATACTTAAAGAAATAGGTTAATGCTTTGTCTGAACTTTTCAGAGCGACTTTTTGTAAATTCCAAAAATTGGATTGATGAATGTTTTTTTACTATAAAAACTATCGTAGTTTGACGGATTCATTGCATGTAACCGGGTGTGTGTTCCTCCAACAGAAGTAAGGTTCGTAGATAACCCGCTTACATCAGTGATGAATGTTTGTTACCTATTCATGCCGAAGCTATCAAACAGATCACGCAAAAATGAAAAAAATGCACAGATATAGTTCTAGGCCTGGAATAAAACATACACTTCGCTTCATCCCACAAATAAGTTCCCATGGGATAGAAATAACTTTCGAACGTTTCCATGGAATCAACGCGTGCTAAGCTGCGGACAGAAACTTATTTATAATAAAATCACAGAAAACGTAAAATGTCAAACTGAATGAGATGCTCATAGAAATCTTATTTATTACGAACTTGAGAAGATCTTTTAGCGACTCGCAAATTAAATAACAAAATAATATAGGTAATAACTAGTAGGATTTGGTCTATTTCCCTGAATGTCCAGTCTACGAGTCTATTGTCTGAAGGTCCATTCCCAAATGTCTTAGCTTAGTAGAAAGGCACGGTACCTGTCAGTTTTCCATTGCAACACCCGAATTAACTCACCTGAGGGCTTAGTAAGTAAACCGGGATTCGCTATGAAGCGAAAACAATTGAAAGTTTCGCAGGGAAAAATTCGATCACGTTATAATGGGTTGGAAATATCTAAGTCAAACCCATACATTTTCGCACTTTCTACCATCGCCTCAAACGAATTGTTAAGATTTTGGCAAGAGAGTACTTATCTGTTAATTCTTGTATGGCAAGGATTTGGGATGTTTTAATTCAGGAAAAGCACACGCGAGGCAGTACTTGCTTCGTATAATAAACTAGCTGCGCCGGGCGGCTTCGCACGCGTTGTCCCTATGGAAACATTTAAAGGCGTAAAGAGGTAAAACATTCATGCATCCGTCCATCCATCGATCCATACATCCATACAAACTTTTGCGTTTATAATATTGGTGTGATTACACTAACAAGGAAATAAAGGTAGCTGCCTCCAGCCCGGTAGTCGCGGAGAGCCGCTGTGGTTCGGCAAGCTGCGATCAGCCGGTTCGTATGTATAGAAAGAAACCTGAGCTTATCTATACTACTCTAGCCGTAGGAGGTGGCGTCGCCAGCCAGCGCGTCGGCGCGCGGCGTCGCGCCCCGACAATAATAAATGAACCCCTCGCGACGAGCCACCCTCCCCTCCCCCCCGCCGCGCCGGGTGGACCTTCTGTGTACGGTCCCTCCGATCCACATCCGCATCGACCAGACCGGGTCTACGCCGGAGACTCTTCCTCGTTTCTTGCATGCTTGTAACACTGTTTACATCACGCGGCAGCGACGTCACACAACTTTACACAGAATTTGTAGCACTCTTCGCAGTTTACGACTTATACAAAATGAATTGTACAAGGATTTTTTTTAACGAGTACCTAACCTACTGACGATGTTCTACGTTTACAATGTTTTCGAGTGTTCTTTGAGTAGATACCATTGTTTCTTGTTTCGCTGTAGCGGCGTGCGCCGCCGGCCGGGGCGGGCGGATCGCAGGGCTGCTATTTCCGCGCCGCCGGTCACGTCACACTGGATCCTCGATACTGTACTCCCAGCAGCTGATCTAAGGGCGCACGGGCCCTTCGATCGACGCGATTCAAACACTTTGATTTACCTTCGGAATTCGTATAATTGGAGTATTATTGAGAAGTGATGGCTTCGGGCGGCGTGTCGCGGCGCGTGTCGCGGCGCGTGTCGCGGCGCGTGTAGCGGCGCGCGCGTGGGCGGAACACACAACACATTTAGATCTCCGTCGACATACATTTTCTAAAAGCATCGTTCCGCGAAGGCCGAGCCGCCGCGCTATCAATATTTCAATCCCCTATTGATAAAACTCTCTATTGTGAATGCGCGAGCCGCGCCACCGATTCTGAATAAACATACCTACCAACAATAGGTACGTGTGTTTATATTGAATAATGTTTAATTAATAACCTAGGTCAATATGTTAGACTTAAATCCCACGGCATCTTAAGTCGATGTGGGTTTTACGAGCAGCGATTATACATTAACGCTCGTTTAATGGCCGGTTACTGGCGGTTACGGACGCGTGACGTCCTGCGGCCCGCGCGGCGCGCGGCGGCGGAGCGGGTTCGAGTCCCGGCCGATCGCGGCCGCTCATTAGCGCCGCAGCACTGTAATTAGTGACTGTCAGTCATCTCGGCGTGTTCCGCGTGTGCATTGTTATTCATAGCTATAGCCGTGGAGCCGCCTCCCCCACCCCCGTGGTTATCGCACGAGCCTTGCCTCGCAACGCAATATTCACGGTGTACCGCACCGGCGAGCAGCGAGCCGACTCTACGGGCTCATTGTGAATGGCTTCGGGAGGCAGTTGTTCTTAATTGGGCTGCCAAGGTCCGTGACTGGGGCGAGGGGCGAGGGGCGCGGTGCGGGAGGCAGCCGGCACGGACGATAGGAATCTAATCGAACAGCCTGCCTTCAGGGACGAGAACGCTAGGACAAATAACCTCGAGGGAAGAGAACATGCACTTTTTTAATGAAAGCGCGTTAGTTTCGCTTCAATAGAGTCGTTGCTGCGCGGCCCACTGTACCCAGACAATCATCCACAAGGTCCCGCCGCCACTCCCCGTGATTGGAACATCCTCCGCGGAGCACTAAGTGCGCCGAATCTAGCTCATCTCACACCAGCTCGCACCAGCTTGCGCCATCTCGGCCCGGCTCGGCCGGTTCTCTCCGGTTTCCTCTCTTCAAAGACGATCAGCTACCGGTGTGTGTGCTGCTTTGCAAACATATTTTTTTCATTCGGTTATTGAATCTGAACAGATTGCAGAGTGTTTAGGACACTAGGACACGTGTTCGCATCCAAACGAAGTCCATAGTTGCGGTAAGGGCAGCGGCTGAACTGTCTCTGTCGTTCAGTTTTATTTCTCCTTAGCAATAAAACTCTCCACGCGGTAAGAGAAATCAAATGAAAATAGTCATTTTAATAAGAAATTTACTTACAGTTTTTTTTAAGCAGAAGTTTCAAATTATTTTTAAATGTTTGTTCACAAGTTAAGAAATATAAATAGAAATAGAAAATCTTTATTTGCGTGACATGGAAAAATGAGTCGAATACACAATAGAAGTTAATTAAAAAGTTAGAATAACTTCAGGTTGCTTTTTAGAGTTGAATCTAAAAATATTTGATGCCTCATTTATTCATTACATATTTGCTTTGGCTTCCTCTTAGATTCGTGTTACGAATGCTTGCTCTGTCAAAGATTTTTGCGTGAGCGACGTTTAGGCACAGAAAAAGGTTACTTAAGCATAGATTGATAGCTAAACAAGTTTTCAGAATACGGGCCTTAGAGAACGGGCCGTACCACGTGATGTGTAGTGAGTGAGGACGAGGTAAGATTCCCTCCGTGAGCACGCTGTGGCGGAGCGGGGCGGGGCGGCGCGGCTACTGTGAGCACGCTGTGGCGGAGCGGGGCGGGGCGGCGCGGCTACTGTGAGCACGCTGTGGCGGAGCGTGGCGGGGCGGGGCGGCTACTGTGAGCACGCTGTGGCGGAGCGTGGCGGGGCGGGGCGGCTACTGTGAGCACGCTGTGGCGGAGCGTGGCGGGGCGGGGCGGCTACTGTGAGCACGCTGTGGCGGAGCGTGGCGGGGCGGGGCGGCTACTGTGAGCACGCTGTGGCGGAGCGTGGCGGGGCGGCGCGGCTACTGTGAGCACGCTGTGGTGGAGCGGGGCGGGGCGAAGCGGCGCGGCGCCTGTGAGCACGCTGTGGCGGAGCGTGGCGGGGCGGCGCGGCGCGGCGCCTGTGAGCACGCTGTGGCGGAGCGGGGCGGGGCGGGGCGGCGCGGCGCCTGTGAGCACGCTGTGGCGGAGCGTGGCGGGGCGGCGCGGCGCGGCGCCTGTGAGCACGCTGTGGCGGAGCGGGGCGGGGCGGGGCGGCGCGGCGCCTGTGAGCACGCTGTGGCGGAGCGGGGCGGGGCGGGGCGGCGCGGCGCAAGTGAGCACACTGTGGCGGAGCGGGGCGGGGCGGGGCGGCGCGGTGCCCCACTGCCCAATAGAGATGATTGCGGGGCGCTCAGCATTGACCTTCCATTACACACTCACACACAGTGAATTAGAGTCAATTGCACCTTATTTCGCATTTGATATAAATTACTATTTATCAAGCTGTTTATGTAGTAAAAATTTGACTTGTCTAAATGTTTATTTCGAAATAAACGATTTGACTCTGACTCTGACTCTGAGTCACGTTCTCTTCACGATTCATTCGAAAATATAAATGACATAATAAAGTTTTTATTTTGTACATGCCCTATCCAACAGAGTGCATGCAATGTTTACAAAGTTTTGTAATATTTTTGTCAAACTTTGAAATCTTTAGTACCTACTGTACCTACTTATAAATCTGTGAATAAAATATCAATATAATACTGAGTCGCGGTTCGATAATATCGTTATTCGTATTCGTTGTAGAGTTGTCCCTCTACACAACCTTTTGGTTACACAGCTTCTGAAAGACAATGTAACAATCGATGCGATCTTAAAAAAGTCCAAAAGATACCTATGCGTTGGACATTATGTATCAGATATGTCAAGACGTGATCTGTTTCAAATTTTACTTATTTTAATGATTTATTAGAATTATATTTTTAATGAAAATTGTTTACATCGTTAACTCGAAGAGCTTCTGTTTATTTGTTGTTTTTTTAATTGTAATACAATTAGAAACAAATAAAATGATGATGAGAAAGATTTTGGTCCCTCTTTTTTTACTACTAGTTGCTCCCAATGCTGGGCACACGCCTTCTCTAAATTTTGCTCCCCTTCATTATTTAATTTATTTTCTTGTTAGTATTTATCTGATTTATTCGGTTTAAGACACACACACTGTCAGAATTTTGAATTATCTACATAATACGGTTCAAAAGAAACAGCCTTCCCGTTAACCTTTAACGGGAAGTACCGTACCTATAGGTTTTGGTCTATGGCGAGAAAAAAAAACATTCGTGGGTTAGGGAGTGAATTAACTACCTACATATTAATGGTTTTTGGAATTTTCTCTTTATTTATGCTATAAGACCCTGCTTCTTGCTTAAATTGATGATTCTAGCTCTAGCCAGGTGAACACTCTAATTCGGTGTATTAGAGTACCTTCACCAAGTTCGCCAACCGTGGGGCAGAATGCGTCCGCACTACAAACTTTACTTTCAGGCAAATTAAAATGAATGACCTAGTTCCTGTTATCCCCTCAACTCCACTCGGCTCTTTGCGGAACCTGTCTATTTATAAAATAATATCTCGAGCGTCTACCTACGACTACAGAGCGGAAGGGAAGCCCTGCGGTGCAGCGGGGATTGGACATCCAGCGCAGCGTCTTCCTCCGACACGAATATTAACTTTGATTGGCCTGCCTACGTCACGTTGATTCAGGAGCACGGGCACTGGGGAGCAAGTGCTCTTTGCTCTGCGCACTGATCGCTGAAAACAAAGACAAAGTTAGATTCAGATTAGTTTCGTTCAGAAAGTAGAGTAAAGTGTAGTTTGAGAGATGTAGGGGTCATCGACTGAAACTACATCAGCGGAAGGTCGCGACCGCTGCCAGCATTCAGGGTTCATCAGTAGTCCGCTGCCGTACATCCCCCCCCCCCCCCGCCCCCCTTTGTGTCATCGTATGGCCACCCATCTAAAATCTCACCCCGATGGCTATTTTTCTGTATCGTTATAATAAAAAGTAAACGATAGCAGCAACCCAATAATAAAAAAGCAAGCGAAATAATAAAAAAGTTGATCGAAAAGTGCACGCTTTTTCCAAAAATTGAATTGTTTTCTAGAAATTTTTCGAATGAATCCATGAATGCATACGCCGCGGTGGAATATATTGAGACGAAATAACCTTTATATGATCTAACAGAGTTGAAGACCAGAATCTTATATATTTTATACCTGTACGGTGCAGCGCAACCGTGCATTTAGGTATAAGCCAGCATATTATTGTCAAATCAGGGATAATATTAAGGTCAATTGTTACACGCGCCTTCCACTTTAGTTATTGCATCAGTTCACGTTTTCACCTCATCATGGTAGGCGCGTGCTCAAATATCAATCAATTATAAAAGTATCAATATAAGAGTTTTTATCATATACTCTTCTTATCATTTATCTATATCAACTAAAGGTGTCCCGTACATCTTTTTGGTCCTTCGAACCTTCGAGCCTTTTTGGTCATCCGACTAAGGGCTACTTACAGTGGGCTAATAACAGTGTTCGCGTAAGTGGGTATTACCAGCATATGGATTGCAGTGCATAAGGAGGAAGGATACACCTACTCTAGAGGACTGCAAGCAGCACACAAGTAAGATCTTTCCTTTTACTCTCTACCATTGACATCTCAATCACTTCAACCATGGAGGATCTTATTGTGACCCAAAATCAGCTCATGGGAGCTATGAATCAGCTCCTTGTGAATTTTAAGAAAGACGGGGCCGATCGAAAGACCGCTCCGTATATCAAGAAAAGGCTGGAAACTCTTGAAACATATTGGCAGGAATTCCAAGCTAATCATAGCAGATTACTAGAGAGTCAGGAACAATCGCATGCATATTTTCAAGAAAATTGCTACGAACGTACCTTAGCATTTTATAACGACACACGAGCATTTCTTAACAACTATTTGTTGGAAATTACGAAGGAGAAACCTCTCCTTAAGCCCCCAACTCCCTTCATGAGAAAGTTTGATAACCCAGGCCCATCATCATCACCAGCAGCGGAAGGTCACTCCGGTGCGTCTACACCGCAGCAGCAGACCATATCGTTTGAATTTCCCGCGGTACCTAGCTCATGCCCTCCTCAATTTTCTTCTAGTGGTAATAATAGTAAATTAGACGAGATGTTGCGCTGTCA